>WEKX01007977.1:125786-155781 GCA_013390025.1 Pitta sordida
ACTCATTTTTCGGCACATTGGGACCGCCTGCTCCTGTGCCTTCATGAGCTCATTCTTAAAGTATGTCCAGCCCTCCTGGACCCCTCTGCCATTAAGGGCTGCTTCCTATGGTACCCTCTCAATTAATTTCTTAAACAGTCCAAAGTCAGCCCTCTGGAAATTGAGCACAGAGGTTTGGTTCATGCTCTTTCTTGTCACACTGCTGATTGAAAACTCTATGATGTCATGGTCACTACCTCCCAGATTTCCTCCAACCACAATATCACTGACTAACCCTTCCTTATTTGTAAACAATAAGTCGAGCACAGCCTTCCCCCTGGTAGGCTCACTCACCTGCTGCATTAAGAAACAGTCATCAGCTATCTCTAGGAACCTTCTGGACTGTCTCCTCTCTGCTGTGTTAAGTTCCCAACAGATATCAGGCAGATTAAAGTCGCCTGTAAGAACTAGGGCAGCTGATCTTGAGGCTGTCTCTAGTTGCTTAAAGAGCAATAGGTCTGCCTCTTCCTCCTGATCTGGCAGTAGGATTTTGGCAGGAGCTGATGAAATACAAAATTGGTGAACGAGACTGGCTGCAGTGTGCAAGGTGACACTGTGCAGGAAATGACAGAGCTGCTGGTGAGTGATTTGGTGACTGAGAAGAAAAGAAAACAGCTAGTTCAAAAGGGAAACACAGAGGACTAAGCCACCAAGAGACTTTTCCCTGCAAACAGACTGATCACTGAAAGGTAGCCATGTCCATCCCCTGTTGCATTTGGATGAGTGCCCTGGCCAGCATGCTCAGGATTTCTGGCAGGTGATGGAGATGCATTTGAAATACAAAGATTCTCTTCCCTGAATCCTAGCAGTGACTAAGGGCATATTCAAAAATGCCCTTTGTGCATGCCATGCAGCACAACACTTTCCAATCCCAGTGGTCAGGCAGCCCTGTGGTGCTCTGAGAACCTTGTTGCAACTTGATTCCACAACTGAAGGAAGCTCCAACAGAGTACACTGGAGAAAACCTCAATCTGCTTGTCTGCTGTGCTAACATTATGCATGGAAAGCAGTTAGAATATGCATCCACATTTCTGTTAATTCCGAGAAGGTTATTTACCAACAGTGGAGGTAAAAATCATAGAACGGTTTGGGTTAGAAGGGACCTTCAAGATCATCCAGTCCAACCCCTCTGCCATGGGTAGGGACACTTTCCACTAGACCAGATTTATAAAACTTCTATTCTTAAAGAACAACCCCAATATTACTCCTTAAGGAAATGTGATCTTTCTGTGTAAGTGTAAAAGGTCCATCTGGCACCATGTTGGGTCAAGAGGGTCAGATCACCTATTTAATTTACAGACATACAATTATAATAGTGGGGTTGATCACAGTAACAGCTTGCCAATGAACCTATTAAAGCCACAAGCTGATTCTCAATATCTGGCTCTTTCCTGAACTGCCTCTATTTTTTCTTTTTGCATTCTGCTGTCATTCACTGATTTTGGAAGGAAGAAGTGGGCTTGAATGAGGTAAAATTTATGATCTTGTTTTAAATTTTGTTTGAAAGTAAGTAATATTTTAGGTAGAAAAAACACCTTTCCTCCCTCTCGCCAATTTTAAGTAATAAACCAATTGAAAAAACCAGTTCAGGTCAGCTGAAATGTTTTGCTTTCAACAATGGTTGTCAAAAAATATTAATAGAAAATCTGAGAACCAGATCAGGTTGTTGTGAAAAATAAATTCAGACGGAAAGAAACTAATACATTGTTTATCAAAAGTGTACAGTATTGACTTTCACTTTTAAAAATTTTGTCACTTTTTGAAATTCAAAATGTGACATAAGTGACTTATACATATATGGCCATATTTTCTGTTTCCTGTATCTGTTTTTCTTTTCCCAGAAAAAGAATGCCTCCATTATTTGAGGCCTCACCTTCCAAAATGGGATTTGCCTCCAAGACCTGCTGTTCAATCCAGGAGTGCTGACCGCTGATTGCCGCCAGGAACTGCAGAATCAGCTTTGTGCTTTCTGTCTTCCCTGCTCCGGATTCACCACTGCAAAGACAACAGGAATGGAGATCAGTGAAGGCCATGCTGCATCCCTGCCAACGTCCCTCTCTCCCATCTCCACGGGGACTGCTGTCTCTGTGTCTCTTCTGTTAGTGTAGGCAGGATGAGACCACTAAGGATGGGTTTCCAGCATCCCAAGGACTGGTTGTAGGACAAACAGTAGGACATGGCACCAGACAGCTTCCAGCCAAGATCTGTATTTGCTTTGTGTTCCATTTGACGCAAGCTGTTGCTTGCATTTGGGTCTCCCCAGCAAATGACATCATTCAGTCAGCACTAAGAAGGTCATGAAGCACTTTCAGTCAGTGCTTTTCCAGGTATGATCACAAGACCATATCCCTGTGGTCCAGGGTCTGGCTATTCCCATGGGACATTTTCATCACCAGGCTTGAGCTGTCAAAATAAGGCAGAGTGTGAAATACAGCCTTTTAACAGCAGCCACTTCCACAGGTCACACACACTTGTTCGAACAAGAAGTAGGTAGGAGAGGAGTAGCTTATGAGGCAGGAAGCAAGAGTTACTTCTCAAAGCTTTCTCTTGTGAAGGTTCAACAGGAATGGACCAGGCAGAAATCTTCTGGTGTGATTCTATAGCTTGTATGATATATGAGGTAGTCAAAATAAGTGACTGAAATAGACTTCATGATGTTGAGTACCCAACCCTGGGTAAATTGCCTCATTTCTCAGGCCACTGACACACTGAACTGACTCTCCTCTGAGCCCCATGATGCTTTTTTAGATCTGCAAAATAATCCTTATAGCATGTCTTATTCAGACTCATATATCTGAAATACTGCACACAGGATGTTCCAGAATTATTTTTTTTTAATGCAATGAAACTTGATGTAGGCATGCTTTAGAAGGAGAGGGTGCCTGAAAGCACAAAGTCTGTGTGTTCAAAATTTACAGGATAGTGTTGGAGGGCTGAGGACATCAAATCCACTTTATACCACCATTTGGGACAGATACTGGAGAGAACCATGAACATTTTCTGGTGCCCAAAGTTGTTTGGTTTAGAGTGGAGCTGTGCATGGAGACACCAGTTCAGCATTGTGAATGACCACAGGTCCAGTGATCAAGCTTGTCCCTGGCCCTTCCTTGTGCAGAAAGCATAGATCTTTACATCTTTGATGTTTATAGGAGTGTTGAGTTTCAATTTAATAGGGGAGGTTAATGATGAATATGAAACCCATTGCATTGTAAGGGTAAATACCAAAGGATTGATAAAGCACTTTTATTAGGAACAGAGTGACTGCACAGACCACTTCTGCACTGGGAATATGTGGATGGAAGATCTAAATGGTCATTCAGTTTCTGATTCTATTTGATAAGGTGTTCCACATTAACCATGTTGCATCTGCTCAGCATCTGGATATGGCCTATTTTGGAAACTCACTGACCCACCTTATGATACAACATTGGTCCTTGTTGTTGCGCTGCATGTTGAAGTAGCAGTTGTCAGCAATTGCGAAGATGTGTGGTGGCATCTCACCAATCTTTTTGTTGGTGTACAGGCGTATCTGCTCAGGTGAGTAGATGGGTAGGAGCTGGTAGGGGTTTACTGCCACCAGTATAGAACCAGTGTACGTCTGGAAAAGAAGCACATGAAGGTTTATGGGGACAGTGGGGTGTAGTTGAAGGACTTCGGCAACTTGGATGGAGTGTGGATGGAGACCAAAAAAACTGAGGCTTTTTAAAAGCTGGATGAAAGATGATGTTCAAGTCAGAGATGCTTGTGGGGTGGAGCCTGGAGCAAAACTGGCGCAAAAGTCTCAGACTATCTAAATCAGTTCATACTGAGCCCTGCTCATGCACAGCAGGGACTCAAGCCTTAATTCATATTTTGGATGCTCCTCAGCTAAGATTCAGAGTCTCAAGTCAAGATCATACTAACAAAAATATTGCCAGAGCCAGCACATATCCATGCACATCTACTGCATTGTACGAATAAGAAACTAGAGAGGAAAGAAACCTGAGGACTATTCTTATACCTCAAAGCATGATCAGCTGGATCCAAGCCAGTATGATAGATCTCTGTCTGTCTGTTTTTATCAACCCACAGCAGCTGCTGAACTTTTCTCAGCAATACATTCTTCACTATCATCTCTGCCTAATCAAATATCTCCAAGCTTCGGTTTAAACTTTGTACTGTGCGGATGAATATGGCTCACAAATTCCTGACATATCCATTCTCAGTTATTTCTGAAATTTTGTAAATAGCCTTTGGTCCATCCCACACTCTCTGTGGCACTTTAACAAGCAAAGCTGTCTTGGGCCTTGAGCAGCAACTCCTTTGTAGCATCTTGATCTTTCACTTCTGCCCTTTGAGAAGGCATTTCTCTCAAGCTTCTCACCAAAGGACTTGTGACTTCTGTTATCATGCTCAGATGTGGTGTTGAGGTTAGGAGATTTGGCCAGTTCCAAGGCTCAAGGAAGAGAATAAGGATCTCCTTTCCCTATTTCATCTATCTAAAAGTTAGTGTCTAGAGCAGGTAAGTAAACGGACCTCCACCTTGGGCTAACCAACGGGCATGCGATGACGGCTACTTTCACTCTGCGACTTCAAAGGAGTCAAGTCACCTTCTCTAGGTTAATTTTTGGCAATTAAAGTTACAAGATTAATCTCACCTTTCTTTCCTGGTGGAACAAGCTGTGAAAATGCCCCCACTGCTGCGTACTTTTTTCAGGAAACTACATAAGTTATTTCAACATTAAAATAATCCTTATGGGTTTTTATGTGTGTGGCCTAAAACCAGTAAGACTTTGGTACAAAGCAGAAAAGTGGCACAGGCAAGGATGCTTGTGAAAGAGAAGAAATAATTTGTCACAATCTACACAACCCTCGCCACCAGGACAGGCTTCCTGAAGGCAGCCAGCAGATGGCAATTGTGTCCCATAGCAGGGGTGCCGAAAAGCACCGGGAGGACTCCTCGCCTTCTAGTCTCATGGCAAAAATAAGAGAGCAACTTATTGTTAAGTCCCAGGTGAGACTTGACTTCACAGTGCTAACTGAGAAAGGACACAGTACTCTTCTCTGTAATAGGGGTTTACATGCCAGTAAGGGAAAAGAGGAATTTGAGCTCAAGAACGATGTTGTCACAAATCCAATGGGTAGAAATTGTGTGTAAAATCACATAGACTGGATTTTAGAAGAAGAGAACATTGAAATAAGGGAGCAGAGAAGTCCCAGGAAGCCTGTAAAGGGTACAGAGCAGGTAAACTTAGTAGCTGGAGAAAGAGTGAGTTCAATTTCTGAGTGGCATTATGAATCCAAGATCCCTAATGAAGACTTCTTTGAGTTCTGGCTGAGATACTTGGAAGACTGTTTTTTTCTTCATAATTTATTACCAGGTTAAATTTAAGGACATTTCTTAGCTACTTTTCAAAAGACTAACTTTTTGCAGAAGTCTCTGAAATCACTGCATTTCAGTCATACTGGTCTGCCCTGCCTCAAATGCAGCCAGCGAGACTTTTAACGGTGTTAACCATTAGTGGCAGGAATGCTTTCCTATGTTCTCACTGACCCTTCCCTTGTGATCCACAAAACACTTTGTCAGCATGAACTCTTGTACTATTGCGTGTTTTTGTAGGTCATTCCTAGTTGATAAATACTCACAATTTGCCCAATTCTCACAGCTGATAGAATGCAAAACTTTGTTCACTCTGCTGATGAGAGACCAAAGGGCACTTCCAAGGAAATATCATCTCCCTAGTTTCTGTTGCTGTGTGATGGCAAAGCCCTTCTCTATTGGGAAAATAAAGTTTTAGTGATAGCAGGACTCTGCTGTAGCTTACCACATGAATCACATCTCACAGCAAATTCATTACTGCCTCCATGACCTACATTTTAGTTAGCCCCAAACAAATCCTTTCTGAGCCTACTTCCCTCACTACCCAGAACACCATGGCTGACTTCATCTAGATTATTGTGGGGTTAAAGCTCTACCAAACTTTACTGCCTTTTGGCAGCCTTTAGAGAACAGCAACATGCACTGGTTTCGTCTCCAGATAAAGAGATTTAACCTTCCTCACGAGTCCAAACTCCCCACCAGACTCTCTTGCTATTCAGCATAGTTTCTCTTAATGCATGCAAGCCAAACCAAGGGGAAGTTGTTGAAGTTTTTCTTATTTTGCTGCAGAAGTTTCTTTCCTTCATGTTGAGGTTATTACTGAGAAGCACTTAAAGCTTTAAGCACATTCTTATGTTGGAGACTTTACAGCGCTGAGAAAGTGTCACAACTTCACCATGAACTCTGCACCAAAGCGGATGATGCTCTCATTGCATTTGTGAAGCAGCAGCAATGATGGTACAAACTAAATGAAAAGGCCACAATGGTGAACAGAAAAAAGCGATTCAGTGGAAGGCGTGACAGTGATTGCAAATGACAGTGCCAAGAGTCATACTTACCCTCCCGCCACAGTTTGTCTTATGAATAAAATGAGAGGGAGAAGAAAAAGGGAAATTATATATTATTAGAGAAGGACTACAACCTCCCCTAAGCTAAGGATGTGAGGAAACTAGAGGAACTGAATTCTCATTGGAAAAGTCACCCTTACTCACTAGGCTCAGAAATACTTTCAAGCAGTGAAACTTCACCATCTTTAAGACAGAGAAAATTATAGCACAGGTAAAATCACCTCAGGGGACTGGGTGTTCCCTACCCACATGGAATCTATATGGTACTGCGACTTTGCAGAAGTGCCATCAATATTTACCACATCTGACACAAATCTACTCCTCCTAGTGCCATCACTCTTAACAGGTGACAGCTAAGTTTGGGTTCCTGAGTCCCCAACTAAACACATGTAGACAGAGGTGGTTTATGTGCCTCACATAAGGCACATATAGTCAGAAGACTATAATTTTGGAAGTGTCATTCTGATTTTGAGATTGCATTAATTGCTGTGCTGTGTCCAGGTTCTTGGGCTGATACTCTAAAGCCATTAATGGTGGGGAGCAATCAACGTACACTATCCTGGAACCTCTGTGATGCAAATGCTGTTGTGGGATGTGGCCATCCCTTAGGCAGTAGATGTGTAGGACATACAGCACCGTCACCACCAGACCAGAAGAACTTGTAAAGAAACTGACGTTTACTGAGTCACCTCAGCCCAAATCCCCACCCACACGTGCCCCCAGGTTAGAAGCTGCCCTTTGCATCAGTCCTTATTAGTATGATGTTGCCAAACAACACTTTGTCCAGTGCTTATTTGTGCTTATAATCTCCCTGAGTGCCTGTGAATAGCTTGGTGAGGGAGCTCAGAGAGAGAGTTTTTATGAAGGAGCTCAGTGTATTCTCAGGCAATCTGATATTGCACACACAAGATTGTATCTGAGGATCTCTGATCACTTGTGCTTTCCAGATGCCATAGGGACCCCACGAGAGACACATGGACATGAGTGAAAAAATATCCAACATGACCCAAAATTTCTCAGAGAGAGTGGCAGGAATCCACTTTGTGCCACTGCAGGGTGCCAACCACCAGGAGAAAAACTGGCAATGCTCAGTGGATAAATACATGTTCCCTGAATGAATCAATCAGCTACAAATTATTGGCCATCTGTACTTGTCAGGTGACATTCAGGTTGCTGGAATTTAGTTATCCACACAAGTACTACGTATACCTAACGGTGAAGATGGATGTGCTCTGAGCTGGACTGTAAACCTCCAACCTAAACTTTCCTTCCAACATAAATTCTTCTATGATATCCAAGCTCCAGACAACTCTAAAGCAATCATCTCATCTGACAGACACTTACGTTTGCCTCACTGAAAGGCAGTTTTGTCTCTATTGGCTCTATTGATATCTCAGGATACTCAGTTCACATGGAGCCACTACCTCAAGTATGAACTCGGGCTCCTAACTTGCTATTTTATAATTATAAATGGCTCTGTCTCTCTAAAAAGGGCTCCAGAGAGAAACTCAGTTCATCTAATGTGTGAATAACTTTCCGGTCATGCTTTGTTTTTTTTCTAAACTGACAATACAGTGGACTTAGGCACAACAAATAAGGTGCCTGAGTGAGAGAGAAATTTGGGAGTCTCTATTTTCCTCCAAGCTTTGGAGACTTCAGGGTGCCTTTTGAGCAGTTATGTCCCCTTCCTCTCGGATTGGACTCCATTTCTGAGATGGCTATCTTCCAGAGTTGGAACAAGGAGCTGTCAATCACATGAACAGCCTATATAACAGTGGTGCCTTCTCCATTACTGCCCAGCCCTAATCCAAAACTGTCCTATCAAAAGGCACTGGACATGAAGCAGAACAAGCAGACTTGATAAATAAAATCCTAGCCAAGAACTGTTAGTCTATGCTATCTGGGAAGTCTGACTGTCTTGCATTTCCCTCTGACCTGAAAATCAAGTAGTCTCTAGAGCCAAGTTAGATGACCAGATGGGTTTCAAAAGGCCTTCAAAGGCACAGCAGGCAGTTACCTGAATATCTGAAAACTGTAGGATTTAAGAGCAATACCAAGTTTTCCATATTTGCAAAGGCTGTTCCAGTACATTAGCTTGCAGCAAACACAAACACACACACACATACTCTCCAAATTTCTGGCCAAAAAGTGTGCACAACGTGACAATGCACACAGCACACTGATAAAACCTGCACAGAGACTGGAATGCTGATTCCTGTCATGCTGGGGAGGTGGCCTATGCAATGCTATCACAGAAAATAGATGCAGTTCTGACTGAGTCCCTGTAAACCCCTCGATTTATAAATGTCTTCTTGGGTTAGGAAGGCAGCAGTGGGTCCACCCAGAGGGCAGCTGTCACGATCCCAGGCAACCCAGAGCTAATAAGTCATAAACACAGATTTGGAAGGTTTTTTGGAGCTGTCTGGGGAGTTTGCTTATTGCATTGTTCTCAGTTATTTCATGCATGCACCTCCTCATCCTTCTTCCACTTCTTTTGCCTCCATAAATGGATGTCTTCACCCACGTGGATTGAATGAGTCAATAGTTCAAGTGAAGAAGTAAGAAGGGTAGCATGTAATTTACACCTCTACAAAAGTTTTTGCTTTAGGATGACTACAGCATGCTCATGGCCTAGTTATTCCATAGGCAGAAAGTTAATGCACATCCCCAAAACCTCTACAGGGGCTGTACAGCAAGTTAGCATGGACTTTGCTTATTACCTAACTCATGGAGTCTTTCACTGGGGCATTCACAAGCTCTGAAATGTCAGAAACTCTTTACCTCTAAAGTCAGAAACTCTTTACCACATGGGACAAGGGGAGGTAGAAACCCAGATACTCAGCTCAGTCAGGGTTTCTCCTACATGGATTCCTCAGAGATGAGAGCTGGGGGTGGAGTGCAGAACTAGAGGTGGAGCTGAGGTGGACACTCACATAGATGAGGTGCTCCCGATAGCGGATCAGCAGGTTCCTTAGAATTCCTGCCTCGTTCAGGTCCCCCAGGCGGATCATGTCCTCTACTCCATGGATGGAGGTGGGGTGCATGGGTTTGATGTGGCTGGCATTCTGTGGGGAAATCCAGTGCTCCTGACAAGAGAGCAAGGGCAGAGAGAGATAAGTCAAATGAGAGACCACTGCGATGAGGGACAGAAACAGCCCACCCCACACAGAAGGACCAGATGGAAGAACATACATGGGAGAGCACCAGCACACATATCTCAGCTTCTATTTCTGGGGCAAGGCAGTGATGAATTTAAAAGATTCATAACAGAAGAAGGAAAACATCTTTTAATTGGCATTCTATTGGAGCAGCAAGAAACATGAGACACAAGCCATCCTGGCAGGAGCTTCCTCCAGGGCAGCATGTTCATCCAGCACATTAGTAGAGTTTATAACAAACAGCAGATTTGTTTTTCCCTTCACAAGTACATTTTCACATCATTTTGCCACAAAATACTTTTGAGAAGAGAGAAGATGATTTAGAAAAGGAGAGAGGGATGGACAGGGGTGGCAAAATCATACTTTAATTGGTGGAGTGTTGTTTAGACTAACCAATTCTAAAGGGCTTCAAAAACCATTACAAATTGTACACAAGGGCCCTGCCAAACCAAATCTCTTCCTATCATCCTTGAAGGGAGTATAAGCATTTAAAATTATGTATCTCAGAAAAAAATAAAATCACAAAGGACAGAGAACCACCTTCTGCCTGTGATATGGACCTTGTGCTATAACAGTCGCTGTTGCAGAAAAATAGAGGTGAGAAATTGAAGGAGAATCAGAGTTTGGGCACATCCAGTACTGGCAGAAGGTCAGGAAGGACTGGGTTACAATAGAACAGCAGGTCAAGGTGGGTTTGCTCAATGCACTATCTAAATGTAGTTTGGGGATCACTGTTATCATTTTACTCGAGAAGCTTCTCAACCTTGTTCTCCCAGCACAGCCACAAAAGTAGGAACACAACGTTTTCTTGTCTTTACAAATAGAAAAGTATGCCACAGTTCATTCCCAAGGATGTATGAGAAGTCCATAACAAAGTCAGTCATGATGGCCCTATGACCCCATGTCTAGTCAGGCCATAGAGCTGAAGAAGAGTCATCAGCACCCTTTGTACGTACATTGCCTTCATCATCCACAACCTGGATCTGTCCAGAGTCACACAGTTTAACCACCGCTCCAATGGGGACATCGAATTCCCGTCCGGTTTTGAGGTCCATCCACACATAATCCCCCTGGAAACAAAGAGGAGATAGTTACACTCAGGGCTTCAGAAAATTCAGCATCCCTTGGGATACAAGTTGCTGACATTTGGTACCCTAGTCAGCAGTACAAGTCAAATGACTTCCTTTGCAAACCACAAACCACTGCTTTTCACACATGCTCAGGAAAGCAGATGCTTTGGATGTGGCACCTAGGGATATGGCTTAGTGGTGAACATGGTGCTGTTTGATTCATGGTTGGACTTGGTGATCTCAGAGCTATTTTCCAGCCTTAATGATTCTATGATTCTATGAAACCACCTGCAAGAACCAGCAGCAGGGCATGACCCACACAGCATACATACCTGCTCTATCTCTCTCTCAAGCTTGCGAGTGGCTGCTGGTCACAGGGTGCATCCAGCAGAAATAGGTTACAAAGCAGTAAATACAGGCAGAAAAATGCACCCAGACAGAGGTTTCCCTCTGTGTAATGTACAAATGTAGAAAGTCACATTTAGGAGATGGTTTTGAGCTCTGCTAGGCCTTATTTGGAGGCTTGTGGCACATTCCTTCCTTGCAGATAACCGTTATCAAATATACTTTTGAGACTGATGAAAAGGAAATGACTAAAGGTGAGTTAAGAATATAACCAGAGAGGCAGATACGTGTCCTTCTTCAGGAGTTCTCCCAGCTACAGCCTTGTGTAGGTGGGTTGTTTGCATTTAACAGTTCTCAGTGGTTATCTATGGCAAGCAGGTTCACTTGTGTGCTGAAGTTTTCTAAAGTTTTACCACGCATAATCCCAAAAGCAGAATTTAGCTACAAAAAGCTGTGTCCCTTTACATGTTTCAAATGTTTAATTTCTTTCATTTGAGACCTCTGTTTTCGTTTTGGAAGACACAGCAAGCAGCTGACCCCTATCCATTCACTCCATGTCACTGGTGATCTTATAGACCTCTGTCAGTCCTGCTAGGCAGGGACTATCTGCTTATCAGCTCTGTGAATATTAAATTACTCAAATGCAAAAAAAAAGCTTTTAAAGAAGATATTTTCCTCCATACAAAATCAAACTCAAAAATAACTCCAAACTAAAGCCCCAAGCAGGAACCACATTGAAACAAAGCAGAATTATTTTCCACCCCTATTCTCAATATGAAGTGGCGATAAAATCAGGAGCAATCTAGTTGCCAGGTGTGTTTGCATTCATGCAGGTGAGATTAATGTTGTGAACTTATAGCCCCACCTAACACCACTCTCCTGGGGACGAGCTTCACTTGAACCTATTAAGCACAATGCAAATGCATTATCTACCTTTTGAGGTCCTGAAATACTGCTGGGAGAAGGAGAAATCAGGACGTACTATCACTTTGCATGTGCTCTGATATAACCCCTTTCCTGAGCATCCACTATCAACCTTTTCTATGGACAGAGAATATTTATAGATTTGGTTTGACACAAGGGCTGCTGAACAACCTTCCTTTCCATGCTGGGTGGTGGGAACTAGAGACATCACCATTCAAGCCATCACTGACCAAGACTTCTGAGAGATACTAACCTGTGAGTGCCACTGGGATGTAAGGTTACACTCAGGGGCTCACACAGGGAGAAATACTACGCACCAGGCGTCCCCAACCATTTTGTGAGAGATTCCATCCTGGCAGCTGCTTACTAAGTTTCCAGTAGGATATCAATAAAGTTATCCTGCTTACATGGAGCTCAGGATCCAATCCACTCTTTAGTCTGGGTTTCCATTTCCTCAGAGGGTTGTGCTACAGCTCTAAGTATCTTTATCCACCGCGTAAAAATACAATATTCATATCTTTTTGCCATTAACTGTCTTATCCTCACATCGCATAACTCAGTTAAAATGGGAAAAAAGCCCAACTAATGAATGCAGTGTCAGGAGCAGACACATTATAAATTAATTTATACATATTAATATTTCTTTTTTAGCTCCTTTGATCCAACACTCTCAAAGTGTTTCAGAGTGTTCAGCACTGTTATCCTCTCAGTATCAGGGGCAGGTAACCTGATCAAGGTGTCAGCAAGAGAAGAGCTGGGCTCCTCAGTGCCTGCTCAGCAGAAACTCCTTCTGACACCTCAGCTGCTCTGTAAAAATTGTTCTCAATAAAGAAAAACAAGAATTGCAATTATTTTTTTAAAACCTCTAATATTGAATAGCTATAAAAGCAGCATGCTTCATATGTTCTGTTACCAAACAGCTGAGATAAAATGCAGCCTGCTCTTCCCAAGGTAAATTGATACTTTACTACCACTAAGACAACTTCTGTGCTTTGTCTGCCTAATGCACTGAGTGCTTGTCCCCTCAAACTGCTCTTTCTAAACCCATTAAAGTGCAGTGCTTAATACTGGTGAAAAAAGTCTTATGGGATGGACTAAGCTGGTAAGCTCAGGAAGGTCGAGGGGCGGTTTAAAAACCAACATCACTTATTAAGAGTGCCGACCTATTTCCTTTTCTGACTTCAATCAATTTGATATAAACCCTATGGAAGTCAATTACATTCCTTCTGCTGATGCAATCACCTTCAGATCAGCCCCCAAACCAAATATATGTCCAGATATACTGAGGATTTAGAGCAAATCGAGGTGATTTACCAGTTGGGGCAGGCTGGCTTGTAAGTTGCATAACCTGCTCATGCCTAAACTGATGCAGTTTATTTTTCGATACACATGACAAGAGTACTGGAGAAGTGAGAATACTACCAGACTCTTTTCAGTATCAACATGGTCCAACCCCTCAAGGGAGCCACTGGGTGCCAGTGCCCTTCTAAATGCCCTGGGGCAGACCCTCAGGACCTCACAAACTATGGGCAGTGACAACCAAATAGCGGTGCAAGAGGAGGAAACACCACCTTGACAGATGCACATGCAGATCTACACAATTCACAAAGAGGAATACTTAGGAGGAACTTCCAAATGTGAAGAGCAAGACGGCTGCACTTCAGGGGGGCTACACTGCTTGAGAGGGACAAAGGAGGAAGGGGAGAGAGCCTGGCATAAGCAGTATAAAGATCTCATCAACAGCAAGACAGATTTCAAAGTAGTCTGAAAGCTCCCAGCCATGGTCAGGGCTTGGGATGCCATACCTTACCGCTAAAATGGTCGTGGGCTTCAGGACTTGGTTGACATTGCGTAGTAGTGTCCATTTGCCCTGATCTCTCTCTTGATCTTCCACCATCTCAGGACATGGTTGCATGAAAACAACTTTCTTCTTCTTCAGCATCTCCAAAACTTAGCAGTGGTATCTGTCCCTCTCTCTGCTTTCTATGTGCATTCCACCATGAATGCCAGGATGCTGTGGCTGGTTTGCTTTAGACTGGCAGCATGACCATGCCTGCTGCTTGCAGGACACCCTCTGACCTGATTCACAATATAGCTCTTGGTAAAGATCTTCTCCTAGCAGACAAATTTCCACACACCAGCCATGGTCCTCCACTGGCCAGCTGACGTGCTCACTGTATATGACCAGCACTGCGGAAGTCTCAAAGCAAACTGAACAACTCTGCTTCTCTTCACTTAAATTCTTCCAGTTTCTCCAGTAAGGGCTGATACTTGGTCAAGTACCTGAAGGACACTGCAACTACCTGTTCTGGAAAAACAACTGCAGGATTAACATGAAACCTCGTCCTTTCTCTGTGACTTCTCTCTGTTACCTTCTTTTCCTAGCGAAATAACCGTCTGCCAGCTTGAGGACTTTCAGCACAGTACACACTGGGACACTTATTAATCCACAAATGCAGTCAGTTCCCCATGCAACACATGGCATTTAATTAACCTAATACCTTTACATACCAAATTAACCAAAGCACAGCGGGAACTCAAAACCAGAGGCCATCTGCATTTTCTTTAAACTGATCACCTTGAGTACATCCACAGCAACTGAATTTTAAATAATTGAGTGGAAGGTGTTCAGCACAGCACAGCCTCTGTGCCTATAGGTGAGAGGAAAGCCTGGACTATGTATGAGAATGGGCTGAACACAAGGATCATGGATATAATAAGTTCTCACTGGCTTCACACCAGGCTGGTCCACAGCCCCACTTCTGCAATCTCTCTTTATTTATACGGTGGACTGTTCTAGTAAGGACTAATCAGGACCACTGGCCCAACCAGATGAGCACAAGGTATTTTATAGTCACCCTAGATTTGCTTTTTTCTTGTCCTATCTTAGATACAATTGCGATTTCTCATTTTCATCTAGGAAAGGCTTTTCTGCTCATTTAGAGAATTTCAGGCCACTATAGCTGGGCCCCAATTTCTTCCATAAGAAGTTTGAATCTAAATCGGTGTCATTTATACAGACCAGAGCATTGCATGATGTCGTGGTTTGACCCTGGCTGGATGCCAGAGGCCCACCCCAACTTCTCCTGAAGGAGAAAACTAAAAAAAACAAACTGGAAAATAAAACTGGAAAATAAAATAAAACTGGTCACAGGCAAAAGAAGCAAGGCAAAACTATAAATAAAGAACANAAGTATGTTATGTGCAGAGACGCCTTTATCTGTAACCTTGAAGGCCATGGCAGCACGGAGAGCTCAGGCAAGAACGGAGCTGTTAACCCCCTCGCTACCAGAGCAACAGAAAAACCCCTAAACCATAACACATGACCAGATAATGGCGCAGCTGTTAAGACATTCTCATTTCGTGTTTTAGTCCAACACTTTACTGCTGACTTGATTACATGGGATTCTGAATTTATTTGTCTGTGAAGTAGAGGACATAGGGACAGGGTTTGTTGGTGGACCTGACCGTGTTAGTTTAATTGTTGGACTTGATGATCTCAGAGGTCTTTTGTAACCTTAATGATTCTGTGATTCTGTATGACTGAAGGAAAGCTTTCTAGATGAAGGAAGGCTTCATAGCTCCCCTTGATGGGACACAGTCACCAAGGGCAATAGTAGATGATGGGCACATCAAACTCATACTGAGCTACTTCTGCTCATCTACGAACAGCAGCGACAACAGTGAGGCAATCCTTGCCCAAAGAGCGGGCGACATTGTAGGTTTAATCTATATTACAAAGCCCCAAAACAATAAGGTATGTAATTCTTGTAGCTGTGCAGGTGAAGCAAGGAAGAGACCAAGCTTCATGGATAAGAAGCCAGGTGAGAGATTAACATGATGGATATGTATCAAGGGAGCAAGCAAAAAGTACAAGAAGTGGTAGTAAAGCAGGGAGGGAGAAAGAGACGTAAAGTGAAAGTAGCAATCCCATGGGCAATGTCTACCTCCAGCAGGATCTGAGCACGCAGTGCTGTAAATGACTAGAAAGTAGATGTCAAATCAAAGCTAAAAAACAATGGGAGAATGCATGTGGAAAGAAGGACTCAATAAATACACATAAAAGAAATCATAGCATGGGCTCTCTGGATTTGAGCAGAGTCCTATATCCATAGGATGCTATCTGCTCGCGAGCACACCTCTCCTCACTGCTGTGCCATGGAAACTGGAGCAGTTTGGGAGCTGCAGATCTGCGAGAGAACAGCTGAAGTATTTATCTCACCTTGCACTGGAGCAGACAATATGATCACTGCTCAGCTATACCCTATTTCTGCCCAGCCTCAGAACACACACTCTGTGTGCTGCCAAAGAGTAAGCTAAATAGCAGAGGACTGGAATGATTTGCCCTAGTCCATCCTTGGAATAGGACCCACAGAAGGAACGGGTGCCTGGCTGAATCTAGCCTTTGCAGTCCTATTACATGAGCGTGCTTATTTTTACTCAACACTGGGCCCATTGAAGATCTGTAATTTCACACATCTCCACTGCGTATTTTTTGCATTGCCTCTCTGCTAGCAGGAGATTTTATGGGGCCTCTTAGATAGAGTCATATGTGTCAGCCAGAGACAGTCGGCATTTGCACGGAGGTCTGTCTGAATGGCCTGAGCGTGCTGCTTCCTGGAAACGGGAAACCCCATTCCTTGGAAGGGATGAGCCGGCTTGGAAAACACCCTCCCTTCTCTATGCAACAAGGGGCAGAGAAACAGCATTAAGCCTCCTATAAGCCTGCTTTTTCTGAGGGAACATGCTATGCCTTATGTGGGAAACAAACAAATACACTTAGTACACTAAGGGGAGGGACATGGTGGAGGAAAATAAACCTTTAGCTGGCTGGCAGCCTGTCAGCAATGCCATCCGGTTTAGATTACAGCTCCCTGGGGTAACATTAGACTCTTCACTGCGGAGATGGAAGTATGAGCCAGAAGAGCCATGCTGGACCCTGCTCTGATGATTTACTACACCTCTGCAGGAGCAGTCACAGCTGAGATCGGAGTCCTGCTGTGACACACCTTGTGCACAGGCATAATAAGGGGTAAATGTTTATCCTAAGGAACTGATGTGGCACAGGCAATATGCTTATGCTGCTGCTATCGCAGTGGTGTAGACATCACCTCTGGAGAAAGTAGGGAAATTCCACCTGCAGTAAGCACCCTCACAGCAGGTGAACCACCTAATTTAATGACTGATTTTCAGTCCCATGGAAAATGCATCAAATATTGCTAGGGCTGAAGAAGTGTTTTTGAACCAGTTAGCACTGAAAAGCTGAGTTAGACAGTGAAACAGGTGAGACGGTACTCAACTAACCCAGAGCCTGTGTTCACCACAGAGCAAGACATCTGGACCTTTGCTAGATGAAAAATCCTATCCTATCGTATCCTATCCTACCTTGCATTCAAGAAGAAAAAAGAGACACTTCTATGGTCACCTCTGCATAAAGGAGGTAATTAAACCAGCTCAGACGATGATAACCTAAAGGAGTGTCTGAAGAGGACAGTTTGGAGGTACAAAATTACAGCACGTGTCCAAAGCTAGACAAGGTGGTTCCTACCTATTGCATGGATGCTGAAAGGCTCTAAAGGCTGATACTCAGGTAAATTACTGAAGGATATGGAAAAATCAGTGGTTAGCAGAAGCTGTCTATGGGCTCAGGCCATCAGTGCTCCACTGATTACCCTCTGAAGCACTGAACTTACTTTTCTAAAGAAAGAAGGATGATACCCTGAAGAATGGCTGTTGATGCACTATGTGGGCCAAATATTATCTTAGGTTGTATATGTGACAAGTGATGTAAAACAACCTGCTTAGGCAGCTCTTTGGTTTTTATTTTGTTTGTTTTTCTTATGGAAACAGGTACAATTGCATATCCAAGTCTCCAGAGCCGAGTCCTTTGCTTCCTTACCGCTCATCTTCAAAGCACACACCTTAGAGCACACAGACACCAGTGGAAACACAGGCATCCCCCCATCTCCAAATTTCAATGTGATTTTAAGAGCACTCTGAAATACAAATGTATTTGTGCACTGTAGCTTATTATGCCATGTCAGTCTTTCAACAGCTACCTAAATCCTTCGAGCTGTAGAATGTCTGTGCTCTACTAAAAACACATATCATCAACTCTAAATTTCACCTGTCTGATTCAGTTCTGCCCTCAGTTACACAGATATATGCTACTCAGTTTCATGGAGCTTCTCCTGGATTCACAGCTGTGCAACCCAAGGGAAATCAAGAGCACTCCTCTCTATTCTTTGCACACATCTTTAGCTCTTTTCCGGGAAAAGGAAAAAACCCTTCAACTTCTACTTAAAAACAAATAAGAACATAGAGGAGAAGCACACATACTGGTAGACAATAACTCTAAGAATTTTCCTTTCTTATAAAGAAATAAGATTCTTCACAATTTCTGGTAGCACATCAGGCAGCAGATGTTAGCCAAGGTAATGTGCTACACACAAAGGCTTCCTGAAGCAAAGGAAGAGGTGTAAGAGGAGTTGTTAAATAATTCAATAATCAATGCACTGCTCACTTACCCTGTAACTTCAATACTGACAGGAGGGAAAAAAACCTCCCACAAACGTGGCACACATCCCAACATTTTCCCATTTAGTGCTGAGGGATAGTCAAAGACCCTGGGAGCAAACATGATGGATTTAATCCGATTTACAGGGGTGCAATCCAGTGTGGTGTAACGAGGCTCAGCTCCCAGTGATGCCTGACCTCTTCCTTGGCTTTTGGCAAGGAGCTTGTTGTTGACTGTTTGAGACCTCTTGGCTCAGGAGTGGATTTTAAACATGCAGACAAACATGGAAATAGAAGATTTAATCTGTGATTTCTACGGCATTACTGTCACGGGTGAAGGGGAGAATCCGGCAATCCGTTGATGCTACAAGCAGATTAGGCTGTCCCTGGGTGTCACCCACCCAAATGCTGTGCCAGAGCCCTGTGTATCAGGTCTCACACAAAAAGCTGATGGACACTGCTTGGTGTGTGATTGAAAAATCTGCTAAGATGCAGAAGTGGAACAGGAAATGAAGGCGGGAAGCCTTTTAGCCCCATGGCTGGGTCCTGTCCTAAATGCAAATGGAAGGAATCCAAAGTAAGACAACAGAGCAATCATGAGAAATACAAATCTGGAAAACTGGATTGAAGAAAAATAAAGCCAGGAGGAATCAGAGGGGAATGCTTTAGGATGAGAGCATGTAATTCAGTGCTGTTAGACCAAGACAAATTCCTTCAGGCCCTAGGAGTAGAGAGGTTGCCCTGGTACCACACTAGGAGCTTTCAGATCTTCTCTAAATCTGCGAGCAACAGTCACGCCTGTACTCACAGACAAACAAGGCAGCTAAAGGCCCCCTAGATTGCAAAGCAGGCATGATGGAAACTTCTTGCCCTTACCCATCAAGAATTAAAGATTTTGGATATTTTCCTATAAATAAACGTTGCTCTGTACTTCAAGCTTTAGGAAGAGAATACTAAGGGAATACCATCTCTTTCTCTAAGCAGTGTTTGGAAGGGATGTTGGTTCCAACAGATCCCTATGGTTGGACAATACAGCTCAGCTGCCTGTTCCTCTTTGATGATACCAAACTCTGTGGTGCAGCTGATACACCTTAAGGATGGGATGCCATCCAGAGGGACCTGATCAAGCTTGAGGAGTGGATCCAACTCATGAGGTTCAACAGGGCCAAGTGCAAGGTCCTGCACCTGGGTCAGGGTAACTCTCAGTGCCCATATAGGCTGCAAGATAAAGGGATTGAGAGTTTGACGGTGGATGATAAAACTGGACATGACCTGGTAATGTGCACTGAAAAAAAGCCAAGTGCATCACCAGCAGTGTGGTTAGCAGGTTGAGGGAGGGGATTCTGCCTCCTCATCTCTACTCTGGTGAGACCCACCTGCTCTGGGGTCCCCAACATAAGGACACACACCTGTCGGACTGAGTCTAGAGGAAGCCACAAAGATGCTCAGAGCACTGGAGCACTTCTGCCATGGATACAGGCTGAGAGAGTTGGGGTTGCTCAGTCTGGAGAAGAAAAGACCTTAAGGCCCTTCCAGTACCTAAAAAGGATCCAAGTGAGAGGTGGAAAAGGATTTTTGACAATAACTTGTACTGACAGGACAAAGGGGAATGGCTTCAAACTGAAGCAGGGTTGATTTAGGTTACAAGAAAGCTAGGGACAAACTTTTTAGCAGGAAAAATGGGTAATGGCTTTAAACTAAAAGAAGAGAGATTTAGATTAGATGTTAGGAAGAAGTTTCTTTACGGTAAGGGTGATGAAACACTGGCACAAGTTGCCAAGAGAGGTGGTGGATGTTTCCATCCCTGGAAACATTCAAGATCAGGTTCTCAGTAACGTGATCTAGCTGAAGACCTCCCTGCTCACTGCAGGGGGATTGGACCAAGTGGCCTTCAAAGGACCTGTGATTCTTTCTTTGATTTGATTCCCCGGTGAACCATCTTAGGTAATTAACTCAGCAGCAACATTTTCATGTGTTTATGCAAAGTGTTTGGCTGGTTTTGTCCCTGAACTGGCTGACCATGCAAACAGCAAAACCCCAGTGCAGGAGCAGAGAGCAGCAAGAACATAGAACTGGCAGCATGCCTGGCAGAGTGGAGCTGCTGCCTGCATAGGTATCTGCTGTGGCATCACTGAGTGGAGCTAACGGAGGCACTCACTCATGGATGAGATTTATTCCCTGGGAGAAGGTAAAGAACTGTTCGATTCGATTCATGAAAGCAGAATTTCAGCTGATGAACATGAGAGCTACAGGACTATGTAACAGATGGAGTAAAATAGGTTTGTCCACCCAACATTTTTCTGCCTCTTGGGCATACAGCCTTTTTAAGATCACAACAGTTCACGGAAAGGACACAGCTGGAATTACACTGTACAGTACTGATGAAGAGAGGGGGGGGGAAAACAGACAATACACAGAGATGTAAATGGAAGGGATGTTTCTCATCCTAGCTCATACAGGCTGTTTAAAGAAGCCCAAAACCAACCACATGAATTTATATGTTTTAGCTGATTTTATTCCTTGGGAAACAAAAAGTATTTTCATACCACCTGTGATAAAAGCATCTTTTACTTTTCATATGCAACCTATAAAATTCTCTTTCAGAATTTCAGGTTAATCTTCAGTGCTTTAGGAAGGTGCTTTCTGTTTAATTTCTTTACTCTAGGCTCTCCTTCCCTCCTCCTTGACTTTTCACAACGTCACTGAGATCTAGTCTGCAATTAGTTCCTGTGTACCAAATACATGTCAGACTATTGTAATCTGCATAAACAGAGATTTATATTTAGTGCAAAGAAGTGCTTAATCCTAGTACAAATAGATTATTTTCCTATATAGTAGTAAAGTGATCCCCTGTTACTCGCGGGCTGTTGGGTCTGGTCCTCCTCATGCGAGTCGTGGAATCCGTGAAGATAGTGACCCCACTACATAGTCAAGTATGCTGTGCCCGTAGCCATGCCTCCTCCCCTAATAAGGTCTGGAGGACGGTCCTGAGAGCGGGGCTTGTTTCAGTTGTCTGGCTGTGCTCTGTCAAGGTGGGCAAGTGCCGGAGCAGGGGGCGAGCGCTGAGCCGCGGGGCTGGCGCCAAGTGGTGAGTGGCGAGCACTGAGCCATGGGGCCGGCCACGAGCGCCGGCCGAGCCACAAGCACAGCTCCTGGGCACACAGTGGCACACAAAGAACGGCAGTCCCATCACCCTGTCTTGTAGCCCAGCAGAGGACAATTCCAGCCGTGCAAAAACACGCATTTACACTAAACGCATCCTGGCCACGCCACGCCGGCTCCTGGCTGGGACCAATTTACATATTTGTGAGCAGACTGGGTTCGTGGTTGGTTCTGCGCATGCACCAGGTACCACAACTCCCTGGAAAATCAACAGCAAGTATGCTATTCCCGCAAATTACGGACCGCGACTATGCGGAGGATCACTGTAGTTTATACTTGTGTAAAGGCAATTTTCCCAGTGCAAACACGTCTATGCTAAGGGTGTGCATTAGCCAAAGTCCCACTGAAATGTCTAGAGAAGCCCTACTACTTAGATAGCATGTCTCATCTTTGGAAATACTGATTGAAAGGGGCGTAATGCTGCTTTTCCTTCACTGCCATGCCAGATCAGGGCAGATCTGCTCCTTTTACACACTACAGTAATCCCTCGCTATTTCGTGGTTCACAATTCATGGCTTCAATACATTGTGGTTTTTCTTCCCCAGCTTTGCTGTATTTACTGTTTTTACTGTATATGCTGCTACTTCACACATTTTGCTTATCACACACACAGTGTTCTGACTTGGAAGGGACTCACAAGGATCATCGAGTCCAACTCTTAAGTAAATGCCCATACAGGGACTGAACCCATAACCTTGGTGATATGAGCACCATACTCCAACCATCTGAGCTAATCTCGAGGTCATCTTTTTTTTTTCTTTTTTTTTTTTAACCTAACTCCCCATCCCATCATCCCATTATCTAGAACATGTGAATGAGTTCCTCATCCCGTCTTTTCTGAAACACGTCCAGGGATGGTGACTCCACCACCTCCCTGGGCAGACCATTCCAGTGAAAGATCACTGTCTCTATGAAAAAGCTCTTCCTAACATCCAGTCTAAACCTCCCCTGGAATAGCTTAAGGCCATGTCCTCTTGTTCTGGTGCTGGTAGCCTGAGAGAAGAGGCGTATACCCACCCGACTGCAACCTCCCTTCAGGTAGTTGTAAACAGCAATTAGGTCACCTCTGAGCCTCCTCTTCTCCAGGCTGAACAACCCCAGCTCTCACAGTTGCTCCCCATAGGGCTTNACAGCATCTTTGTGAAACTGACTCCTTGAGATAAGGGATAACTGTACATATGTTTATCCACTGAGGTTATGTTGGTTACTGAGGAGAATGAGGGAGTCTAGAGAAAGGTTAGTCAATAGAATCAGTCAATAGAATCAGCTCAGTCAATAGAATCTTGAGGGAGTTTGTGCTATGATTGCTGAAGGGAGAAGTGGACTGCTCTAGGGATTTGTTTCAAATGTCAGTCCCTGAGAGGAATGAATGGCAGGAGAAGGCATAATTGAAACCAAATGAATCATACTGGCCATGCTCATGATGCAATTCATGACATCTCAGTACCAGCTTCTGTTCCTTAGGTACCAGGCACAAGGGTGCAGAGATGCTGCAATGCAAGTAGCATCCTTCCAAAAGCAGAAAAGATACTCCAAGATGTAAAATAAATTTGAATTTGGGATTGTTAAACCTGGAGAAGGGAAAGGTTCAGGGTGACCATATTGTGGCCTTTCATTACCTAAAGGAGCTACAAGAGAGTTGGAGAGGGACTTCTGACAAGGGAATGTAGGGATTGGACAAAGGCAATTGGCTTCAAACTGCCAGAGAGTAGACTTACATTAGGTATCAGGCAGAAGTTCTTGACTGTGAGGGTGGTGAGGCATTGGAACTGGTTGCCCAGAGAACTTATGGCTGCTCCATCCCCAGAAGTGTTCAAGGGCAGGTTGGAGGGGACTTCGAGCAAGCTGGTCTAGTGGAAGCTGTCCCTGCCTATGGCAGGGGGATTGGAACGAGATGATGTTTAAGGTCCATTCCAACATAACTGTTCTATGATACTATGATTCTATAAAAAAATCTGAAGAAAACTAAGCGCATGGATGTTTATTTTTTTCATCAAGAAGTGGAAAACAAAAAGAATCATACTCATATTTATCATAACTCAAAAATATAATCCTTATTTCATATCTTGCTTCATGTTTTTGAAGATTCCAGAACTGGCTTCATATAAGACCACCTTGAAATGGAAACTCAGATCAGGTTGCTAATTGCAACCCCTTGCCTGGACTCTTCAAGCCTCTCCACCTACAGTACGTATTTGGAAAACTATCCAAATTGGTGGTGGTGTGTCACTCAGAAAGAAGAGATGGACCAGCTACAGAGCTGCGCAGCACAATACCAGCCCCATCTGCTGTAACTCTCGGGAATTACCAAATGCACCAGTAGATCTCTTTCTGATGATTTCTCCATGGGTTTTGAAACTTTGATGCTAATAGTATGTGGAATTCCAGAAGGCTCTGGAATAATAGAGGGACAACAGAGGACAACCATGTTAGCTAAGGGTCTGATGACATAACTTGACTGCTTGTCTAGCAAGTACAACTAGACAATCCTAACCTAGAGGCTGTAAACAGAGGTAGAGTGGAGTTTTTAGTCTGGCACATGATGAAAGAGATTGGGACAATCACTGTTCAAATCAACATTGCAGTAGGCAGACACAGCCAAGACAGTTGACTTGTTGCATCAGGACACATGCAGATGTGCAGTGTGGATGCCTTCAAACTTGGGACAGCCTTACAGTTAATGGTTTATTCCTTGTTGGGTACATATTGAAGAGATCTGGCTTTCAGAAAGTGATCACGAACCAGACCCTAAACATCAGTCCTTTTTTACACATACAAACCCAGAAACCTGTTTCAAAATCCAAGACCCGCCAAATAATCATCAGTCATTGCAAACAAAACAATAGTCAGAGCTTGGAAAAGGAACTTTAACCTATTTCTTACACGAAATTATCAACGAATGGTGGCTGTTAAGATTGCCAGTGGGATAAGACTTTCATATGGACATCCTGAACTCTAGCAGCCAGAAGAATAAAACCATAGTAGAAACAAGCTCTGCATGATTTTGGCAGTAATAATTCCTGTATTATTGGTACTTCTTATATTCCCCATGGATATTTTATTACATAGACACTCCATTCTGCATATGCTGCACAAGGGGGAGGTTGCCGCTAAAGGGGTTTGGTAATGCATTTTACCCACTTTGAAAAGGGTTGCATTAGAAATAGGATCTGTTAAATGTTACTCCTGGAGCCAAAATTTTGGTTTTGCTGGGAGGAGGTTCAGGACACTTTGCACGGCAGAGAGGCTTGTCCAGTAGCAGCCAGCTAATTGGTGCTCATGTGCAAATCCAACTCACGTAAAGGGAAATTAATTAATGAGAAGAATAGTCATCAATTTTTGTTTTGAGAAACTCAATAATTGCCCTATAGCCTTAATTTTGAGACTGAAGGAGTACATATTATCATATAGATATGTCAGTTAAGCCTATGTTTCTGTAAGGAATGGGCTGACAGTATTAGCATGGAAATACATATAATGCCTTCATTGCATTTTGCTGGATGCAAATGTTGTTTAATTTCAAGCATTTACCTAATGGGAAAGGCTGCCTGTCTGTCTAGCTCTGAATCTAGCAATTTTATGGGGTTAAGGGGCAGTAAAATGCCCTCACAAAGTGATTTGCAGATCATGAAAATGCAGTGTGTGACCTTAAAAGTCATTTGTCAGTAATGGTGTTAGCAATAAAATGCCTGGCTGGGTGGTCAGAGATGCAGATAAACTCTTCATATTGCATTTGCACTGGCTGCACAGAAGGCTTCCAATCCAGTGGTTCACATGGATGATTAGGGCAGAGTGGGACAAAGCTGTAGAAATACTTCTTTAAAATATTCATTCAGTCCAAAAATAAGGAAGTATCAACCAAAGTCAGTAGGGACTGGGTTCAGCAAAAAGACATGGAGGTGAGTAAGACATCTGGAGAAGTAAGGAAGCTGGACAAGTGCTTGCAAGGGGAATGCATTAGTGACTGCTAACTAAATAAATCACTTCAGACCAAGCTGTAAATTCATAGGTGGAGGCCAGGAAATTAGCAGAAGGAAATAAGACTGTATGGTTACTTGTCCCTTTGTTTTCACCAACAGCTATTTTGGATACAAAATGCCAGATCGGACAGATCTGGGTCTAAACAAATCTGGACATTTGATATACATTCCCAACCTTAGCCCACTGTAAGTCTGTTCAGAATTTTATAATAGTTTCTGTTTGGGAACCAAAGTCCTCATAACTTACAGCTGGTGAAGTTTTCTCCTTTCACAAAATTGCCTAAAGGAGGATGAAATCCTTGTAAACTTTTAAGACTGACTTTTGCCAAGCGCAAGAAAGCAAGTGCTTTCCTCTGCCAATGCTGTCTCCCTTATGCAGAGAGCAGCAAAGGAGAGGAGAGGAAGACTGATCCACTGGATCACCTTCCCATGTTTGTAAAACTCAGATCCATGTGGATGAGGCCAACAAGGAAAAGACAATTCCCTTACATTGCAACACTGACACACAACCCCTGCACAAGCTGGTCAGTGCTGCTGACCACCAGAGCAATATCCCTAAATATATCTAGGAGTGGCAAAATGGAAATGCTAAAGCATCACCATACAAATTTCCCAGTCCACACCTACTCATCTCACTTTCCTGTTGTTGAAAGCCTCAGTAGAAATATCTAAAGTAGAAGCTGGTTCATCAGTGTATCTCAGGTTTTTCCACTCCCAGTATCAAATTTTCTCTGCTCTTGAAACATTTTTAATTTTTTTTCAGAACATTCTCCTTATGTATATTCAAGCAAACATCTAAATCCTCCTCCTGTTTTAATGACATTCATAAACCAACTAAAAATATATTTACTCTTCAAAAGTTCTAACTGTAAATTTTCTTTAGATATGTAATGCCATTTCAGCAAAACCTGAAATGCAGTGGAAAAAAACCCACATAAACAAATCTCTTAATGAAAACATTTGAGTTCGGCTAAAGGCTGACATGGAGAGTGTCGTTTGCATGTTCTTATTGGAAGTCTGTCTCCAAATTCAGCTTTTAAACTATATTTTTCATTGACCAGGCAATGACATCTTTACAGATAATTCTCAATACCCCCAGCTCAACTTTCTCCTGAGAAAGAAATGTTATTTTTCAATTTGTGCCCTTGAAAAGGTCTGTTATTGCTTTTCTTCCCCCGAGTCCCAGAAGCTGCCTTAGCTTCTTGGACTTGATTACAGAAAGCCAAAGCTAAGAGTGTTTCTTTAGGAAAATTGCTGCCAAATCTGCACTGTGCTAGCAAATGATGCTCTCCCTTGAAAAGGGAATGAGGTTTTCACCGTAAAAAAACAAATCTTTCACTAGTGTACATCAGGGTCATTCTATAGAAGTGTCTGTGACCCCAAATTCCTGAAATGTTAAGCGTTCCCTTTTTCATGCCTTGCTGTCTAATGTTTTCCAATTTTGCAAGAGGAATTTGATGAAGATGAACAGGGAGAACTGCCTGCCTGCTTCACAGCCATTTGTACAAGGAGCAGATGACAAGCTTGGTTCCACATACCATTAAGGATGTCAGATCACCAACATTTCTTACAGCAGCCATGTTGGCTTAAATATACACCTTTTACCCAAATCACTCCAATTGTCAGTCCCTATATCCCATCTGAGAACTGACCTGAGTAAAAATAACGGTAAAAAAAAAAGAAAAGAAATAATTAACTATGTTCAATGATTTTGGCAAAATTATGGATAAGGTGGTCCAACTAATAGCTGTATCACACATCAGGTACAGCATGGAGAACAGATAGAAGCAGGTAGGTATGTGGGCATGGGGATGGGATAGGATGGGACGGGACAGGAGCTCCTTTGCTCTGCTCTGTTTGCACAGCTGGAATGAAAATGCTTTCTCCTATTAAGAACAGTAATCAGAGACTTGACGGCTGGAATAAGGACCCTTGTGTTGATCCCTAGCATCACGTTAAGATGTGGGATGGGTGAGAATGAAGGATTTCTGATCTCCCTCTACAAATATCTCTCCTGCAAAGGATGTTGCTAAATGGAGCAGCAGACTGCAGCTCCACTAGCTGGTACAGAGTGACCTTGTGACACTCAAGATTCATTACAAGCCTTTTTTTTTCCTTTCCAGAGGACATGCAAATACAGCAAGACTTCTTCAGAATCAGGTTACAGAATCACAGAATGACAGAATCATCATTGAGATTGGAAAGGACCCTAAGGACCCTTAAGATCATCAAATTCAGCCACTAACCTAACACTCTAAAATGTGTCCCCAGGTGCCACATCTACACATCTTTTAAATACCTCCAGGATGATGACTCTACAACTGCCCTGGGCAGCCTATTTCAGTGCCTGACCACTCTTTTGGTGAAGAAATATAATACCCAATCTAAACTCCCATGGCACAGCTTGAGGCCACGACGAGTTGGAAGGTTTAAGAGAAAGAGACAGTTTGAGGAACCAACTTTCTCTCCTCTTACTCTAGACATCAGGTCTCAGCAAGCCAAATGCATCTTTAAGGGCTCTGACAGACAGGGGGAAGTTACCATCAAGCAAGATAAGATGTTATGTGAGCTGCTCCAGAAGAGCTGTCCTTGGTGATGTAGATTTTTCCTGAGGAAATGTATAGTCCCAAGATTAAGTCAAGGTAAATTTTGTTATGGAGTCATTTGAAGTTTCCTATACCTTCAAATGAATGTCCTATTGGCTGGGTTTGTTCCTGCCTCTTAAAAAACCAAAACTAAACATAGCCACACATATAACAACCCTCACTCCAAGCCTTCTCTGTCCTGAATTCAAACAGATTAAGGTCTCAGTGCATACACTTCAGGGAAGATGGATCCTGGGAACTTGTCTGAGGTATCAAGAAGCAGGAACGAGTACATTTCAGACAGGCCTTCTAAGAGGGTATTTCCACACCGGAGCTGAGATTGCTCTCTTTCCACCTTCATTTGACACCACACAATTTATATTCCACAGCCATAGCACTGCAAGAAAATCTTTCTAGCCTGCAGCTTCATTTTCTGCACACAGCAACCACAGGACTTTAATTGTCCCATAAACCTGATGGAAAGGATTTGATGCAAAGGGCTGTTAAAATGCCAAATATCTTGAGCACTGCAACTAATGAATGGCTCCCAACGATTCATGTTTCAATCTATATGCAAATGTGCCCTTTGGTTGGCTTGTGCTGGACTTCTCATTGCTATCCAGGGATCCAGGGAAGCCTCAGACTCATAGATCAGAGGCATAAATGGAAGAGGGCTTAAATTATTCAGTGTTTATGAGAAAGAGAATCCAAACAGTGGAGTTACACTTTGCTTTTTATAATAACATGATTACAGATCAGCCCTGAGAAGACCTACAATAAGGTTGTTTTTCTCCCCCACCCTTTCCTCCTTGCTAACAAAATATACAGCACAATGAATCACATGGCAAAACCAAATGTGTATTACCAATAACCCACAAAACAGTGTATGCCAGCTCCAGGTGAAACTCGTGCTCACAGAGCTCAGCTGGGACACATCCGTGAGTGGAGCAGAAGATTCCAAAATCTGCTCTCTGCTATTCTTACACCCAGCACAGGAAAACCTCTCCTTGGAGGATCAAACCAAGACTGTAAACACTGGCAGTCACAAAATCTATTCCTTCTCATTTACAAATCGCACAAATCCCCTTCACCTGCAGCGCCATGTGTAATTCTGGTCTTAACAAGAAGAAATTAAGCTGGAGTAGTGAAGGAAGGGCTGCCACCATCACAAGAGGGCTGCAGAGCTTGTTTTACAAGAGGGACAATAAGGTTTCACAGGATTTTGGTTAATTCCAGGGGTAGGAAGGAAAATGATAACTCTGTATACAAACACCTGAGAAATGGCAAGAAGGGGAAAGGACAATTTTAGCTAAAGGCTAGTCTGGCAAAAGAGTAGGAAGCCACAAATGCCCTCAGAAAACAGAGACATGATCAAAGACAGTGTCGTTCATGTAGGACTTGTTCTGTGGGGTTTAAAGCTGAAGATATATGCTAGAGGTGGCAGAGACTTTGCAGAATGGATGGCTGCAAGGAAACTGCGAGGTTTTGGTATTGCACCCAAGAATCACTTCCCTAGGAACTATGCTGAGCCCAGAGAGCAGAGCTGAAGTCTCTGACCAAGCTATGGCTCCCGCAAAGTTTCTGAACAGTTGGAACACCTTCCTTGCTTTGGTGTTGAATTAAAAGGAGTTTTATAACACAAGGTATCCATAGTGCTTGATCCTTTAGAACCTTAATTTCTGGCTGAGTTTTGGTTTCCTTTGTCTGCTTGGATTAGGTCTCCACTGTTTCTTTTAACTCCTATTTCTACTTCTCTCCCTATAACCCCAGGAGCAGGTGGGGGGGGGGGG
>WEKX01007977.1:155802-209666 GCA_013390025.1 Pitta sordida
CTAAGAAATGGGAGAAACCCTCAACAGAAGCAATGCTCCTCATGTGACCTGGACATAGACAGGAGACCAAAGTAACACAGTTAAAATCTTCTGCAAAGCCTAGTTCAGTGGATGAGATTTGTGAGACCATAGAATATCCTGAGTTGGAAAGGACCCATAAGTATCACCACGTCCAACTCCTGACGTTGAACTTGGTCCTACTTGAAAAACTTAATTTTTGCGAGCATCTTTTATTTCCCAGCAACTGCAAATCGTAGCACTCTGATACCTTGAATTTAAGACTGGTTTATACGAGGGTTGTTTACATGAGCAAGAAGATGGAGTTGGCAAAAAAACCACAAATGTGACAAGCAGCAGTCATTGCCATTTGCCACCAGGAAAGACCTCTCCCTCGCCAGGCTGTGTGATCCTGTATGGTCAGGATTACCACACCCTCTCGGTCTCCACCCTGGCTCCAAAAACATCTCTGCTTTAAATAACAGATAAAACATGCATGAATGAGCTACTGCTGTGTTGCAAAGCCAAACAAACTTGTCAGGCTGCCAAGGCAGGAATTCAGGAAGCCCTCCTTTTCTATCTTCCCTTTCTTTGTCATTTAAATGGACTTGCCATGAGTAATTTACTAGTGACTAAAGCTGATAAGTTTGGCTCCCTGGAGGCCCCTGCTGGGGAACAATATTGGCTTTTCTTCCAGATTACAGGGTGGAAGACTCAGGGCAGGAGCCCTGTGCTTTCCCCTCCTCCCTGGAGCCATGCACTGCTTTAGCTGTTCAGTTCTCCCTAAGGGAAATCCTGGTATGGACTGTTTTGATGGAAGAATGGAAGGGGAGCAATGCCATGGGCTCATCTTCAAAATTCCTAGATTTGTAGCTAGGTAAGGACAGGGAAACCAAGCTGTAAGGGCCAAAAGTTCTGTGCTTTGTGTTTTGTTTGATGCTGCTTTGAGAAAGTTTTCCAAGGAAAAGGGTTGGGAGCATGCTGTGCACATTCAAGAATGAGAAAAAAAAAAGACAGAGGGAAAGCTCCTTGGAAAGTAATAAAGCTCAGAAACAGCACGGATGTATGTATTTCCAAACTCTTATAGCTAAACTTCAGGAGGCAAAATACATATATTGCTGCTACTTGCAATTAAACATCACAGCAGCCTTTTGGGACACAAAGAGCAAATTAGTTCCAATGTGACTCAGAATGGACTTTTAGAAAGGGAAGAATGCTATAAAGTGATGTCAGAAAGAGCCTGTATCTGCTAACAACTGAGTAACCTTATTTCATTACAGATGGGTCCTTGCTCACCTTATCCGCGCTGCAGAAAGATGTTTGCAGTAAGCAACAAGTTTAACACAAACCTATTTCTCTAATATTTGTCAGCAACTGCTTGGCATCTGAACCCAGAGGGAGAGAGCCTAGAACTACTTCAGGAGCATGCTTCCTCCTTGCCTAGACAAAATATCTTGTTCTCACATAATGAGGAAGATGCTCTATTTGAATGAAGCTCTGCAAAGGGTGAATTCAGACCAACACAGAAGGCCATGAACCACAGCGGGGTACCCACCAGCAGAGAGACGTGACAGGCAGCCTGGAGTGACACCATCCTAGACAGACTTGTTAGAGGGTACTTCTCATCTGCTATTCTGACCATACAACCTACTTATTTTTAATTTCCTTGGCATTGCAAACTGCATCAGTCAGTTTGTGCATGAGCCTTTGGAAGGAGGACTGAGGTCCTACCCACCCCTGTCAAAGTACAGCCTCTTTTTGTCAGCGATAAAAAGCATTTCAGTGCTCCATGAGATCTCCGTCATTCCTTCCATGCAAAACTATCCTCAGCTCTTTGTGTCACTGGTATAAAGGAAAACCACATGATTTCCTTCAAAGGTCCAGTGCTTTAGGGACAAAAGCAAGCAAAAGCATATTTACCAAGAGAGGTACGGAATGAATGAAAATTGTTGGGTAGATTTGCTCCGTCGCCTCAATGTCTAACTGTGTTGACAAATCTATTAGAGTCTCAATCTGAAGCCCCAACTAAGGACATGTTTTGGGACTGTCCATTCTCCCCAGGTAAGATATGGCAATGAGGCAACCCAGAAGCTGAGAGTGAGAGAGACAGGTTTTGCCTAGACAAAGCGAAAACACTACAATTTGAAGCCCTAAATTACTGTAGAATCTACATGACATCTGCTATGCAACTTGATTCTTCAATTTATAGAATCATAGAATGGTTTGGGTTGAAAGGGACCTTAAACATCATTTAGTTTTAACACCCTTGCCGTGGGCAAGGGCACCTTCCATGACACCAGGCTGGTCAAAGTGCCATTCAGCCTGGATTTAACATTTCCAGGGATGAGTCATCCACAGCTTCACTAGGCAACCCGTTCCAGGGCCTCACAACTCTCACAGTAAATAATTTCTTCCTAACATCTAACCTAAGTTTCCTGTATTTTAGTTTAACACCATTTCCCTTAGCCTATCACTGCATGCTCATGCTCTTCTTTTTTACAAGCCCCTTTTTGGTACTAGAAGGTGCAAGGTCTCCCTGGAGACTTCTCCAGGCTGAACAAAACCAACTCTCTCAGACTGCCTCCACATCACAGGTGCTCCATCTCTCAATTTCTTTTAAATGTGCCAAAAGACTATTTTGACACAACAAAAGAAGCACTGTTCCTGGAAATTGAAAGTCAATTTTTGACCAGATCTATTTTCAAGTCACAGAGTAAGTTGTTTTATTCTGCATAACTAGAACTCATGTGCAGCTTCTGGGCCATCCCAGATAAGAAAATAGAAGTAGAACATTGCAAGAGGTTAATCTGGACTGCACACACAGAGTAATGATTTCCTCTAAGCCAATCAAGGATTAAGGCTAATGAGTATCTCTGCATCTTGTAACAACAGTCCTTTTAGGGAAATAAGATAGGATAAAAATAACCTGACTTGACCCTTTCCCTCCAAAAAAAAATTTTTATTAGTGTCTGAGGTGATCAAGTAAAACTAGAGAAGCTCAAGACAGAAATGTTTCACTTACCTGTCGTAGAATAACCATGGTTCCTGTATAAACACATCAGCAATCAGCAGGAATGGACCTAAATGAAAAGAAATCAGCAATTAATGAATTGCCCCCCTGACATAGAGTCTCCAGTTTAGGGACTCTTCCAATCCTAGGCAGTTTCCAGAGCCTGAAGTGTGAAGAGGGCTAGAAGCACTGAAACTCCCAAGACTTTCGCAATATTAATTCCAGACAGTGAGAGACAATCCTCACGGATTACACTCGGATTAATGCTGGCACCACAGCGAATGACACTGGGACTGAAGGTTGCTTATGCAAATAATATTTTGTAAACTTAGTCCTAGAAAGTTATCTAAGGATTAACCTAGCAAACACACTGATATCTTTGGATTCTGTGGTACGAATTAAAGGACATGGAGAAGGGGAGTCCTGACCTTAACAACCCACAAGGCTGGATGGATTTTCATCTTTCTATCAAAACTGCTTTCAGGAGAAGAAAGAAAATACCAAGTCCTCCAACATAATCTGAAACTAAATCCTGGATTGGGTTGAGCTTCTCCACTCTCTGCTCCTGCTGTTGGGCAAATTGTATCTTGTGGGATTTACATGGGGAAGTCCCATGTCTCTCCTGAATTTGTGCTTGCTGCTGTGTGATGTCACCTCACACACTTACCAGAATTAAATGGGTTCAGTGTGTATGTGTGAAAAACACTTTCAAAGAATTGAATTTCTGCAGCTTTTAATCTCTGAGCCATCCTTGGTATATGGTAATCAAATTGTTGTATTTATGATGTGGAATGTTTTAATTTAAAAATACTCATGCTGTAAAAAGCAGAGAAAAAGGCACTTGATCTCAGACACACAACTCCTATGGGACACTGAGGATGTGAAAGCTGATGAAGGATGATCTTGAAGGACACAAGACATTTCCCTTCACAATGACAAGGTGGTCCAGACTCATTTTGTTTCAGATTTTAAACATAATTTTAATTTTTATACTTTTCCCACTAAAAGACAAACATTTCTTGGGGAGATGGGAGGGAATAGTCTGTCCACCCTCCCCTCAATCATATGGTGTCCCAAAAAGACAATCCTAGTCTTGCAAAAAGAGGAGTGATAATGCCCTGTGCTTGTGTTCCTACACCCTTCCCTCATAGCAAAGAGAGTGATTTTCCATCTCCATTAGCAGCAACTGCTTTAGTACAGTGGTAAGTGTCCCCACCTGGTGTGTGGGAGGCCCGGGTTCGATTCCTGCTCAGGGACACAGTGTTAAGAGTTGGACTCGATGATCCTTGTGGGTCCTTTCCAACTCAGAATATTCTGTGATTCTGCTCCCATCCCATTCAGCAATGTAGGATTTAGTCTTCCGTGCTGATGCTACTGGCTGCATTTTCAGTAGCTTTTCAGCTGCCGTGGGAAACACAGATGTTCCCATTCTAGCTAGAAAGGCAGGACTTATCTCTTTTAGCTCCTGCAGAGACTGTAAAGACTCAACAGAATTTCCAATTATTCCCCTTTTCATCACCTTTAAATTTTTACCAACCACATATTTGAAGGCAGATAACTAAACTCCTGTATGTCAACCAAATTCTTTCACCACCTTAATCCATCTGCTAAAATCATCTACAAGATCCTTCTGCATTGCCCGAAAAGGCAACTGGTGTCCTAAGAACAGCCAAAGCATCACTGTTTATTAGCAAACACTCACTCGACGAATTTTGGCCAGAGGCCATATTTACTGAATTAGTTTTACTCTTTCTAGAAAGTAGATGATTGGTGGAAAATCACATGCTCACTTTAATAAGGGAAAGGCTGTGAAGCAATTTTCCTGATTCTAAGTTTGAACCTTCTCTACAGCAGACTAAATTATTCTTCTCCACCTTAATTTATATGGCTTGAAAATAGCTTTCTAACACTGCCAAGTAGTGAGTCCTGAGGCAGACTACCTAGGGATGCTGAAGAGTCTACTTCACTGGGAACAGTCAGTGAAATCTTGGCTTGGGTCAGAACAGGCACTGAGGAAAGTTCTCCAGCTGTCTGTAACATGATGATTGTAGGGGGAGTGTTGGACACTTTGTTGGGCAGCAGTTTGGGTTTCCTGGCTGAAGGAAATCTGCTATGGACAAATCATCTTATAATTCTTTCCCTCATTTTTCTTCTCCAAAAAACAGAGATCTCGCCCAAGAGGGGAGCTCCTAACTACCTGGTATGTGAGCATCCTGCTTAGTCTGCCCTGTGGAGATGCTAAATAGGTGTTGTGCAAGGTTTGGAAGCTTATTTACATACCCAATCCACTCTGGTTTTAAACAGGACTTCTGTGCCTCCTGAATCCTTTGTGGGTTTTGTACTTTTATTTTCTGAAGGTCCAGCTTTCAGCCCAAGCCACCAGGCTTGCTCTTGTTCTATGCTCTGTCAGTTCCCTCATGATGCCTTTGCAAGCGAGGTTGTACAGAACAGAGAGCAAGATTTCCCCATGGCTTTCTCAGCAGGGAACACCTCAAAAGGGAAGGGCAGGAGAAACAGCAGACTCTCCTCCCTGTTCTTCCCACAGGCATCAGTAAGAAGGATTGGGCTTGTCTGAGCACAAGAGAGATCAGCTGCCTACTAATTCACAGGGGCCTTGGTAGAACAAAACAGCCATCTGGTCCCCCTGACCCTTGCTGGCAGGTGTGTAGGACACTTCAATCTCACCTTCACCTCCTCTGGGCTAAACTGTATGTATCCAGCATCTCTCCCAACTCATGCACATGTAACACATGGGCACAAAGACAACCCTCTGGATTTTTTGTAAATTTGGTTCATTTTGCAGTTTTCTGGCCATCACTACTTGAGCATCATGTGAACAGAGCACCTGAGGAATGCAGTGGAGTGAGGCTGAAGGGGCTTTAAACTACTTCTGAATGTAGAGTGATGTGTGCCATGGAACTATACATGTTGCTTGCAAGCTCTGGTCAACAGTCAAGCCAAGGTGTGCTTCAGTATGAAGTGTCCACCATGGCAACCTCCACCATGGCTTTCCTGGTTCTGAAAAATACCCTAAATTCAAGAAGAACATGACAGGGGTCAACTCTGGAGGAGAAAATCCGAGGAACTTGGATGAAACTGTTATCCTGCAATTGCAAAGAAGGGAGTTGCTACTTTAATCTCTTTAACTGGCATTTCTGTGCTCCTTGTTGGCACTTCAGGATTGGAGTTCTACCACATGACTGGCCATATTTCCAAGGGGATCACTCCAAAATGCTAATCCCCTAGTGCACATGCTTGTTAAGCACCAGCTAGAATAAATTCAGGTATTTAATTCTAAATGCAAAATCTATTCCTTTCTCCTGAAGTTCCACATCCCATGTGATTTTCTTGAATGCAAATGCAGAGAAGAAAATGAATGATTAATTTATAGGGTGGATGCATTCACATTCAATGACCGTTCCCATCTGCATCCAGCTTGGTGTAGAGCCTGTCTTTTGGAGAACATCCTATGAACTTAATAGTGTGAAAACCCAGTAGAAGTTCATTCCCCTTATGTCTGCTTCACTTGACTGGCAGTGTCACCTGTCAATATGTGTCACCTTAGCTGAGCAAAGAGATTTAACACATCAGCGCTCTCTGCAAACTACTGCTTTTATCTCCTGCCCTCTAGCAAGGGAGCTGAGAAGGATTAAGGATTTTTCAATGTACTTTACTGTTCATCTGAGAAATTATGAACAAAAAGGTCAGACTTATATCCCCGCAGACAAGAGCCTTTATCGTCACCAAAACCGGGATTCAGATCAGGAAGGAAAACAATGGATTTTGAATGAGGTTAAACTAATAAACCCTCTAGTCTTTGGGATCTCTAACCATTGAACTGTGCATGACAGAGACCAGAGAGGAAGAAGGCAATGTCACTACATATCATTACTCCTAGTCTTTGTCCATCCGGAAGTTAGCATGGTTCAGTTTGCATTCAGAATGCACTCTTCCTGGAGCCCCAAATAGGAACCAGAGCTTTCAGGTCAGAAGCTATTAGTCTGAATATGGCAGCCAACAAGTTATCTTCCCTGCTAGCTTCATCAACAAGTAAGGTCTCAACCGAGACAATCCACTCCTTCTCCTGGTAATTAGCTGCAAAGCTCAAATAATTCTTAGGGTTTAAAATTAGGTAAGTATCTTCTCCTCCTCCTCTTTATTTACCTTCAGCTTCCCAACTGAGTCCAGTCATACCTTGCCAACCACTACTGACCAGACAGGCCCATATGGCAGAGTTTTGTCCCACTGCAGCACCTACACTTCCCTCATGACACACTCTCATCTACCGCTTGGCTTGGAGCAACAACCAGAGCACAGAGCAGATGGAAGCCAGGATGAGCCATCATGTCTGGAAAACTCTTTACAAGAGGCATGTATAAACAGACAGGGCCCTTTCCATGGTGTGACCTGTGAGTACTGGTTTGTCAGATATTCAGTATGTGGTATCTGCTCCCTATGAAGGCCCTCACAGCCTATTCCCAATGAACCAAAGACTCAGGCTCTCACAATAAGAACTTCGGGGTCCTGCCATGGTTTCTGAGCCCATCTTAGGTGAATCTCAGATAAGTCTGATCTCCTGCCATTCAGTGCTGCCTGAGATAATCTGGTCTCCTCATCAGGACTTGCTGGGTAATGAGTTAAACCACCACCTTGGTGGAGGAGAGCCCTGACTTTGAGTCTTGCTTTAAAGATGGGTGCTTTAGCAACTGGGGTGTTTCTTAAAACAAGATGGATGGAGAGGGACTTTTGGCACAGGTGTGTAGAGGTAGAACAAGGGGGAATGGCTTTAAACTGAAAGGATACAGGTTTAGATTAGATGCCAGGAAAAAATTCTTCCCTGTGAGGGTGTTGAGGTACCAGCACAGGTTATCCAGAGAAGCCATGGCTGCCCCATTCCTGGAAGTATTCAAGGTCAAGTTGGACAGGGATTGGAGCAACCAGATTTAGTGGAAGATGTCCTTGCCATGGCAGAGGGGTTGGAATTAGATGACCTTGAAAGTCCTTTTCAATCCAAACCACTCCATATCTCTGTGATCTCTGCCAATTCCCCCATCTGTGCTTTAGACTGAATTGTTCGTGGTAATGGCCATTCACTTACACTTTCCCTTCCTATGGTACAAGCACCTTCACCCTTGCAAAAAAGAAATGATCATTTCTAACTCCCCCAGGAAAAAAAAAAAATCAGCCTTCTGGTTTTGTTGCCTGTTATCTCCTCTAATACGGGGAAAAGATGAATTCTCTCGAAAAGCAACAGTACTGCTCTGAATGCAATGGCAACCAGAATTTACTCAGAGTATGTGCTTGGTTCTTTATGCACAGGACAGCATACATGAGTTGTTACAAGTGAGCAAATGGTATGAGACTCTCATGGTGGGGATGTGGGGACACAGCAAGCACAACCTGTGCACATGCTGCCTGCCATGGTGCTGAGAAAGTTCCCTTGTTTATGTCTTAATTGCCACCTCCGCGCAGAGGGATCAGCTTGAGGTCATGCACTGTGACCAGTGCATTCATGACACAGCCTGCCTGCAAGCTCTGTATGAACCATCAGTATGGAGCATATTTTCCCGGAAGAACTCTGACTCAAGCTCACTAAAGGTCAAGAAAAGTGTTTCCTATAGCCTTTAGATCAGACCTTCTGTGGCCACCAGATTCCCAGTGAATGCTGGTATCAGGAGTTTTTTCAACAACATGTGTATTTTGTTGTAGAGAATTGCTTTCTCGTCAGCTGCATGTCCAGCTTCCTGGCCAACGGAGAGATAAAGAGAGAATCAAGCAGAACTGCAAGCTGACAAATAGAGGTATAGATGATAGCAGGGGGGTAAAGATCCACTAGTAAGCCCTGGTTTCTCACAAGGGCTCCTTCGTGTGAAAAACCATGCAACTAAACAACAGCCTCCAAGGGCTGTTTCAGTGAACGTGCAGATTTTTCTCTAGCTATTCCTGCAACACTCAGCCTTACAGTGATAAAAAGCACAGGGTTAGGTACTAATTAGATTTGAGGGTACTCCTGCCAGGCTTCTTCTTCTGGTGGGTGGATACTGTTCCCATGAAGACCTAGTAGTTTGTTACTGTGAGGGTTTTTTGTTTATTGCTTGTGTTGGGGGTTTTTTTTGTTGTTAAAAAGGGGAAGGTTCAGCCATCCCACAGATCTAAAATCCTCAAACGCAGAAAATTCAAGCTACTTTTAAGTAAAACCAAGCTTTTCCACATAAAAGAACACAGACATCCTGCTAATCAATTAGCCAAAAAACACGAAGTTAAAAGACTGCAGGGGCCAAGGTGGCTTTCTGTAGTAAAACAGCACAGCATAACAGTAGTCTTGACGCATTACACAGATTCTGTACATTAGTGTTTGGGGCTTTTTTCCATGTGAGTAGATCAAGAAAGAAAGTGCAAACCGCAGTCTGTCATTCTGCAAGTGCAACTGAAACCCAGGGAAATGATGCTCGTAACTGAAACCACCAAGAAATGGGGTGTAATCTACTCAACATGAATGACAGACAAGTGTCAAGGGCTGTGCAGTAGGTAGTTTCCAGCCAAAGACTTCAGCACCCAAAATTAGGGTCTGATTTCAACAAACACCAGGTAGAGCTGAAAAATATGAAAAATCTGCCTTCTCCCTGAAAATTGAGCATGTAAACCATATGCTGAGGTGTCCTCTCTTGTCAGGTCGACTACAGATCAGCTAAAAAAGCGAACATTTTTTAGCAAGCTAAAAATCTCATTGACCAAACTCATAGCAGTATGAAATTATTGGGATAAACTGACTTTGGTGAAAGTGTGCTGATTTCCACAAGCTGTGAATTGGTGCCCCACAAAATGCTGGGGTGGTGATCTCTCTTCAGACTGAGTGTGAAGGGTTTTGAAAGACTGGCAGGAAAAGGAACGTGATACTCTGTGTCTTCCTCTGCCAGGAGCTGCATCATTAATCACAGTCCCTGAGGACAGCTGCAGGCTGTGCCATCTTCTTTGGCTTTGCAAAGAACTGCACTTGTCAGTGAAAAGATCACAGAGACTCAATTCCAGATGCAGGATCTCAGAGCTTGTTTAAAATAATGCAATAGTTTGAGTTGGAAGGGACCTCATCAGGTCCAACCCTCCACTAGATTGCTGAAAGCCCCATCCAACCAGACCTAGGACATTTCCTAGGGATGGGGGCATCCACAGCTTCTCTGGGAAACCTATACCAGTGCCTCTCCACTCTCACCATAAAGAATTCATTCCTAATATCTAATATAATTCCACCCTCTTTCCATTTGAAGCCATTCTTCCTTGTCCTGTCATTCCATGCCCTTGTCAAAATTCCCTCTCCAGCTCTCCTGTAGCTGCTTTAGTACTGGAAGGTGCTCTAAGGTGTCTGTGAAGCCTTTTCTTCTCCAGGCTGAAAGATCCCAACTTTCTCAGCCTGTCTTCATAGGAGAGGTACTCCAGTCCTCTGAGCATCTTTGTGGCCCTCTGTAGTCTGTTAGGTTCTCTGCTTTGTCAGTACCAATCTCCTAAAAGAGTTACCCGAACTTTTTCATATTTCAGATGAGGACAAGACAGACAGCTCCCCAGAGGGGCTGACACCCTATGTGTGTTTAGCTATACTGAGGGTGCCAGAGTGCAACACTCTGAGTTGACACCATGTTTTCATAGATGAAAAACGAACTAAATAACCAACCCAGAAGCTTACCCTAAACCACTGCAGACATCAGGATGTGACTTCAAACATAGCTCAAGACAGAAGAAAAGCTTCCACAAAGGCCAGAGCCCATTTTGTGATGCAGTCTCTACTTAGTAATGGTGCCACACAATGCCAAAGCATTTCCTTGCCTGCTCCTGGCCATGTCACAGATCAGAGGAGAGCTGGGAGCAAGTATCTGTCACTGGTGTTTCTCCACACAAGCCTGGAGACCATGAAGTAAGACAGAAGCACATAAATCTTAGTCTATTAGTGGAAGTCTATTAGTGTATCTCTCTTTTGTGGCTTTATGCCTCAAATCAGCACCAATTACTCCCTCTCCTGTGACAGTGACTTTGTGGTTCTCAATCTTTGTTTCATGCTTTAAGACTCATCTGACACCCAAAGTGGGAATGAACTGTTCATATGCAGACATTGGATTTGATCAATTCAATGAAGATTGGAAGGGTGAAGGGCCTGGAGCACAAGTTTGATGAACAGCATCTGAAGGAACTGGCGATGTTTTGCCTGGAGAAAAGAAGGCTCATAGGGGGATGTTATCACTCTCAACAGCTACCTGAAAGGAGGTTGTATCCAGGTGGGGATTGGTCTCTTCTTCCAAGTAATAAGTGATGGGACAAAAGGAAATGGCCTCAAATTGTGCCAGGAGAGATTTAGACTGGATTTTAGGAAAAAAATCTTCATGGAAAGAGTTTTCAAGCTGCTCAAGGCAGTGGTGGAATCACTATCTCTGGAAGTGTTCACAAGCCATAAGGATGTGGCACTTAGGGACATGATTTTGTGGAAAGTATAGCAGCATTGGGTTAATGGTTGGACTCAATGACTTTAGACGACTTTTCCAAGCTAAATCATTCAATGACTCTCTGAGATCACCTCCATGACTATGGGGACAAACTAGTGCTTCTAAGGTCCAACTCGTTCCATCTGTTGTAGAAATCATCATTATTTCTGTCTATAGACTACAGAAGAAACCCAAGGCAACTGGTTTAATTTCTGTGTCCCCTCCTTTCTTTCACCCCTGAGTAGCTTGTGAATATGGCAAAAGACCTCTTAGTTGACTCTGAGGGTCTGGTCCCCAAACCTCTATTTGAAGGGTTTTGGTAGCAGTACTATGGAAGGAGACACCTCAACTGAAAGAGACAAAAAACTTACATTAAAGACGGAAACCACAGAAAACTCATTCCTCTGGAAAGTCAGAGAATCAACATGTAGCCTCTGTTCATCTGAGAGTGGTCAGGAAACAGCCATCAATTTTTTAAGCTTTCGGCAGGAAGTTCAATAGTTTTGCCCAGCATTCAATCTCCACATAAAGCTCAGCAGGTAGAGAAGCTGAACAAAAGACCTGACCTTTTCTCCCTCACCGTGCTTCCAAGTAGTCAGAGCAGAACAATGGTCCATGGTGGAATCCGATCCGGACTCTTTGCAGAGCACTCAGCACAGCCTCCAGAGGAGGGCAATTTCCTTTTGTGCACCAGCCTCTACCAGCCATTGAGTAGGTTTCAACAGCCACAATAATTAATCAAATAAAGTATCCTTTTGCAAGGAGGTCAGGTGTAATTTCATCATAATCCAGATCAAGCAGGCCAAACTGATCTAAGGAAAATGTTGCACTTGCAGGTTGGCCAAAGACTGTTTGCAACTGTTTTAATCTCATCTTTACCTGTAGATGAACTCCCTTGTCTTGCTAGGATCTACACACAGAGCCTGGCACATGACAAGGACAAATTAGGAGGAAAGCCTTTGTTTGAAATTGAGGGTGATTTGAGACATGAACATGCTCTCAGACTCTCCTCCTTGGAGTAGCACAGTGCTTGTCTGTACTGGAAGTCTTCTTGCTGGTGCAGAGCAAACTGGGATGTCTGCGCTGTGCCAAGATCAGAACTCAGATCCTGCCTACTCATGTTCAGGGACCCCCAGGTAGTCTGGGCTGAGCAGATCAGCAAGTGCTGGGGGGTGGCCATGGAATGCATGGATCTGGGAGCAGATTCATGGGTGGTAAATGCTGTTTTGGGCCAGGTTTAGCAGGTGGCAACCTTGTGAGCCAGCTGGGCTCTGCCAGCCCTGCAATGGAACCACAGACACTAGCCCTTAGCTTAGATGCATTTGTAATCCTCTGAGTGCATTGCTTAGGCACCTACAAAGACTGCCTGTTATGTGAGAACAGCTCCATAAAGATCACAGAATCCTAGAATGGTTTGGGTTGTAAGGGACCTGAAAGATTATCTTGTTCCAAACCCTCTATCATGGGCAGGGAGCCCTTCCACTAGACCAGGTTGCTCAAAGCCCCATCAAAGAGACATGGTTCATCTACAGGTTCTCTGGGCAACCTCTTCCAAAGGTTTGGGGACCAGAAATCTAAGGGAAGGCTTGTATACATATGTATACATGTAATATGTATATATGCACACACACACATATATATTTTATATATATATGTTTATATACATGCATATATACACCCTGTATAGAATTATATGTGTCTATATCCCCTAGATAAATACTGTGGCCAGTCCTACATTTCTGCCTCCAGTTAGGAATAACTGGACTCTGCAGTGAAGGTGATTGGACTGGATTATTACTTTGGCTGTCCAAATTTTCTGTTTCATGACCCTAAAAAACCGCAGGCCTTACTACGAGACATAGGGCAGAAGAAGGAGCATTGCTTCCATTGCAGGCTGGGATCGGGGTCCCAAAACAAAATTTATGGGCCATCAGGTAACTTTCCCATGGGACACTGGAGCTTCTTGCTCTAGTATTTTCAGAGGGATTTATATACAAGAGTTCTTTCTAATTCCCATAATGTGCTCCCTTTTAAAACAATCTCTAGATAACCTTCCACCACTCAGCAACATATGGCAGAGGTAAGATCTGAACTAATCTCAGCCCAATAAACTAATTACTAACCCACTGCTGGTTTTTTGCTATAGAAATGTTTATCAAAGGGAATCTTTACTGCAGCCACTGTTTAGGCAACCACTCCAGCAAGATATTACGCTGTGTTATTCCTTCATGAATCCTAACCTATTCATGGAGGAGAGGACAATGCTATCCTCATTTCACACAGAGAGAAACTGAGGCATGGAGGGAGGATGCCAGTTTCCCCAAGGTCATGCAGGAGAACCAGGACACCCAAGTCTGTGCCTATGACTCCGGATCAAAATGTCTTTAATAAAGGCAGCTCCTCTGCTCTTCTCTACTGTCCTAATAAGCAGCTGTCTCACCTTCTACTCTTGGTGGTTCCTAATGGTCTGACCTTAGTTATGTAGTCTTCCTCCTTTTGGTGCAAGCTGTTATAACCTTGTTTTTTGAATTCTCAGCAGAAACCCTTTTGCTGGGATTTTTAGTGAAATCCTCCTTCCACCTGCCCTAACACTATCCTCTCATCTCTTGTGACCCTGGAGAAACTCAAAGGGGTCCTTCAAGAGGCTTGGATCAGCCTTCAAATGCAAGGTCTGTTAGGATTAAGTGGGTTCAAATCAGAATATACCAGCTTTGTGTTATCTGCTGAGACTCCTGTTGATTCCAGAGGTTGTTTTGCTCAAAAGGGAACTGCAAAATTAAGCAGAGACTCTGCTCTGCCCTTCAAGGGTGCCTTTGGTGCAATCACCATCAACATCCCTCAGGGCAGCATCAGGCAGTGCTGAGAGGCATCAGCCTTGTAATAGCCTGAATGAGAGGGGGACAGCCACTCCCTGACTCATTGGCTGCACATGTAAAATGTTATATTAATTTTTCAGCTGGGGAAGATGAGTCAGAGGGGTTGTTTGCTGTTCCATCTACTGCTCTTCTAGTTTTGGTGGCATGTGGAGTTGCCGAGTGGTGTGGTGCTCTGTGGTCTAAAGGGCATCATCTATCTGAGCTGAAGTCACCTTTATAGGTTTACCAAACCAGAGATAGACTAGAGGGCACATAAACGGGTAGATTTAGATTACATACTAGGAGGAAATACTTTACTGTGAGGGTGGTAAAACACTGGCATAGGTTGCCAAGAGAAGCTGTGGTTGTCTCATTCATGGAAGTGTCCAAGGCCAGGCTGGATGAGGTTTTGTGCAACCTGGTTTAGTGGAAGGTTGGGAAGAGGGGTTGGAATGAGATAATCTCTAAGGTCCCTTCCAGCCCACACCATTCTGTCATCCTATGATATGTCAGGTGTTGCACAGGCATAAAGTAAAAGTCATCGCATCCCGAAGCAGCCTGAATGGAGAAAAAATCTAGAGTCTTCGGGAAGTGAAGTGACTTTGCTCCATGCCAAGTTCCCACTTGGTAAACAGCAGAGCCAGAAATGGATAGTATTTCCTTGGTGAAGAGGAGCACTAACAAAAGCCTCATTTACAATGACAAAATTAGAAATAAATAAGATTTCTAGATGGTCAGTGAGGCATAGCACCTTTTCTGCAGGTGGGGCATCTGGAATAGCTTTCTCATCCCTCCTAGGATTTCTGCTGTCCAATAGGAGATGGCATCATGCTGCAGGGCACTAGAGTTCTTACACGCTCACTCACATCTTTTCAGGAAGCATCTAGGAACTTTGTTTCCTTGCTATGGCTCTGTCAAATTTGAAGCGAACTTGGTCATCAAACTACTGTCATTAGGTGACACACCTAAAGAGACAGGCAGAGTGGCCACACAAGCCACATTTCCACAAGTGGAGATCAGACTAGATGAGCAAGCCAGCTTTAATGAGGTCCATAACCTATTCCAGTTTTAACGAGCTGCTCTGTTCCTGTCCTTCTTTACAGCACCTGGAGATACGCCCACAAAGAAAAGGGTGGCTGTTTTTGTGATATGCTCTTGGCTATACATAAGAAATTGGTGTTTTCTGGAGACAAGTCCCACTCCCTCAGCTGAAGTCAACATCACAACTGCACATGAAAAGCTTGACTTTTGTTCCAGCTGGTTTTGACTTTCCCTGACTGCTGAGCTCAGGGCTATGAGGACAGGACCTGGTTCACTACTCCAAAGACTAGTTTACTCTGAGAGAAAAGATAGATGTAACAGGGCATTAGGGCAGGTCCAGAGTGTTATTTCTAAGAACAATAATGTTGCCCTAACAGCTTTCACCCTCTGTTACACATCAACCTACTTTGTACTGATAAAATTAACCTGAATTAACCTGATTCACTCCAAAATTTGGCCAAGATAACTCTCGTCTCCTCCCTGATGCTTTAAGTGCAGGCATGAGATTTATCAGTGGAGAAAGCAAGATCTCAGTGCCTTTCTGGAGTAACACAACTGCATTTTTGGAAACTTTCCTTCCCATGTAAAAAAAAATCCCAAACATGTAGATGTAGCACCTGGGAACAGGTTTAGTGGTGGGCTTGGCAGTGCTGGGTTAATGGTTGAATTTGGTGATTTTAAAAGTAATTTTCAGGTCTTTATGATTCTGTAAGTCTATGATACTATGATAAGGACCTGCTTCATCACCCACAAGTACATCACCAAACAAAGCTTCCCCCTTCTTGTACCCGAGAGGAACAATACCTTACATGGGAGGGATCATGTCTCTCCAAAATACCTGCTCTGAGACTTCCCTGGCATGACAACAGGGCTGACTTGCTCATTAATTGTTTACAAGTCTCTGTGTACTGCTTTACTGAATTACACAAAAGATCTAATAGTTCCTGCTGTGGATCCTGGTCCCTGGGTGGACAATGTCTCTGCACCCCAAGTACGCTGAGATAGTTGGTAGCTCTCAAAGCCTGCAAAAATGAAAGGAAATCCTAAAGTACTGGTGCAGAGATCTGTCCATCCTTTTTAGGATCAGGGATGCAGTAGTACCACCAACCTGGCCTGGAGGTGTGTTTGGGAAGTGTATCAATTAACACCATTGACAGCTCATGGGGATTTCCAGGAATTCCAGCAATAAAATATTTTCTCATGTCTATGCCAAAGATTGTGCCAGGCTCTTGAAACTCTCCAGCACACAAAGGGAAAAATTAAAAAAAAATACATTAAGCCAGCTATGTCTGATCTTTTCATGGACTTTACTTTCAAACAACAGACTGTTTCACCTGGATTAAAGACAACCAAGAAGCTGAGCAGAAGAGCTAGAGAGCAAATGGCAATGTCTTCCTCACTCTGACATCCCTGTGCATGCAGATTCTTCATGGGCTATGGATGAAATAATCAGCAATGTTTCTCTAGACTGAAACCTTCTGTGGGCTATAGGAGAGACAAACCCAATGTGTGTGTGTGGTTTCTGGAGTTCATCTCAGCCCAGGGTAAATCTGCTGGCCTTGATGGCACAGATCCAGCAAAGCTGAGGATGAGAGGAAGCAGGACAGAAATAGCTGGGGCAGCACGATGTAATGGCAACCTCTGCTGATGCTGGAAAACACCCAGAGGGTCAGATGTGCAAGGCAGCAGTTTGATGTGCTCTAGATGGCCTTGGAAGGCTCCTTGCAATTCACCAGAGCATGTACCCCCAGCAATGCAGGAGGTTTGTCTGTCCCCCCCAGCCTCAGCCAGGTAAGGGGCTCTACCTCTGGTCATGAGAGGTGTTGTGGTTTGTGCCCCTTCCCTTTCAGTCCCACAGTTATTATGAAGCTCTTCGAGCCCACTGAGCTCACACTAGGACTAGGAACCTGTACACCAGCACACTGGCCACATGGAAAACCAGTTTGCAAAGCAAGCCTTGCCTGAACAAGAGCATGGATCAGCTCTGGAAATCACAGGAATCTACACCCCAGCTTTTCCAGCAGAGATCTAGCTCATCACTAGGTTTGCGACAATTCCCTACTGGCATACAGAAAATCTGCAAGAAAACCCATTAGTCTCTCTGTATTTGCAGGCATTAAAACATTCTCAGTGAAAAAAGAGGGGAACGGGTTTTGGTTTATTTTCCTCAACTCACATGATACATGGCACTGCTACCAAAATGATGAGTTGACACCTTATCTTCTCCAAGACAACTAAGAAGTGCAGTGAGACTAATATCTCAGAAGGAGATCTTAGGGCATGAACAGATTTTTGGTGAGTTGAACTCCACATAAAATAGTGCACACTGGATCCAGCCTGAGGGCTCCCTGTCTATTGTATTTCTCTACCAGAGGATGCGTAAGTAGCAGTATGAAAGCAGGGTGAAGGTGCAGTAGCATTACTCTGTAATATTTCCCCAGACACTAATTCATAATTTGCAGCTCAAGGACTTTTAGAACTAAAAAATGGGGTGTTTTCCCCTTTATTATGCATATTTTATCATTTTTAAGAGGTTTTGTGTAAATTTAGTTGTCTGGGTGCTTTTTTATCCCATCAATACTTTTAGGATCCACAGGGTTCTGCTGCAAGAAGTACCCCAGGTGTCAGGTTGTGTGGATTCTTTTTCATTTTGAGCCTGATCTCTATAAGCTTTGTTAGGTGTCCCCTAATTTTTGTACTTCCAAGGAAAATTAAGAAAAATCCTCCTTTTGCCTTCACCATGCAAGCATGATCTTCTAGGATATATAATATGCCTTATCCCGTCTATTTTCAGCTTGGAGTCTTTGTGTTGGGCAGTTCAGTCCTGCTCAACATTTGCAAAGCCCTCTCAGGTGGAAGGTGTTTCACAGCTGCAACCTGCAAGCCCTACAAGATTAAATTGTAAGGATGGTGAGGAACAGGAACAGGTTGCACAGAGAACCTGTGGATGCCCCAAAGCCATGCTGGATGGGGGTCTGAGCAACCTGTTCCAGTGGAAGGTGTCCCTGCTCATGGCAGGGGGATTATCTTTAATGTCCCTTCCAACCCAAACCATTCTGTGATTCTATGATTCTATAATACTCCTTACATTTGCATGAAGACACTGACAGCTACTTGCACCCAGGCATAGTTGATACCTAGCATTTTCTATTTATTCTCCCTTGCCAATCTTCATGTTGTGCCCATCCTCTTTCCAGCACTACCATGATCTCAGGTTTATCTTCCCATTTCCAAAGTCAGGAACAGCTGTGGAGAGTGATTTTGTCTGCTGGGGTGAAGCCTCCTCCCAGCACAGCTCCCACCATGCTTCACAAAACCTCAATTCTTCCAACACTCAGCATAACCTTGGTCACGTTCTCTCGCAAGTCTTCCTCCACACATCATAAAAGTGCTGACTGTGCAGCAACAACTGCAGTGGAAACCTTTATCCCATCTCAGGCACCTCTCAGTCTATAATCTACCTAAAGTGTAAGTTTTAACTCCTTTCATACATGTGAAACTGCTTTCAGGTCATCTATGACCCAGGCAAAAACAGGGTTATTACAACAGGTTAAATACAGGAATGCGGATGGCAGCAGCTGAACCAATATGCTATGAAAGGCACCTGCTGGGACTAAGGTTCAAGAAGAGCTCAATGACTTTCTCTGACTGCTCTGAGGCTGAAAATGGGACCAAGCACCCAGTTATCAGACCTGAACCAGGCTGATGTGGAGTTGCTATCTAGCCAGGCTGTGCAGGCCTGCAGAACTCATCCAAAGATGCTAAGAAATGAAGGGATCCACAAAGCTTTCTGGCTTTGGATTTTGAACTTTTATATTTTAATTTGTTACTCAGTCTACTTCATATGCCTTTTTTTTCATTGGATTTTTGCACTCCCCTTGTGAAATGGACACAACTGCACTCTGTTCCCTCATAGTTCCCTGACTGCAAGAACTTTATATTGAATATTAGGCAAAATTCTTCACAAAAAGGCTGATCAAACACTGGAACAGGCCTCTCAGAGAAGGAGTGGAATCACCATCCCTTGAGGTATTTAGAAGACCTGTAGATGTGGCACTTGGCAACATGGTTTAGAGGTGAGCTTGGCAGTGCTGTGTTAACAGTTGGATATGATATTCTTAGAGGGCTTTTCCAACCTTATTTATTCTATGATTCTATAATTCAGAGCAGGGGCAGTGGGGTTTTGCAGGGGGGTCTATGTGAGGTTACATGGACAGCATAAAAGTGGACACTGCTGGGGCAGTTCTTTCCTGATAAGCTTTCTGGCTTTACCTAGCGCTTTTCTGGGGAACCAGAAAGTCACAATCAGCTCACCCTATATCATGTTCTCCTTGCACGTTGCCTAGCAGACAGGAGGGTTTCACAGTGCAAAGCTTGTCTCCACATCCTGTCAGACCCTTGGTTCAGTGACACTTGCCCCACTCTGCTTTAGGAGCAAGAAGACTCTGGCAGCACCCCAAGAGAACAACAGAAGTTCCTGTGTCTCCTCTCACCCTCCAAAGGGACTCATAGAGCTGATGTGGCAGTGAGTAGAGGTGGCAACTGCTACCTGACAGTGTGGTCTTGGTCGGGAGAATCAAAAATGTGCTCAGGACTGAGTGCCTGAAGCTGCCTCTTCTGTCAGCCCCTTTCCGTCAGGCTTGGAAGCTGTTCTCTGCAGCTCCAGGATAGGCTTTGAAAAAAACTATGAGCTGACAATGCCTTCATTAATCACAACATAATCCTTTCCATGGCAACCCAAGGATTGCGAAGTCACAAGTTAGCAAGTGTAAAAGAGAAACACTGTACAGCAGCCCTTGGTTCATGAAAACTTAACAGTGAGCGAGAGGAATTGGCTGCTCTGAGGAGGGGAAATGAGTTAGAAGTAATTTTGCCTTGAAAAAGAGATTCATCCCTGGGCAGGATTCAGATCTCATAAATGTTGGTGTCAGCGGGAAGACACTATAACTTCATGAAGTTACTTCAGTTCCGCCCCAAAAAGACGAAGACGAGACTTTGGTCTTACATCTTATTACGAGCTTAAAGTTTGTTTTCACCAGACCATCACCACAACTGAAAAGTTAAACACAATTTAGACACGTATTTGGAAATTGTCAGGGCTCAGAGATTGCAGAACGATGGATGAAAACAATACTGGCCATCAACAAAAAGAAGCAAACTGTTTTCCTGGTTTTTGCCCTTGTTTGTCTCTGGGGCAGTTTAGGCACAAGGTATGGGAGAGACTAGATAGGGTGTCACAGTGATGCTGGTTTTGACTGAAGTACTAGCAAAGCTCAGTCCAAAGCTGCAAAAGTACCCCATACCTTCACACTACCCGTGTTGGAACCTTGAGATCTCTCTCTCATGGGAAGACCCATAGCATCCAAGAGTGGAGGAGGTGTGAGTAGTGCTTGCAACACAAGACTCATCCTTGAAATCTTGATGTAATGCACATGTTAACCCCTTTTGCCCAGACTATGAAGAGAAGCACTCTAACAGCCTGGGGCAGTGAGAAGATCCCATAGGTCCTGGCAGTTCCTTCTGCAGGGGGGGACTTAGAATCCTGGAGGCAACCAGGCATTCTTAGACCCACTGGCCTGCTTAATTTCAAACTCTCCCTCCTTGCTGCCTACATGGCAGGTCCTCTATCATGTATACCAGTCTTCCCAGAGATGCTAGGCAATGTCAGTTCCACTTTACTTAGGATAATGTAATTGTAACAATCCTAGGAAAGCCTGTACCCTTCTTTGGTACAGTGTTCAGCTGGACCAGCACAGCCCACGTACAAAACACCATATTCCCACAGCAGGCAGCAAAATGAAAACTGCTTTGTGGGAATTACGTATTCCACATCAGGCATCAGTCCCTGCCCAAGGATGGTGCTAATAATTTAAACATCCTGGGATCTGACCAGCACCAGTGCAACAACCCACCAAAACCTGTCTGGACACAAGCTGTGCTACACTGCAGCCAGGGAAAACTGCTGCTCCCTGAATAGCAGCCCCTGCCTGAGAGAGCAAGCTGTGCGTTATCCACCTAAATGATGCGTTTGCGCTGGGTGAGAGCAGGGAGAAGGTGAGGTGGATTGGGAGGACACCTGGGGTCTTGTGCCATCGCCACCGCAGTAGGGACATCCTCAACAGCTTCTCCCTATCCTCCAGCACTTCCAGAGGTATTCCTTAATATAGAAGGGCTTTGGAAGAAAGGCGTGGAGGGCTGCCTAGCGACAGTGAAGCGGGGCAATGCCCCCCACCCTTCACTCCAGCTCCCTGTTAGGAGATCCCAGCGAAATTAAGGAGCAGCTGGAAATTACCGAGGCGCTAATCCGTGCTGCAGGAGCCGAGCAGGCTCGAGGCTGCTGGGCACTACTGGCAGGTCTGCGGTCCTGTTGTCTCCCCCTCCCACCCAGTTCAGCCTCTTCCCCGGCATGGTCACCCCCTGTCCGTCCCACCCATCGCATCTCACCGCGCCCCACCGCATCCCACCGCGCCCACTTCACGCCCCCGCTGCACGCATTGCACTCCATCCGGAGCATCCCAAGCCCCCAGCCCGGCTCCCTCGGTTGCCGCCTGCCCCTCCTCCGTCTTACCTTAGCGGGACATAGCCAGAGACGGCGAAGGCGGACGGAGCCCCGGTGCCCGGCGCGGAGCCGCTCTGCCGCCGGCACAGAGGGAGGGCAGCGCCTGCCCTGGCTGAGCCTCTTAGCGGGGGAGGAGCCGGGATACAGCCAGCCCCGGGTGTGGGTGTGGGAGTGCGTGTGGGTGGGTGGGTGTGCATGTGTGTGTGTGAGCGTTGAGTGTAGTACCTCCAGCCTGGTGGCACCGCAAGCGCTGCGCTCCCCCAGCATCCATCCCCACGCCCCAAAGATGCATCCTCCTGCATCCCTGGGGTCTACTTCAGACAATGATGTCCTAGAATCATAGAACGGGCTGGGTAGGAAGGAATCTTAAAGATCAAATAATTCCAAACCCTCGGCCATGAGCAGGGACACTTTCCACTAAAAACGATTGCCCTAAGTCCTGTCCAACCTGGCCTTGAACACTTTCAGGGATGGCCATCAACAGCTTCCCCAGGCAGTGTTTCAATGCCTCAACACCCTCCAAGTAAAGACTTTCCTCCCAATACCTTACCTCCAAATACCTTGTGTACCATACCATACCTCCTTGTTCTATCAGTATTTGCCCATGTAAAATGTCTTCATGAAAGCACCCATGAAGATCGCCACTACAAGTTAAGCTGCAGTTTCAAGTCCTCATTGTGCAGACCTCTGATGGCATCCTGAGCAAAAGGGGTGTCTGGAAGGATCCATCTGCCTTGTGCAGAGGTCTCTGGACTGTACAAGGGATCACACTGAGATCCTGTAGGGTGAGACCAGGCATTCTGGTTTGAATCTCTTCTCTCAGGCTGACAACACCTGGTGACTCTCTGCCTGAATCTAGGCTAGTGCCTTTTTTCCTTTTTGCAAAGAAAGGTGGGGTTGGATTTTAATTGTGCTATGAAACATTACCAAAGTAATGTTTTATACTTTATACTTAGGTATAAAGCAAGTCATTTTAGCTAGTCAACGCTGCAAACCCCACCTTTTTATTTGCAATGTTGTAACACAAGATGTTTCTAAGCTCTACGTTGGAATGAGGGGGCCTGAAACCCTCTTTGGACCAAAATATTTTCGTGATGCTCCAGAAGTTAGAAGCAATAGAAGGGCACTTCCTTCCTTCAAAGTCAACCATGTACTCTGCTCAAAATGCAGAAGTCATAGTACATGCATCCTATCCATCCCCATCCCTTAGGAACTCCCTGTTTCTGCCCAGCCTTCAGCCATGAGTAGACTCAAGGCAGATGATTTGTGATCAGCTGGAGCCATGCTGAGTTTTACTCAAGCCATACTCACTGTGTCCATGTAGTTGGTAGGGACGTGAGGGCGGATACTGGCTGTACCTGGGCTTTGCTCTGGACTGCATCTGATGTGCTTGGACAGCCTTTCCTTGAACCCAACATGACCCATGGGTGTGTGGAAAGGCAGTGAGGGAGGCTTCCAGGAACAGATGGCTTGATATGCTCCTTTGCCTGCACTACTGGGTTTGGAGGTGGATATTGAAGAGCACAAGGAGTGTTCAGACAACTGCTCAGAACAGACTCTGATGGCTGTGGGTCATGGACCAGTCCCTGGGTGTTTAATATCTGGGATATTGGCCAAGGACATGGCAGCACCTGAACAGCTTTGAGGGACAGGCAATGAAACCACTCCCCTGCTGAAGTCCCTCCTACCTCTGTGGACCTTGCTGGAAATCCCTCATTCTTTTGAGCAGCAGGAGGCTCACAGACATTTGAGGGGGAATGTATAGGGTCATTAGGATGGGAAGATGTAGGCTTATAGAGGATCCAGCTGCAAGAAGAAATAATCCAGCAACAACTTTCAACCGTGGTGGGGTGTCTGTTTCTTCATGAAGATGCTCTTTCAGGTCAGATGATGACTATGAATTGCAAATTTATCATAGAATCACACAATCACAGAATGGTTTGGGTTAGAAGGGACCTAAAAGATCATCTAATTTCAAACCTTCTGCCATGTGCAAGGACATCCTTCTATAGAACAGGTTGCTCATAGCCTCAACCAACCTGGCCTTGAACACTTTCAGGGATGGGACATCCACAGCTTCTCTGGGCAACCTGTGCCAGTGCCTCACCACCATCATACGGGAAAATTCCTAATATCTAAGCTAACTCTGATGTCTTTCAGTTTAAAGTGATTCCCCCTTGTTCTATTACTACATGGTCTTATAAGAAGTCCTTATAAAAGATCCCTTTTAAAAACTACACTTAATGTTTGTGAGCCTAAATCACTAAATATGCTGGAGATGAGGAGATGCTATATGACCCTTGCATGGCCTGGGCCTGCTCAGGACACCTTCCAGGAGAGTATTAGTATGTCTGGGGGATGAAGGTGTTTGTGAGGCTTTCCTATGGGGAAAGATTCTTACAAGCTGTTGCAAGTGCTGGAGGCAGAGGAGTAAGATGCTCCTTTCTCTGTCTAGCATTTGGTGGCACACTTTGTCCCTGAGAATGATCCCACAAGCTGGAGGATCTGGGAAGGTGCCCCCACCCCACAATAAAAGGACTTTTTCCGTATGTCTGCTCCAGGTTCTTGAGGGTGAGTTGCAGAAGTGCACAGCTCCTCCATGCTGCAAAGACCTTGAGCACAGGCAGCTGGGGGAGCTGAGGGCTGGAAGCTGAGATGGAAGCAAGATTCCAGGGCCAGCACTTTGGGTCTGTATGTGAGAACACCAGGACAGGAGACTCCCATGGGCAAGGTCACACTTTTCAAATACTCCCCATGTGCAATGTGCAGATTTGGCCTCTGAGGAAAAGCCACCTAAAACCCACTTCCTCCTTGTGTTTTGCCAGAAACCCGCCCTCCTCATCTCATTTTTTTAGCATTCTGCAGAGCTTTTTTCCAAATCATGTGAGGCTCAAAACCCCAAGTTCCTTGCACTGTGATGACCCTGTGGTATAGGATGCAAAGATTTCTAGTCAGAAGAGGTTACCCATGCCCTCTGCGGTTTTTCCAGTGAACGTGAGTATAACACTGTGTGAAAACCTCATGCAGATCGCCTTGTCTCCATCTCGAATTCCACAGAGAAAATAATTTCAATGGAGTTTAGTGAATCAAGCAAATTCAAAAGACTCTACAGAGCCACCTTGTGCCCATCAAAAGCATTCTGGAAGAACATAGCAGTTTAAAGGCAGGGAGTCTGAATAAAATATACACAATTTATTTATTTATAGGAGGTTTACAGCTGTACAATGTTGGCTTTCTGTTTGGACCACTCTCTGATCTTGTGCAGTGTTGACACCTCAGTGCCCTTGGAAATGAAAACAAGTCACAGCCTGTCCTAACACGCAGACATCAAAAAGAAACAGATTTAACAGACTAATGGCAGGCTGCTTGCAACCACTGAAATGATTAACAAAAGAAATGTAAAATAAATCAGAGACGTCCTACAACACCCAGGAGGGACTGGAAAGTGCTTATCAGACCTGCATTCCTCTCAGACAAAAAAAAATCCTGAATATTTGTTTACTTCATTCAAAGAGAAAAGGCATCAATATGTAGTAGGAATGGCATTTCAATATCTGTTCTACAAACAAGAAAAAAAAGAGTAACAAAGGTAATTTTTATTATTCCATTGGGAATGTAGAAGAAGGCTTCAGGGGAAAAAAAAGGACAAATATTAGTGATATTAAGACATTTTGGTCCTGATATAGTGTGACAATTTTTTTAAGAAGGTGTTAAAAAGCTGCCTTTCCTCTCTTTATGGCTTGATTCTCTGTAGGAAGGAAGGAGGCTGCTTGTGAGAACCAGGGCACTGCTACTCCTTGGTAGCTCCAGCACCACTCCTTGGGGATCATGGCGCAATTTGGCACATGGCAGGGGATTCCTGGCCAAATGACTCTCCTTTGCTGAAGCTAACCATAGCCTAATATTCTGAGAAGACAAGGCTAATGCTGATAGACTCGATACCTCTGCTGATGATGGTGCAAAGCTCCTGTCATGTTCCTGTGATGCTGAACAGTTCATCTCCTTGCCAGTGAGGTATCTTTGGACATCACAGTCCCTCACATATCATTCTGAATATAAGCCCATGAGATCTTCTCCTAAGACCCAAATGATACCTTTTAGCCCCACAATGCTGCTTCCATTTATTTTCAGTGATACATTACATAAACAAAACCAGAATAAAATCAAAATATCTTTGAATCAGTCTGCCCAAATTCAAGGATTTGCTTTGCCATTGGGATCAAAAGTCACTTTATCTAACTAGGAGCATTTAAGCCAATTCTGCAAGATGATGAATTGGTCCCAGTGATGGCTCTCAGAGTTGGAGGGTTCTCAGTGCAAACCTGGAAAGATTTTCTTAAAACCCTAATTCATAACCATAGGAGGTAAACTCTGAAGATGAGGAAAGGAGAAAAACAGGCTGCAGACATGGACTATCTGCTTCTGGATGCACCAAGAAGTGAGCTGGCAGATAACGTGACTTTGGGGAACACTTTAATATGTTATAGACTTAGAATTTCCATAGGGACCTTTAAAAAAATGGTTGTTTACTAGGACAAGCAGAAACCCTACTTGCTATGGCAAAAGAAGCCTTTTCTATTCACTTGTTCTTGTGGAAAAGGATGCTGCTCAGGCCAAAATTTGCCAAGATTACACGATTTTATCATATGCATTCATTTCCACTTGCATGTAGGTAACTGAAAATGATTTGCTTATTAGAAAATCTGATTTAAAAAAACCCTTAACTTGCACCCTTTTTAAAGGCACATGAATAAAAACCCACAATTGACAGGAGAAAAAAATGGTTTCAAACCCACCCTGATCAGCTGCTGAAAGGCCAGACAATGGGCTGTTGTTTGGCTTATCTGGGATAGTTTATGAACAGCCAGATTCTGCCACCCAGTGGAATAAGGAAGATTAACCCAGTTTTCATGAAAATCAGGAGCAGACTGTGGCCCTAGACATGTCCCCAAGGACATCTGGGTTGTGCTTATGAGACTGGCTCTAGCACTGTGCAACTAATTCTCCAAGCCAGGAGACTGGAAATTAACGGTAAGAGCTGGACACTGGTATGAATTAAATATTCCCAGTATTTTCAGTCTGCACTGGAAGCAGTGCTCCTCTAGTGCAAGCTAAAATCCTACTATTTTTTAAAAGAATTTGAAAAAGCGAGGCACTGAGAAATGACGCACTGTATATAGCAGTAAAGATGGAGTCATGGGGCAAAGCTCCCCATCCCCTAGACTTGACGTTTTGGCCTTCAGAGGAACCAATCTCCTCTTACCTAAACACTGAATAGCCCCCACAGAACAACTCACCCGAGCTCCTGAGGCGAGCTCTTGGGATGAGGACAGCATGAAGACATGGAGACAGCAGGCACCACGGCAGTTCAAGAGGCACACGCAGGAGCTGAGTCCAGATTGATTCAAAAACTTGACCCCAGAGAACAGTTGTCCCACCATAGTTGTTGACATCTTTGTATACTTCAGAGTTGCATGAACAAGACTTGAGTGGAGACTAAAATTGTCCCTAAAATGATGGAGTCTTTGGTCTTGTTGCCCCCTGTGAATTTGGGATTTGGGCTGCCTCGGTGCATTTTCCTTCCAGTTGCAGTATGCAAACGCATACCCAAAAAAACCTCCCAAAGGCCCCAATCTGTTTTTCCACTTCTCCTTTGCTGTGGCGCCTCCACAGATAAGCGATTAAATGGCAATTTCAAGGGAGACGACTCCATGCACACTACTCTCAACCCAAGCAGACACACTGAAGATGTATTGAAGCAGCTAGTGGGACCACGGTGGCCACACATGTGCATGGTGGCACGTGTGTATGCCAGCCTGTGTAAACAAGCAGCATCAGGGCATCATGCTGTGGCTGTCGGGACACACAGAGTGTTCACAGTGATCCCACAGGGCACATGGCAGCGAGGAGGGCTGCAGAGAATGCCAGCAGAAGGGTCATTGTGGTCCCCCCCAAAAGGCACCATTTTTTAACATTGAAAACACACGATTGGCTCCTTTGAGTGGAATGCATGCATGGTTCATATACACGTTGCAGATGGTAGGTAGGTAGGTTCTGTGTGTGTTTCTCTATATATGCGTATGTATGTGTGCATATTTATATTCACATATGTGGCACCAGAAGAGTCATCCTTGAGTACTCAGACGTTAGTGAGGATGTTACTGGTGAGCAGCATCACAGCAATGGTTCCAGGGAGATCATTTGACCTCCTGTTTCCCTTGTCCTGGAGGTGCAGCGTGTGCATTGACTGCCGGTCACTGGGATCCCCTGTAAGCACCACTTGGCCCAAGAACTCATCACTTATTAAGTTGTGGTTCCAGATCTGTGGAAATAAAACAGGGATGAGGGCAGCTCCTTCAGGATACAGTCAACCTTCATGCACAGGAGAGAAGGTGGTGCTATTTGTGTTTGGCTCTGAGCTGTAGCTGGGGAGGTGGTGAGGTGTGGGGGTGTCACTCTGTAAGTGAGAAGGGTGAAGGACATGCCTTTACCAGATCTCACAGTGGTGATGAGAGGTTGAGCTGCTAGTCATGCTCAGCCTTGGGGAACAGATCACAGGCTCGAACAGGTTCACACATTATTCTGTGTTGGAAGGGACTCACAAGGATCATCTAATCCAACTCCCAAGCGAACGCCCACCCAGGGATCGAACCCACAACACCGGAGCCACAGGCACCACTCCACCCATCCAAGCCTCCCATTGTCTAGACCATGTCACTGAGTTCCTCATCCAGTCTTTTCTTAAACACCTCCAGGGTTGGTGACTCCACCACCTCCCTGGGTAGACCATTCCAATGAGAGATCACCCTTTCTGTGAAAAAGCTCTTCCTAACATCCAGCGTAAACCTCCCCTGGCACAGCTTGATCTACTGTGAACAGTGAGGAGAGGGCCAGGGAGGTCCAAGGGAGAGAGGGTCTCCATCCCTTGGCTCACTGCTTGCCTGCCAGATACCTGAACAATGATTGGTTGTCCTGGCTTCTTCCGATAGAAGAGTCCTTTCACATCAAATTCTGGTGATACCGTGTTCTTCTTCACTGGAGACCGAACCTTTTGACCTTCGCACTTTATGATCACATAAGGATCAGCTCCTGGGGAAAGAAAAGGGAATTTTTGTTTTCTTGTCGCTTCCGTAATTCCTTAGAGTCCTTTTCCAGGCGTGTCAGGCAGCACTATGCCTCCAGATCCTACCAAAGAGTTTGTCACACCCCAGATGATGTCCGTGAAGCCCAGCTGTTGGGCTGAGGCTTAACTCTAGTAGGTGACATTGTCCCTGGACAGCAGATGGTGATGGACTGTTATGAAGCTGGGCAAGAGTCTGGAGCACAAGTCTGATTAGGAGCAGCTGAGAGAGTTGGGGTTCACATAATATTCTGAGTTGGAAGGGACCCACAAGGATCATCAAGTCCAACTCTTAAACAGCACCACTGCCTCCTTAGCAGGAATTGAACCCCCAGCCTCCTGCATGACAGGTGGGGACACTCACCACTATGCTAAAGTGGATTTACAAGTTTGTTTAGCCTGGAGAAAAGAAGGCTCAGGGAGGACCTTATTGCTCTCTACAACTAACTGAAAGCAGGTAGCCAGGTGAGGATCAGTCTCTTTTACCAAGTAAGAAGTGACAGGATGAGAAGAAATGGCCTCAAGTTGTGCCAGGAGAGTTTTAAACTGGATATTAGGAAAAACTAAGTCACCCAAAGGGTTGTCAAGCACTGGGAGAAGCTGCAGAGGGCAGTAGTGGAGCCACCTTCCCTGGAGGGATTTAAAAGATGCGGCAGTTGGGGACATAGTTTAGTGGTGGACTTGGCAGCACTGGGTTAATTAGCTGGACTTGATGATCTTAGAGCCTAACAATCCAGCCTAAACAATTCTATGATTCATGAAACGGCCACCTCTTCCTTGGCCCTATTCTACATAAATAATCCTTTATCACCCAAATCCTTGTGACCATTGAGATAAATCTTCGAAGAAAGATACCATCCTGCTCAACTCTCAGGATTCACTCTCCTGTAGGCAGGTAGAAATAAAATGATGGAGAAGACAAAGAGGGTCGCATAAGGAAATATCAGATGGAGATTATAGTTACCAGGTTCATAGACTACCAGACCATAGCTGGATGGTGCCTGAGCTTCCAGGAGAATTAAAGAGTCCCTCATTAGGACTACTTTCCTCTTACGAAACAAGTGCTCATTTTGGGAATTTCAGTAGAGAATGAGCTATTGCTATGGAAATTTAATTGCCAGAATTTCTTACCATGAGCTTTAGCGGCTATGGTGGAAACACACACCAGTTGGATGAGTTTTCTTGTCCCAGGGAAATGTGGAAATGAAGATTAACATGAGTGCCAGAGATTTAAGAACCACATTTTGACTGCCAACACCACCTCCTTCCTAGCTTTCTGTTTGCGAGGACCTGGCTCCCCTGGTGAGACACATCTGCTGGATTTCACAATTGTTTTTTCACATTGCTCTTGTCTTTTGGGATGTCCCATTAAATCCTCATACTCCATCAGTCAGAGCCAAATTTCTATCTGTAAATCACTATTTCCAATGCAGTGTGAAGGAAATCCACTTTAGTACAGTGGTAAGTGTCCCCACCTGGCATGTGGGAGACCCGGGTTCGATTCCCGCCAGGGACACAGTGTTAAGGGTTGGACTCGATGATCCTTGTGGGTCCCTTCCAACTCAGAATATTCTGTGATTCTGTGAAAGGCCTGGGCTGGGATGTACAGGAGATGCCATTGCACTGGAAGCACAAAACATGCTATTGGTGGTAGGAGCTGAACAGCTGGAAAACAGATGGAAGAAAGCAATTCCACAGGGTCTCTTGTGGAAAAAAAATGTGGAAACATAAACCTCTTTGTTTCTGTGAACATTCAGAGGCCTTTAGTTGCAGATTTCCCTGCATTGCTTCAGATACACTGAGCTATTGTGAATAATCCATGAAGAAACAACCTGCTTAGGGTAAAATTCCCTCCCCAAACACCAGATAGGGTAAAAGGACTCCCTTTGTGGCATGTGATAAATATGCACATTTGGCTAGTCCTTGCTTAGAAGAGATTTTGCTCATTACTTTCCGTGTCCTAATGATAAGCAGCCCTCTACTGATAGACATTTATCCAGCCTCCAGTGATGAATGACACATCAGCCTACTCCATTGTTTCTCTGTCGTTCCTACTAAAAAGCCTTTAAATAAAATTCCTGACTTTTACAGCTGCTCATACTCAGGAGGAAAGCCTGAGTTGTTACAGACCACTGCTAAGAGCTTTGGGGAAGTTTTGGGACAACAGTCTCTATGTAACAGACAACAGCCTCAATATAACACCTCCCAGATCATGTCCACAGCAAGGAGTAAGTTTTATTCTCCATCAACTTTCTGTTCCTCTGGTGTCTGAATCAGGCATGTTCACTAAAAAAAAAAAATCTAAGAACATAAATCTCAGCAATGTCCCTCTTCATAAAAGCACCTCCCCTTTTTTTTCCACTGAAGAAACCGCCTCCCAAGTCCTCCAGGGCTAGACAATAGGCAGTGAGAGACCAGTACCTCCTTGGGAGTCCTGATTCTTGAGCCCAGCGGCAGCAAGGACATGGATCTGGGATACTACTTGTGGGTAACCACACATCCCACTCCAGCAGGTGTGTGGTGGCTCATCCAGTGTCAGCTCTCTGCAACAAAAAACATGTGGCCCTTGAGAGGTGCCTAGCCTTAACCCAGACAGTTTGCTCTGGCATGATGGAAGGACTATGCACTGTACCCTGTCAGACTCTGCTCCCCACTCCAATCTCCTTAACCTGAGTTTGGGATGCTCTCCCACATCATGCTTAGAAGCAGGTGGTGAGACCTATAAAGACGCCCTATCTCTTGACCACCCTTGAAAGGAAGACAAACGCCAGCTCCAGGCAAGGCTATGACCAATTAGGAAAATAACAAGTTACAAGCACAAGGCTGTCTCCAAATATCTAGTTCCTCCCCAGCACTGCTTGTGCTCCTTACCGGCAATCTGAAGGCACATCTGTGAAAATCCTGAGAAGGAACTCGCCTTCATAACCAGGGTCAAAAGTGGTGGGGATGATAACATAGCGGCCTTCCTTCAGGTCTGTCCTCAGGAAGACGCTGCGGGAGTTGATGTAGATGGAGCTGGCCACCTTCTGCTGCAGGGTGTGCATCCGGTAATTCCTATTCAACTCCACCTGGGCAGAGACCACAGTGGGATGGTCAGCAGATTGTCAGTGTCTGACAGTGTACTGGTATCCACCATAGGGACCAGACTGCAAGGACTAAGCTCACAGTGCTGGGACACCTGGAGTTAAGAGAATCAGCAAAACAGTCTCAACCGTGCTGGATGGAAAATAAGTATGGATGTGGCTTTCCCAACTCTGTTGGCTCAGGGACTTGTCTCTTGCATCCTAGCTTAGCACTGGGGACCCAGCAGGCAACACATAAAGATTATTCTAGCAGACTTCTACATTTGGAGAGAACAGACTAACCATTGCTTTTAGCAAGGAGAACTGCACAGAGCCATAGAATGGCCTGGGTTGGAAGGGACCTTAAATATCATCTAGTTCCAACTCCCCTGGTGTTGGCAGGGACACCTTCCACTAGACAAAGTTACTCAGAGCGCCATCCATCCTGGTCTTGAACATTTCCAGGGATGAAACATCTACAGCCTCTCTGGGCAACCTGTTGTCCACGCTGTCACCATACAGCTCTGAAATCCCTCTTCACCTCTAGAGGGGGGCAAGCTGTCCTGAAGGCACCCCAAAGGCACCCAGATAATGCTTAAACGAACAATATGATCATGCAAGACTGATATACCACTCCACCACTAACACATTAAAGACGGGATTCATGTCAACATGCAGGAACCCCAATCTACCTTATGGATATCAAAGCCTATGGCCAAGTTCTCTCCTTTGCCCTCTTTGCGACTGGTCCTTTTTGGCTTCTGCTGGATGGAGATCAGCACTTCATCTTCTGCCTTCTTCACATCAAACACATACTGGAAACAAAGGGAGGAAGGTAAGGAAGGATTTTTATTATGACATAGGTATGGGGGACAGTGAACATATAGTAGATCTAACCTCAGTTTCACCTCACCCACCTCCCTGTAGGGATAGTACCCTCACTGAGAACCCACATCCCCTGCTCTTGGGAACTGGCATCATCTTGCTCAGCCAGAGATCTTTTTAGCTCATCTTACAGGACTGTGAAATCCAGTCTTTGAATTGTTGGGCAGAAACCAAGGAGTCTAGATGCAGTCTCATACCAGAGACTTTTAACCCTTGCAGTCTGCCACAAGTCACAGTATCACAGTGTTGATAAGTTTGGAAAAGACCTTGAAGATCATCTAGTCCAACCTATAATCCAACTAAAACCTAACATCTATAACATTTATATCATGACCCTCAACACCTCGTCCGGTCTACCCTTAAACACTTCCAGGGACAGCGACTCAACCACCTCCATGGGCAACGCATTCCAATGCTGGATCATTCTTTCAGTGACAAACTGTTTCCTAATGTCAAGTCTAAACCTCCCTTGCTGGAGCTTAAGAGCATGACCTCTCCTTCTGTCTCCTATAAGACATGGAAATAAGAACTGATGCTCACAGAGATCTAGGATGAAGGCTAATACAGACCTGGAGGCTGGAAACAACACTCCTGGACCCTTGATGGTGACTCCTGAAATGGACCAGACCATCCTTCACCTGCTTTTTAGATGAAGGACTCACAAGGACCTGGCTCATGATACTGAGAATCCTAGTTCAGAGCAGGACAAGACAATCATAGAATCATTTAGGTTGGAAAAGACCTCTAAGATCATTGAGTTCAAATCTTAACTTAGTACTGCCAAATCCAATGCTAAATCATCTCCCTAAGATCCACATCCACATGCTTTTTGAACACTTCCAGAACTGGTGATTTCACTACTGTCCTGGCCAGCCTCTTCTAATGTCTTCACCCTTCCAGTGAAGAAAATTTCCCTAATATTCAATCTAAACCTCCCCTAGCACAACTTGAGGCTGTTTCCTCTTGTCCTATCACTTGTCACCTGGGAGAAGAGATTGATTCCCAGCTGGCTACAATCTCCTTTCAGGTAGTTAGTTGTAAAGAGTAATAAGGTCTCTCTCGGCCTCCTTTTTTCCAGAAAAGTTTGTTTCAGGAGATGAACTTCAATTTAGAAGGAAACAGCCCCATAGACTACACCTGTCCTGGGAAATTTAACAGTTTGGGGAAAAGAACTGGAATTTGATCATTTGCACATCCAAACTGTTGGAAACAATTCCTGGCCCTGTTTGACTGGAACTAACCAACACTGCTACCCTGCGAGACAGTTTGCCTTTTGCTTGTGCCAAGATGCCTTACACCAGGTACTTGGATGCAGTCTCTCTGATAAAAGGGAAATAGAGTTAATAGAGAGAGATAAAAGGTTAATAGAGTTGGCCTGGATGCTGGTCAGCCAGATAATGGGCACAAGCACAATTAGTCTATTAAAGGTCTGGTAGCCATTTTGGTCTTCTAGGTCTCTGCAGGAGATTTAGACATTTGGAAGCACATATGAAGGCTCTAGTAGGCCCTCTGCTCCATTACTCACTTGGGGATTCTGCAAAAAGGTGTCCTTGTGGTTGATACAGCCTCCAGAGCGGTTTTTCAAGGGGTCATTGCTTCTAGTCCATGCACCGCGTAGCACTGCCTCCTCCCAGGTCTTGTGGATGCTCAGGTAAGATGTGTTGATCAGACGGCACTTGATGATGTCTGTGAAGTATTTGCAGAAATCTTCAAAGGTCATCCTAAGTCAGAAAAGGGCAGAGCTGGGTTATGCTGCTCCATTCTGTGTATGAAAAGTACACTGAAGAGATTTTCTTGGTCAACCATGAGAGAATATGGATTGTCTCTGACGGCTGATAAACAACAAAAGTTATTAATCTAACATCTCCAAAAGAGATGGAGATACCGTTCTCTATGCATGCAGTAAACATTTCTTCAGTTTAAACAACAGAGATACGTGTTTTGGACTGGGAAAAGCTGCATAGTGGCCCTATCTCTGAAACATGCCCAGTGAGGCTAATTCAGCCCATTTATAACAGGTTTGGCTCCAGTATGACTGGTGAAATGGTTTGGTCCCAGTATGATACAGAGCAGCTTGCAATCCCAGGGCACATCCTCATAGGCTCAAGGAGGGGGCTTCACAAAAGATCCTAGGCTGTCTTCTCTGGATAGCTGTATACATGGAAATGATGCAAATGCTCCATGGGGTGAGGGGATGCTGTGGACATGGCCTGTGGTGATGACCCCTGGAGGGACTCACCAGAACTCTCCATCATCTTCCACTGTCATCCCCATCTTCTCTCTCTCACTTTTACTCACTTTCTGCCATTCCTCAGAGCTGTGGGAATAGAACAGGATCAGTACTCAGAGGCAAGGGGACACACAAGAATTCAAGAGGCACAAGGACTGTATAAAGCTACAGTGTAGCCAGTCCCCAAGATGCTCTGTCTAGATCATCTTCCAAGCGTGGAAGAAGTGCACCGTGGCTTGGAACTTCAATTTCCTTCCTGACCAGTGGAATTGAATCCAGCCGGGCAAGATTTTATTTGGTCAGTACAATCACAGCCCTATCTGTGAAGATAACAAAATTGACCCTGGCTAAAGGCTCTGATTACACCAGCACTTGGTTCATCGTCTCATCTCATCTCATCTCATCTCATCTCATCTCATCTCATCTCATCTCATCTCATCTCATCATCTCATCTCATCCCATCTCATCTCATCTCATCATCTCATCTCATCTCATCCACAGACATTGTATCAGTCTGTGGTAGTAGAGGTTGATCTGCTGGGTGTTAATTTTGCTGGAACAAGACTGGGACTGGAAAGGTGAACTGTAAACATCATCATCAGTCTGAATATAGAATCACAGACTCACAGAATGGTTTGGGTTGGAAAGATCTTAAATATCATCTCATTCAACCCTTCTGCCATGAGCAGGGATACCTCCCAACTAGACTATGTTGCTCAAAGCCCCACCCCACTTCACCTTGAATGCATGCAGGGCTGAGGGATCCACAGCTTTTCTGGACAATTTGTGCCAGTGCCTCACAATCCTCACAGTAAAGAATTTCTTCCTAATACCTAATCTAAACATGCTGGCAACTTCAGCACAACATCCACCAGAGTCTTAATGGGAAGGTCTGCCAAGCTCAGCCACTGTCGTGCTGATCTCCAAGGATCTCCAAGCAAGGAATCAATTTACTCCAAGTGAAATAGAAGGTTAAGGACACAGGTTGAAGCAGCATCCCACAGGTGCCCACACAATGTTAACCTATGAATGTAGATGTAGTCAGGTTGTCTCACATCTCAAAGCTTGCTGCAACCCAGCTTTTTCCAGAGAAACACTCTGTCCATCCCAACTCACGTGTCACTCCAAGGGCCGTTCCACTCCCGCTCGCCCCATGGGTTGCGCATGCGGATCATGTCCAGCTTCTCTGACTTGAAGAAGGACAGAAGGCCATGGCCAAGGCGGACCTTCCGCACGTCTGTCACTGCGTATGCATGGCCCTTCACCAGTCCACAGGCCAGGCGAGCCTCCATGTCAGCTGCTGACGTGGCCTGGGCAGGGGGACACAGAGAGTGCTCAGATCAGGGGGATGCGACTGCCTTTGCAGGGACTGGGAAGGAAAGGAGCTCAGATTCCCCCACAGGTTCTTTAGGCCAAAAAGAAGAGCATCGATGGTCAGGGAGAGAGCCAGCTGACAGCTGTCTCAGATACCATTTTGTGTGCCAGATCCCTTCTGTTCTTTATCTCCTCCATGAGGACTGTGAGCTTCCATACTGACACATTTGTGGACATTTCCACATGCAGACACCAAAACAACTTTCTCTGGAGTGAATGCCCTCCTAGTGTTTAAAGGGTGGTGGGATGAATATGGGCTCTTGGACACAGTAATGAGGAACAAAGAGGGCTGGCATCCAGGATTCAATCCTTTTGCCATCCACAAGAAGTTGAACTCTTGGTGACAATTTATCAGATCTAATTTAGGAGTTTTCAACTGTGTAAGAGAACTGCATCCTAAACTACCTACTCCCATGGGACCATGGCTATACTGGTAATGTTACTTACTTTTATGGAGCAGCTGATGAGGCCTCCCCGGTTGTGCACCTTCAACACACGCTCAAAGAGAAGGTTTCGCTTGGCTTCATCAGCAATGTAGTCTCCTTCGGTCAGGTCGATAGGTTCAGAGACCCCACCAGTAAAATCTACCAGGGCATCAGCTGTGTTGCCTCCATCCAGGGCCTCGTAACAGCCTGACAACCTGAAAGAGGGTGACAGGGATAGCATAACAACTTTGGCTTGACATTTTAAGGAGCCTGGGACAATTCTTGGGGCATCCTCAGAAATGGAGATTAAAAAAATCCCTTTAAACGTGAAAAAATAACACCCATGTTCCTTGCAGGACTCTTGATGTCACAGAACTGAAGTAAATGAAACTCGAAATCTCTAGTATAGGTATTGCTTAAAGAGGATAAATTGAGGGTAGAGAAGGGTTTTTTTTCTTAGTTTTTGTCTGTTTGAGGTAAGTACTTCTCCTCGCCAGGAAAGCTGTTGTTTCCACTACTGCAAACCAACTGATGGACGGATAGAGAGGGAAAACCGTGCTCAGGTCCCAATTTGTCCTGCAACTGCCCAGGTACCTACTTGGCATAAGCTTTCTCCACCAAGGCACACCAGAACTCGTTCCTGGAGTTGGAGTGGCAGTAGATGAGCTGATTGTGGAGTGTGGGCAGGCGGTCATCGATCACCACATCCAGCCACTGACCGAAACGCCAGAACTGGAAATGGAATATGCCCACGTAGCTCTCTGGTTTCTCAGGGTTCCACTCCTGCTCCTTCCAGTCTGGGATGACCTGTGAGAGAGGAGGCACATGCACCTAAATGATTCACTTTTGTTCTCATTCTGGAACTAATGCAGGCAATATCAAAGACAAAGAAGAATATGAAAGGAATGGACTTGCTTAAAGACTTCGGGGGGCAGATTTTGGACTTGGTTCCTTCAAAGCAGACTAGATTAATGTGTACTGGAATAGCTTAGACTTCACTGTCCCTTGAAAGATGGAGTTAAAAGATCCTCATTCTATATCTTATAACACTACCGTGGGCATCTGCTGCCATCTACTTCTGTAGACAGGATATTGGAGCAGAAGAGTCCTTAGTCTGAGCACGCATGATTATTTTTATGACTCCATTTTCATTCCTCTTAGTGTCAGTAGGGTACCACTCTGAGAACACACCTTCTTTGATTCTCCTGCTTGATTCTGGTGTGACTTGACTGATGCAAGAGCAAGCATGGTGTTCATTACCTGGCGCTAATGAACAGGCAGCAGGCACTTGGAATACATCTACACTTAAATAAAACTGGGAAAAGCATGATCCACACCCCCTCAAAGTATCCATTCTTTTCTATCATGAGTTACAATGCTCATCCAAGCAAGCATGGGGAGGTGCTTGCTTGAAAGAAGGAAAAGAAGGAAAAGAAGGCCTGGGTGAAAGAAAGAAACCCTTGAGCAGCTGAGGGAACATAGGTCTGGTATCACTGCCAGCAGGACAGGGGCAAGTGAAGGGTAACTGTCAAAGTCCATAGTCTTTCATGGCTGCAGACACCACCAGCTATGCTTTGGATAGAAAATTCACCCAACAGCTGCGACAGGAATGAGCACTGCCAGGCACAGATGCTACATGTAGGAGGGCCTGCATTTTATTTAGAACCAGGATACAGAGGCACACAGCAAGGAAGTACCCCACTGAAGCTTAGCTTTTGTTGAAGGTCAGGGCAATGTGGTTTTACTCCATGGCCAGGGTGGGCTGTGATGCCACATATAGATAATGTAGTTGATAGTTGACAAATACTGACCGATTCAGCTGCAGTGATGTGACTGACTGCCCACATCTTTGCTTCTTTACTTACCTGCTCCCAAAGCATCATGATCTTAGTGAGGAAAAACCTCAAGGCGTCCATGGGAGCATTATGTATTATGTTCCAATACACCAAATAATCATTGCTGTGTGGAGACAGCTGAGAGTTTTGGAGTGGGATAGGTATCCTGGCCTGTATCAGGAATAGTGTGGCCAGTAGGACTAGGGAAGTTATTCTTCCCCTGTACTCAGCACTGGTCAGATCACATCTTGAGTACTGTGTCCAGTTCTGGGCTCCCCAGATTAAGAAGGATGTTGAACTGCTTGAGAGGCTCCAGAGAAGGGCGACAAGGATGGTGAAAGGACTGGAGGACAAGCCCTATGGGGAGCAACTGCGGGAGCTGGGGTTGTTCAGCCTGGAGAAGAGAAGGCTCAGAGGTGACCTGATGGCTGTTTACAACTACCTGTGGGGAGGTTACAGGCGGGTGGGTGTAAATCTCTTTTCTCACGCTGCCAGTACCAGAACAAGCGGACATGGCCTTAAGCTACGCCAGGGGAGGTTTAGACTGGATGTTAGGAAGAACTTTTTCACCGAGAGAGTGATCCCACAGTGGAATGGTCTGCCCAGGGAGGTGGTGGAGTCGCCATCCCTGGAGGTGTTTAAGAAGAGACTGGATGAGGAGCTCATTGATATGGTCTAGATAATGGGATGGGGAGTCAGGTTATAACCGGTGCTGTCCCTTCCAACTCGGAATATTCTGTGATTTTGTGGGACAGGAGAGGCCACAGGTACATTGCATTGAAAAAGGCTCTTCAAGAAGTCCAGGGACATGGTTAGATCACTTTTACTGTGCTTTGGCCCTTGTCCAGCAGCCAGAGCATTCTGTCTTTTTTTTTTGTCTGCTGTCACAAAGCAGTAATAATGCAGAGAGAATCCTCAGCAACCCAGACTAGGTATCTTATTGCTCCAACACAGAAATAATAATTACAGCCTCAGCCCTGCAAGCTCACTGGCACTGTGAATTACCTGGATCAATAGAAACAGAGCAGGCAAATCCTTGAAAAAAGCCACTTCTGGAGGGCTCAGTGTTTTCCAGGAGTGCTAACAGCAATGTCCCAGAGTCATTCTCAGAGAACACCAGGAAAGATCAGACACTCCTCCATCAGTGCCCATCAATTCCCTCCTGACTGGAGCTCACCCTAATGAATAGTCATCGAGGCTCATCATGCTAATCAACTTGCTATTAATGTGGGCTTAGAAATGATCACAGTATTGATTAGAGGCAGCTTGTCAGCCAGAATGGGTAGCAATAGCTTCCAGCTGGCTGGTTCTGAGACCTGCCACTACTGCCAGTGATGGCAGGAGATACTGATCCCAACCATCCTCCTCCATCCCTTCCGTTGGGGAGAGCAGTGAAACACCCTCCACCACTGAAGGTAGCAAAAGCTGTCAGCTTTTCTCCAGAGCAGGATCCGGGAGCAAGGACTAGCCATGTTTCTGCACAGATCCAAGGGAAAACAAGAGGAGTCTGATCTGCAGGATGCTCCATGCTTGGAGAGCATGCCATGGAACACCAATCTCAGGATCCCACTGAGTCCTGGACTTGGCTGTGTGGCACTGGGGCAGTGGAGACCATGTGTCCTCATTCACCCAACCATGCGGCATTTTGCTTAGGGGCTCCCAAAATTAGGAGTTTCAACACCTTTTAGTGGGACAAGTTTAGAGCAAAAGTGCTCAGAGACAGATAAGTTGGGAGCCCAGAAACAACAGGTTCATTTCCCTAAGACGATTTAGGGCTTTTATCAATTTTCTTAAGAGTGGCTGATAAAGAGAAAAATGCACCTGTGATCCTGAAAAAATGTCTTGATTAGAAAGAGGAATTGGTAGATGCCAAATTCTCCAAGCCTGATGCTGGGAGCTTGACAGCTCAGCATGAGGAGGGACACACCAAGCTGTACTATGGTACAAACTGGGATGAAATTTGTCTGGGAGTTAGGACAGGATGGTGTTTCTGAAAGTCTTTATGGGATGCTGATACTGTGTAGGGAGAATTTCAGTGACTAGTAAAAAGAGGCTCATCTTCCCTGCAGCAGAGAGAGACCACACTGCCCCCCTCACCTCCCATCTCAGCTCTGACGAAAAGGAGGATCCCCCTAAGAGTAATTTCCTCTTCTCTGGCCAGCTTCAAACCCCTCCCCAGATGACACAAAACTGTTCAAGACACCATGAAGTCTTTCACACAAAGAGAAAAGAGGATAAATGCACATTTTACATTTTACAAGAGATAAAAAGAAGCCCAAAAATACCAACAGTGAGTTGAAATTTGGTGAGTGCTACTTTATTGCATGCAAGATTAGGGCAGCTTCCAAAAAGAGCATGAAGTAAACAAACACAGCCTCAGTCCTTAAGGGGAAATCCATTGACTAGGCTTTTATTTACCATGGTACATCAATACCTAGGAGGTATCTGCAGCAAGAACTCTACTCCAGCAATATAGCAATGCCATATTGTGAGACCTGGCATGCAAAAACCCCTTTGGATATTGCTGGTGGCTCCTGTCACTTGGTTTGTAGCCAGGAGCTCTGACCTGGGATGCACAAGAAGACGTCTACTATGGGAAAGTCTGCCAGGACCCTACTAGTGGGTTTGGCCAACAGTGGGTCCATGCTGTGGCTCAGCAGAGATGCATCCACTTTTCTCTCTACTCACTGAGTCCAGCATTTCTTGGGGTCTAAATAAAGACATCAACTTCTCAGGCAATGTCCATGGCATGGCTGTATGATTTGGTGGTTGCTGAGCTTTGCTTGTGGGCAAGATTAAAAGCTCCTTCCATCTCTCCATCCAGTAGCTGATCTTTTTTTCCTTCTCCTCTCTGCCTGGCATAGCTGTGCATATCATGTTATACACTATTTTTGGGCTGGGGAGGGTATGGAGTCTGTATTTCTGGAGGTTTTGAAGAAGAGGCTGGACTCTTTTGGGGCTGGCCTGCACAAGTCAGCAGGCCACAGGTACAAAGTTCCCTTGTTCTGGCTTTCCCATCATTGGTCTCTTCTTACTTATCTTGGGAAAATCTCAGGCTCTCAAGGAGCATTCACCCACATTTGAGTGCAATCTGAGCAAAGGACTAATTGTAATAACTGTAATAATTGTAAAAACACTTCCAAGGGACTTTTCTATCTGTGTCTCAAGAAGCTTCATTGAAGTACCCTCTATTTTTTGATGGAGAAAGAAGAAACATCCAAAGTTAGTAGTTTATTCACACTTATGGGACAAGCCAGGCAGAAATCACCCTCCTATCCCAATACTTACAAAGGTGTCATGCCCTCTGCTCCCATGGCCACCCATACGTTGTTTCCTGTGTTGAAGAAGGTAGGAGGCACTGCTTTTCAGAGACAGCAGCAGCAGGTTCCTGCTCTGTGGTTTGCAAAGTGCTCTGCGGCCTCATGGCTCTCTGTAGATGCTTCATATTAAATATATTCATGGGTGTTTCAAGGACAGAACAATGCACAAATTGGCTTTGCTGCAGGGGACTCCCTGCTGGCTCTGCACACACACACAAACTCACATGCCTGCTCCAACCTGTCTCAGGAACAACAAACTCCAGGCAACACAAGGTGTGCTGGAATACCCCTCTCCACAGTGACCCTCAGCAAGAAATGGTGGTGATTGTCAGAAAAAGGCTGGTCCAACCTTCCAGTTTGTGCAGTAGGTTTGCAATTTGCAGAATACAGAGTTTCTAAATGTACTTCAGCTTCACAGCAAGGTGGATTCTCCATGGGACTAGTCTTCAGAGACACCACGCAGCCCCAGTCACAGCCAGAGTCACGGCAGCCTGCAAGCACTCAGCATCCTTACCAGGAGTAGAACTCCACAGTAAATAAGCCTTCTCTTTTTAATGGCTAGGATGGAAACTGGAAGGCAAGGCTCTCTCCAAGGGTCTCTTCTGTTTCTAGTATGGCAATTATTTATTTTTCCACCAGGTTTTTGGTATGTAGTTGCCACAGTTTGAGGGCTTAGGGCAGCCTCACATTTCCAAGCCAGCAAGACCCTGCACCAGTCAGACCTGGTGAAACCCTGATGAATTCACAAGCACCCAGTCTCATACTCCAGGCAAATGCAGCAGCAAGCTCATGGCCCCCTCACTCCCATCATTCAGAGAGAGAACAGCTTGTTTGGGGAACATTTCACAGGGCTAAAGGGCTCCAGAAGCACTGAGCTGTTCTCCATTTTATCACAATGCTATTCCTCATGAAAAAATAGGATATATATAAAAACTGAACCAAGAACTGAATTGAGAGAAAGAAAAATGAGGACGGAAGCATAGCTGGAGCAAGGCTGATCAAGAGCATATCAGGCTTTAAAAACAATGGAGCCCTTCAATTGAGATGGTTCGAGACCATCGGTGAAAGCAAGGACAAAATACATCACCTTGCGGATCTGGGCTAATTCTGCTATCCGCTCCCCAAATTCTTGGGCATCTGCCTCATTGCATTCCATCTCCTTGGCCCCTGGCTTCTTCCAGAAGATGCTTACTGGCTCCAGCAGCTGCCGCTTCATAAGGTGGGTGAGATCAGGAGTCCAGTGCTGGGAGGTGCCAGTCACAGTGACCTTCCCAGGCCTCTGCAGCTGGACATCCCAGTGGAGGAAGCGCAGTTTGTGCTGCCGGATGAAATCCACCCGGTAGATGTGTTCATTGGGATGTAGCAGCTTCTCACCATCCTGGGGCTTCATGTTTTTTTGTTGCAGGCTCTGGAATCTCAGTCGCATGCACCGGGTGAGCTGCTCATCACGGATGAAGGGAAGCTCAAGCATCCTTGCCTCAGCTGCCATCACCTTGGCTACTCCTCTGCTACCTCCTCAGCAATGTGTGGCTCTCAAACTGAACACACAAGGGGAAAAATCTGACAAGCCTTTGGAGCCAGTTCTCTATCTCCATGGTCCCAGCAGTGCTAGGCAACCCGGGCCAGTGATGCAAAACACCCTCCAGTGCTTCTTCTGGGCGCCCTTCTTACTCATTTGCAGACTCAGAACTGATGGTGCTGCTGTGCACGATAATCTATAGGGAAGAGATGTCTGATGTCAGCCTCCCTGGCAACCTGCCTGACAACCACGGCTTGTTATTCCAAAATGAAGGTGTGCAGCCAGGAAAGCCACCTTGATAGGTCTGAGTGGCAGTAGCTTTCTCTGAGTGTAGGCTCATGGTATAATTCAGATTGGAATGAGACTCTGGAGGGGTCTGGTCCAACCTACTGCTCAAAACAGGACTTACTCATGCTGCTTGGGGCTTTGTCCAGTCCATCCTTGAGTATCTCCATGGACAGAGGTCTCACAGCTTCTCTTAGCCCCTGTTCCAGGGTCTGACCATGCTCATGCTGAAGATAAGCTGCAGCTTGTGCCATTGTCCTTTGTCCCCTGACTGTGCATCTCCAGCAAGAGTATGGCTTTGCCTTGTCCACGATCTCCTTTTCAGACTGGATGGGGATTTGAGCAACCTGGTTCAGTAGAAGGCATCCCTGCCCAAAGCAGGCAAGCTGGAACTAGATGATCTTGAAGGTCCCTTCCAACCCAAACCTTTCTATGACTCCATGATTAAGTAGCTACACACAGCAATAGGCTCCCCCTTCACCCTCCCTCCTCCTGGATGCACAAACCCACTTCCATCCAGACCATATTGGTGGCTTCCACCAGACTGTGCCATCTAGAAAAGGACACAAGGGTCTTGAGGGACAAACTGCCTGTGAGCCAATGAGTACCAAAATAACATGGCCCTCGTGTCTTTTTCTGGATGGCACAGCTGGCAGTAGTCAGGTTCCACACTGCTCCTGCAGCAACAGGCGGGCAGCAGCATCTCAGCATTGTTCTCCCTGCCCTTGAACGGACTGGTGCAAAGTTGGAGATGGCACTCACACGTGGGTTTTCCCTTTGTGTGCCCAGGAAAGGGGAACTCGGGCATAGTCTGTGTCTTAATGCTTGTCTCTGTGGGCCAAGTGGAGAAGTGGATCCAAGACACAAGCAACTCAAACAACCTTCTTCCAAGCTCTGATGCTCTGAACCCACATGACCACCAGCAAGACCATCGTGCGCTACCTGGAATCTCTCATTCCTCAGCAACTGCTGGGCATGCCTCAACGTGATCCTGTGCAGCTTGTTCTGGGTGAACCTGCTTTAACAGAGGATTGGACTTCCAACCCCAACCATTCTGTGATTCTGAGAAATCTAGAGCTTTGGTACTGTGCTGGTGAGTTGTCCAGACAGTGGATGAAATACTTGGGGTTAGTAATCAATGTGTTCCTCTTTGCAGGGTGCTGGGTTGCTCCAAGAGGCTGTGGATGCCAAAGAGAGATGTCATGCCAAGCCAAGTTCCCCATCATACAGTGACTAAACCACAGACAGGGTTTTGGGGGTACAACGGAAAAGACATGACTCCTCCAAGCATGATGCGACATCTTTGGGATATGGTGACTGGTTTGGACTCAGAGAGCACTGGGTTTCAGAACAGAGCTTTAGACATGTAGAGTCAAGTTGTTTGGGTTCTCTGTATCCTGTCTGTCATTTAGGTTGGCTTCTGCCACATGCCTTATTTGCAAGGCAATTTGGGAGCTCAAACAGTTAAATGAACTCCAGGAAACAATTTTTTCTGTAATATTTTTACAAACGGCTCTGCCAGTATCTGCACTGTTACACTTGACTCATGATCACCCACTATCATTCCTGGGGGCAATCACTTTGACTTCAGGAAGTCCCAAAAAAGACCATCAGAAGCTGGCCGTGACCAAGCAAGCCACAGAGATCATGGGCCCAAGGTGAGTCATTTTCCTGGGAATTGTCCTTCAGTCACCATTCTGCTGTTACTTCTGAAGACCCTGAGGATACAATCCAGAAACCTAAGAACTACACAGCCCCATTTGAAAGGACAAATGACCCTTCTGGTTGTTCTCTGAGCTCCTACCTCACTTGTTTACTGGCTTTAAAACACCTTTGGCAACCTTTAGCTGTTGATCCTTGGGTTCTAAAAGTTAAAAAACCTTTAGGTAACCCCAGAGACCTTTTTCGGCTGAGCAACACATGACAATGTCATGAATCTTGCTTGGATAGACTTGTGTCTTTTACCCTCATATGTGGTAGCAGTAAAAGAAGTGATTCTCTTGTACCTGGTGAAGAACCGACTGCAGTTGGGGTCCAGCTCCCAGGCACCATGTGATGTTCCTTCTCTGCCTTGCTGAGGTACATGATCAGCCTTCAGGGTATCCTGAGAGCAGTAACTAAGCATAGGTTGTAGAAGACCTACACAAAATGGGCTTTTTGAGGTCAGTGTACTCAGAGCAGATGCTTGTGGTGCCCCAACCAGGACTGCCCTGAGCTCTGGAAGCCACTGAGGAGGAAGGTGACCAGGCTGGGTGATGGACATGTAGGGATTTCTGAGCCACTCAGCTTCAAAGCCTGGCCCCTGTCCTTTTTGTGTTGAGCAATACCAATGCAATCTGTGGCAACACAGGTAAAGACCCAGACAAACTTTTATGACAAAATGCTTCTGGAAATTATTTAAATTCCCTCATTTCAAGGTCTTCCTTCCTAAGAACTAGACACTTCTGAAGGTTCACAGAAAAGGGTGTAATGGAGCCACATCACACCTAAAGCCATGTAAGGTCAGCTGTAGGACTCAGGAATTCAGAAAACAGCACTTAGTTAAATTCCAGTACCCCATTCCACTCACTGACTCACTCACACTACACAGGCATAGTGGGAAGTAGGAACATGGAGAAAACAAGGTGGAAGAAAGGGTGTGCATAAAAGCATATCCTGGGATACACAGGGATGTGCTGGTCTGCCTTTTCCTTGAATGTATTCCCCTATCCCCACACTTGAGAGAGATAGACTGTGAAGTGGAGCAAGGGACACTCAGAGCCTATGTTACATCTTGGTGTAAATCAGGAATACATTTCTGTAGTGGTTTGACCCTGGCTGGATGCCAGAGACTCACCAAACAGTTGCTCTCTCACTCCCCCTGGCATACAAACAGTGGAGAGAGGGAAAAAAAAACCTGAAGGGTTTTCTACAACAGAGGTAAGGACAATTAGAAATCTCTTACTGTCACAGGGAAAACAAAGTCCAAGGTGGAGATATAAATAATTTATCACAGATTTTAAGGCACTCTTCCCCCCCCACCCCTTTGTCTCTTACAACAGATACCACTTTCCCCTTCCTCCAGTGGGTGGGGGGGACAAGAGTAGGGGGAACCAGGCAGTTATTCTCTGCTGCTGCTCAGGAGAGGAGGCCATTCTTCCTGCATTCCATGGGGTCCCTCCCACGGGAGAAAGTCATTCATAACCCTCTCCAACATGGGTCCATCCCCACAGGCAGCAGCTCTTCCAAACACTGCTACCTGTGGGTTACTCCACAGGGTGCAGTCCTTCAGCACTGGCTGCTCCAGCGTGGGTCCCATCCTGAAGCACAGATCCTACCAGGAGAAGCTCCGCTCCAGCGTGGACTCTCCTCTCCACGGGCTACAGGTCTCTCCCAGGACCCTGCTCTGATGTGGGCCCCTGCTCTGATGTGGGCCCCAACGGGCTGCAGCCTCCCTCCAGCATCCACCTGCTTGGTGTGGGCTCCTTCACGGGCTACAGGTGGATCCCTGCACCCCTGAGCTTTCCATGGGCTGCAGGGGGACAGCTGCTTCACCATGGTCATCAACACGGGCTGCAGGGAGATGCCCGGAACACCTCCTCCCCCTCCTTTTGTCCTGGCCTTGGTGCCTGCATTTGCTGTTACGTCTTCTCACTGCTCTTCTCTAGCAGCTATGATTGTCTTCCTTCACCTAACATTTTTCTTTCCTTCTTAAATACGTTATCACAGAGGCGTCTCTATCTCTCCTGATGGGCCTGGCCTTGGCCAGCGGTGTGTCCAGCCAGGAGCTGGCTGCATTGGCTCTGCCAGCTATGAGGGAGGCTTCTAGCAACTTCTCAAAGAAAAGCTTCCTCCATAGCCCCACCTCGCTAGCAGAAACCCAGCCACAGAAAAACCCAATACAATTTCCTAGGATCAGTGGGAGACCTGGGCCAAGATCCCTGGACTGATATTTCAGAGATACTAAAGTTTGCGTCAGTAAGTTTCAACTCTTCATAAACGGTTAATAAAAACATTTTGGTGTCCAGCAACAGTATCACAATTGCATGTGAAACCATATCAACGACCAAAGTGTCCATTGTTTCTGTCTCCAGGATCTTTGGCAAGTAAGAAATCCTTTATTTGTGAGGGTAGTGAGACACAGACACGGGCTGCCCAGAGAAGTTGTGGATGCCCCAATCCCTGCAAGTGTTCAAGGCAAGGTTGGATGGGGCTTTGAACAACCTGGTCTGGTGCAAGGTTTCCCTGCCCATGGCAGGAGGGTTGGAGCTAAACAGTCACTAAGATTTCTTTCAAATCAAATCATTCTATGATTCCATAAACCAAACCTTTCTGAAAGAAAAGAGGAGGCAGGTAAAAAAAGAGCCTCTGAGACTTAAGGGCATGGAAAATGAGAAGTCACAAACACCCACAACCAAACTGTCAGGGGAGGAAGAGCAATGCCATTGGCAAACTGAAATAATGAGGTGTCCAAAGGGACCCATTGTCTGTTAGGTTGGCATTTCCCAGGGCAGAGCTGGAAGTGAATGGTGAGAAGGGAAGACAACTTGCCTGCTGACCCTTGGGAGATGTCAATGCTGAGGAACAAGCTAAACAACCCCATGCACCACCCTTGTAATGAGAGCCACAACTGTCACCACAGCCACCATGGGAGGAAGTCCAGGTTATCCAGAAGCCAAAGCAGATATCCTGCTCCTTTGTAAAAAACCCCTTGATTTGAACATAAAATGGGGACGCTGCAAAAAACTCCTGAGCTTGGCATCCATGATCACCACAGCAAGCAGAGACTGGAAGTGCCACAGCACACAGAGCAGAAGCAAAGGTGTGGGGTGGAGGGAACTCTTTCAGGTCCATGCCGGTAGGAGGCTGTGGGTGAAGCAAGTGGTGCTGTCTGCACACACTGGCTACTTTGTGCAGTAAAATCCAGGAAAAGTGCCTGCCTAGCTGGTCTCTTGCCCGATGATAACGCCTACTTGTATCAGGGTCTGAAGTCCCCCTACCCTGGCTTTCACAGGGCTGACATCCTCTGCAGCTGAGGACATGGTCTACCATGAGATGAGCAAAGACCCTCCAAGCATGCGGCACTGAGCAGCTCCTCCCCTCATACCTCTCTGGTTGCTTCCCCAGGTCTGCAGCCCCTCAGTCTAGTGCAGCTCCTTGGTGGCCTTCTGGTTCACAATACCTTCCCTTTGGATCTCACATTTGAAAGAACACTGCTATATGGTGAAATCCAGCCATGGGACATTTCAGGGATGGATATTTTGGGGAAGCAGTGACTTGGAAGAGCTACTAAAACCCTGCAATCAACGTACCTCCCCCCAGCATGAGGTGTCCCCATTGCCAAGGTGGGCACATGCTGAACAGCCAAAGTGAGTTGATACCATGGGAACAAGGGGAATGGAGTCAAATGCTGCAACTGAGCATCCTGAGTTTTGTTCTTCTTGTTGTCTTTTTAAGTTATTTTGGAATTGTGTGGGTCAGATTTAGGATCTGAAAGACAGTATGGGATTTGATCCACTTGGTTAAGGAGAAACTGACCAAGGATTTGGCTGGAGTGTGATGTGACTGCAGTCATGATGACTAACTCCCTCCAAAAGACAGTCCTTAAAGGGAGTTTATCACACATGAACAGCTTTCCAGGACCTGAGACATCCCTGAAAACCAGTTTTTGAGCTGGACAAACAATGCAAAGCTAAGGTGTTGAGGACAGGCTCTCCCCTGGCATGAAGAACCACTTACCTTCTGCCACAGAGACTCCCGGGATGCCAAGGAGGAGCAGGCAGCCACGAACCAACAGTTCCCAACCTGGCCCTGGTGTAAGTCATGGGAGCTGATCCCATCCACAAACAGACGTGGATCATTGCAGATTTCCTGTGGGACAGAAGAAAAAGAGACACAGTGGTTAAGTGAGCAGACAGTGAAATCAGGAGCAGGGCTTCTTGGCAAAGGAAAATCACTCCCTCTCTTCCTCAGATTCTATGTAAATCTGCTGGCCTTGCTCATCATGCTGGCAGCAGAAGGATACTGTCCTGCCTTCTGTTCTCACCAGGACATGGGCAGCATCACTGCCCAAGTGACACCAGACCTACTCTGTCTTCTGTACCAGCATCAGCACAGCTTTGCTATAATTATCCCTGGTGGTAACGGTACATTTTCACAGCATTTCAGCCCTATGACCAATCCCCTCTTCTAAGTCTCCTCTTTCAGATCTCTCTACTTTGTGACTGCTTTACAAGCTTCTCCCTCTCTTATTTTGCTCTAGAGAGCATGACCCAAACCCACTGTCTCCAATATTGAAACCTGTGGATCCATCCAAAAATAAAACCCTGCAGGAACAGGACAGAGACAGGCCTTTAATGATGAACTGCAGTGCCTAAATCAGGTAGTTCCCCTAGGAAAGCTCAACTCAGATTGAGGTCTCAGTCATGGTTGCAAAAATACAAGTGTCCCAAACAATGAAGTCTGTCCTTCCATATCCTAGCACAGCAGATGAAAAAAGTTCAGTGCCAAAAACTTTGCAGCTAGGCCAGGAGGACTAAATGCTCATTTTCCCACCAAAGGCAGGATGGTGGATTGTGCACAGGGACCATGAATGGAAAAACTTGGGTAGGAGGCAGCTAGGAGGCGAGTTCAGGCCTCCAAGCACTCAAGCACCAAGCACATTGGCTTTGTTCTGCCTGGCTCCTATTAGGTTGTCCTCCCTGCTTTCCACTCCCACTTAGAGCCTGGCCAAGAAAGCACTTAAATAACAGAGGGTACTAAGCAAGTTTCAGGTGACACACTGCTTTTAAAAAAATACATTTTCTCCTGATCAATCCATTTTGGAAGGTCATTTCCAGCTGGAGGCTGAGAGCAGATGGAACAGAAAAAGAGCTGAAAGAATCTTTCCCCCTTTGTTATTATGCTTAGTTTCAAGGGTAAAAAGGAAAAGCAGATTATCCTTCTCCTCCTACACCTCCCAGTTTTTCAGGCTGGTTGCACCCAGAAAAATACGTTCTCTCCCAGACTTGTATTGCCTCTGTCCATATAACCCTAGAATAGTTGGGATTGGAAGGAACCTTAAAGAGGCCTAGTTCCAAACACCCCCACTGTGGGCAGAGACACCTTCCACAAGATCAGGTTGCCCAGGGCCCCATCACCAGGAGGAAAAGAAATAGTAAGCACCTCTGGCTATTCCTGCGTAGCCCAGTCAGCATCACACCTCAAAAATAACCTGAGTTCCATCCAGACGCAAACTGAGCAGGATCAAACCCGAGGGAGAGGTCTAATCCCCTATGGTTAGCATTGTAGGAGGTTGAGATAAGCACTAGAGGGAGACAAGCTGATACCATGGAAGGCAAGAGCCACTTGAGCTTCTCAGCACTGGGGTGGAGAGGAGCAATGCAGTTTATCTCCTGTTTCATAACACCAGGGAAGCACCCAGCAGCTGAGGATGTGTCTGCCCTGTCGTTCGTGTTGGGGACGTCTGCAAAATCAGCTCTTCATGATCCTGCTGGGGGGGGGGGCAGAGGCACTGTGTTTGTCCCCTCTGAGAACCACAGCTGCCCCTTCTGTCCTTGGGCAAATCTGAAGATTATAATAAAGGAGTTGCTTGATATACACAGACAGGTATTACACAGACAGGTGAGAATATAAAAGCTGGAGAGATGTAGAACCATAGAACAGTTTGGGTTGGAAGGCACCTTTAAAAGGACATCTAATCCAATCCCCTGCAATGAGTGGGAACATCTTCAACTGGGTAAGGTTGCTCAGAGCCCTGTTCAACCTGACCTTGAATGTTTCTTTGGGATGGGGCATCGAGAGGGCAGCACAACAACATGTGCAGCCACACACATCCCAGTGCCCTTTTGCATTCAGGCATCAGTCACCACAGAACCAGCTCAAACTGCCTTTTTGCACTCGAGGTTCCACCAAACAGTGAGTCCATCCTGTTCTTCATGTTATTACAGGTAGATCCTGTGTCCTGGCTGCTCCTAGTCTGGTCACAGATGAAGAACAGCAAGGAACAGTGAGGGGAAAGCCAAAAGCTATGGCTGCAGGGAAGCTATGACTTTGATGTGTTGCTCTTAACTCTGCCTTGGCCAAGAGACTTATTCATGCCTCTTTACCCTGAAGAAGAACCTGTCTTGGAAGACCTCAAGAATAATAGCATCATTTAGGTAGGAAAAGACCTCTACGATCATCAGGTTCCACCATTAAGTCAGCATTTACTTCCACGTTCACCACTAGACCATGTCCCCAAGTGCTGCATGACGATGTTTTTTGAATGCTTCCAGCATCCTAAGCACCATTAGAAATGACCTTCACTCCCTGAAAATGTCTCCTGAAATGGCTACTGAGCTCCAGGCAACAAAATACAAATTAGAGAACGTCTGTGGGCATGGTGCTACAGAAAGATACAGCCTGATAACAAAGGGAGGATCAAAATAGTGATTCAAAGTTCTGGTGATTCATATCCTTCCTTCTTCAAGGGATGTGGTACAGAGACAGTAATCAGAGCCAGGGCTGGGAGAGGACTTTGAGGCCCCTATCAATGAGAGGATGGCTGTAGAGGTCTGGTTTATGGGAGCCAAGATCAGGCCAGTCTGCTCCCTCTGTGAGTTGTTGAAGTCCATTAAGGAAAAAAAAGACTCGATCAGTGCAATTATCTTGCACTTGGTGGTATAATTTTGCTTCCCACCAAGAAGCACATGGGATCTCCCTAACGCAAACAATTTTCTTGCAAATGCATTTAAATCAGAAAATACCTTCCTTGCCTTCTCCAGCTAGTTCAATTTCACACAGGGCTGAAAGGGAAAAATCACTCTCTAATTGGTGTTATAATTGGTGGCTGTCTTATCATAAATATTTCCCAGTTCAGGATTCTGAGATTTAGATTCACTGGGGATCTGGATCACGTCAAGTCAGCTGTGTGGAGGAGGAATAACAATCGGAGATAAAACATCTGCTGCATGCCAGGACCATTTTTTACTAACAAGATTTTACAAGGAGCAGAACTAGCAATAGTAGACTAATTGCATTGCAGAGCCTGACTGTTTCAGAACAATGCCCTCACTCAGACTTGCAAAATCAGCAAAATAATCTATTAGCATGGCTAATAATGGCTGCACTTTCTCCCCCCCTCCCTCCCTCCCTCCCAGGCAACAGGGAACTGAAAGGATCCTGTCTTAAGTGTTACTCACACAGACAAGAGAGCAGGAGACTCTCAACCACGGCAAGCAACAGTGACACAGCTAACACAAAGATCCCCAGGCTGCCCTGCTGCAGGTAATTGTCACTGGCATGTCACTTTGCAAAAAGGAGAATTAAAAATATTTGCACCAGGGTGACAAAGAGAAGGGGAAATGGGGTGTGTTTAGAATACCATGTTTTCCGAGGGATTATTATAGAATCACAGAACCAAGGTGGCCTCAAACACTGCCAGGGATGCAGCAGCCACAACTTCTGGGGCAACCTGTGACAGTGTCTCACCACCCTCATTGTAAAAAATTGTGTCCTTATATCTATTATGAATCTGTTCTTTTTCAGTTTAAAACCATTATTCCTTGTCCTATCACTACAGACTCCACTAAAAATTGTATCCTTAGTGAAGCTCAGCTTCTCACACACTGAAGGGCAGGATTAATTGGCAACATCTACACCCTACAGAATTGTTTGTTGGGGGTTTATATTGCCTCAGCCAGGCATCCCTAATGCTAATCCACCCACAGTGTCTCAGTCTAGATACATTTGTTCTGTTATCAGCTTCCACACCATGCAAAGGGCACTGCACACTCCACCCACAGCAAACAGGACTTGCTTGTAAAGGGAGGCATCACAAAAGCACACTCCCCACGATCTCCTTGACTCAGCTTGTGTACCACAGCACCATGCTCCCCCATGCGGGGGGGGGGGGGGGGG
>WEKX01007977.1:209689-220900 GCA_013390025.1 Pitta sordida
CACGATGGTAAACAATATCTAAAGGTCAATTTGCAGGACTTTGACAGGTTTCGCTGCAGTTTGATCTTATCCAAAGTGCCAAAGACACCAAAGAGGTCTCAGATAAAGCAATGAGAGATGGAAAGACACAAGATGCTGTGAAAGACACAAGATGTCTCACAAGTGAGAGTACTGCCCTTTTGCAGGAGCAGATGGAAAAGGATGGGAAGGAGACTGAAACAAGCGCAGAGACCCCAGACCTGCCATTCCTACTCCTCTCATATGAGCTCTCCAAGGATGCACTCACTATTGCTCAGTCCAGAACTTCTTCATTCTCTACACAGACAAGACTGATATCTTTAACAAACTCTGACAGATATACCTCTCTGACTCACCACAGTGGTGCTGGGCACCTTCTCCCAAGTCCGCCCACCCTCCATCATATCTGCCTTGAGGTCTCCTATACACCTCCTTTGACCAGCCTCCCTTGGGATGGTGCTAAGGACTTGCACAGCAAAGAACAACTATGTTTTGGCAGCACTGTGGGTTTAAAATATACCCATACCTCAAAGCCCATTCTCTCGCTGTGGCACACTGTGCTCTCGGTTGCTACAATGCTTCTAGCTGTGGGGTTTAACCTCAACCAGAGGAACTGCTTTGGCTTGAACCTGTACGCACCAGGCATATATGAACTTGGAGGTTCAGTCCTACTGGGAGAAAACACAGTATGTGAGAAGGAATGGTCCAAACCCATCCATTCATCACAGAGCTAATGTGAAATCCTGGAGCAAGCTGATATAGACAGACGCTCAGCTGCAGTGCCTGAATCACAAATTTTATACGTATCTCACTGAAAGACAATCTTCTAAAACAGAATTTAAGAATCCAAATTGTGCAGGGATTTTTGTTGGTTTTGTTTGTTTGTTGATTTTTAATTATCCTAAAAGTGAAGTTATTGATGGGAAAAGAAAGAATACGAAGCTGCAAAGGAAGACTGCCTCCACATCCACGGTGCATATCTCAAATCATAACCTCCTGACTACTTTTCCATGGGGACATCTTCCACACCATCTTGAGCCTCACTGCCCCAGTGTGAGAAACTATCCTTTGGTTTGTGATTGTGTCACACTCAGAGCACAGCAGCACCTCCCTCCAAGAACAGGACTGACCTCACCACAATCTAAATTAATCCCTGACTATTCAATGATGATGAAGAACAAGGTTATCATGAGTTTAAGCCATTTAAAGGAATGCCTTCCAGCCCACGCCTATTCTGATTATTCATACACTGGGTGTAGCTTTACAAACAGGGAAACCTGCTTCATGAGAAAACCACCCTCTAGAAATGAGGACTCATGATCTTCTGTTAACTGGGAGAAGGGACATTCTTATGTAACTCAGTGGCATTTGCACCAGATCACAGTCAAAATTTAACCATCCATGATCACTCTCCATTGAGATAGTTTGTTCACCCTTTCCCTTCTTGGAGAGGAACTGGGAAGAATGCATCATAAGCAGTGGTTTCTTATCAATGAACCAGAAATACCAAAAATGTGGGATGCCTTGTTTTCTCTCTCCATGAACACACAGGTCATCCCTTCCAAGCTGCAGTTTTTTGCCTTGTTGGTTCACACAGATCCTGCTGGCCACAGCTATTTGGGCCCTTCACTAGGAGACAGACACTGAAGTCCCGGAGTGTGCCCAGAGAAAGGCAACAGAGTTGGTGAGGGGTCTGGAGCACAAGTCTGATGACGAGCAGCTGAGAGAGCTGGGGTTGTTTAGCCTAGAGAAAAGAAGGCTCAGGAGGGACCTTATCGCTCTCTGCAACTACCGTTGGATCTCCTATATCACGCACCCACGGTCTTAATTCGGACCCGCATAGCCCGACTTCTGCATTGAATGGCGGCCGCGATGTTGCTGCTGCCTGTGCCCCCCTCATCACCGCCCCCGCCATCACCTGCACCCCCACTGCTGCCCATGCTGCCCCCGCTGCTGCCTGAGCCACCACCGATGCCCGTTCCGACGCCTGGGTGGATGCCGCTGCCGCCACAGCAGGTTGCACATGCGCAGTTGCCAAACGGGTCTCCTACATCGCTAAAAAATCATGCCACTGAGATCTGAAGCTTCGATATGGAGGGTGGGAAGTGCAAGAGGGCCAACTGTACTTGAAATGAGGTTGTAGCCAGGGGGGGCTTGGTCTCTTCTCCCATTTAACAAGTGATAGGAAAAGAGGAAACAACCTCAGGATGGACCAAGAAAGGTTTAGATTGACTATTACGAAAAATTTTTCCCCCTAAAGGGTGCTCAGGGAAGTGGTGGAGTAACCACCCCTGGAAGCATTCAAAAGACACTTAGATGGGGAACATGGTTTAGGATTGGACCTGGCAGTGTTAGGTTAATGGTTGGACTTGATGATCTAAGGGGACTTTTTCAATCTGAATGATCCTATGCTTCTATCACCCAAAGGGGATCGATGTGTCAGCGCACCCTTGCTGACCTGATTTTCTCTTGTGAGGTCTGAGCAAACCACCACCAGCCTCAAAGAGTGGAGATATGGTGCTGGCTTGTCCCTGTCCCACAGGGTCTGGGAACAGTGGCCAAAGCACCAATTTTCTCTATGGCACATAAAACTCCAGAGCCAAAAAGAGAGTGATGCCAGAGCACCTGGGAAACTCCTGTGAGAGCACCATCCTAAGGTGCTGCTTTTGGATGTACTTTCTAAGCCAAAGGACAGTCTAAAAGGGTTGGTAGTGGTTTTTCATAGAGAGGAATATCCAGATGAGGATGTGAAGGGCTCGGCAGATCACATGGCTTGGTACTGTGCTGTGCAGGCTTGGTCCTGGCAAGCTCAACTGCCAAGCACCTGTGCTGCGTGCCAGGGCATTACCAGTATCTCAAAGTTCTGTCCTTTCTCAAGCATGTTTTGCATTCTCCTCCACTCCTCCAAGTGCCCCAGTTCAAGACTGTCTTGTCCGTATGGGTGCTTGGGGCATAGCAGGGCGCTGAGTGCTGAGTCCCTACAACTGCACGTGGCAACAAGACAAGGAGCAGGTTGGGAACAGATAGCCATGGCTGTGGATAGTATGGCTGAGCAGGGCAGCACCATCCAAAGGAGCTCATTCCGCTATCACACGGTGTTTCAGCACATGCAGGTCAAAATGATTGCATTTGGTTAAGTATCTTCAGCTAGGAAAAAAATCCAACCTTACCAGGCTCCCCTGCTTGGCACATTTCAGACTACCTCATTTAATCTTTGCAGGGCTTTGGGACAGTATTTGCACAGTCTTTGTGTTAAATTATATATATCTCAGAGGAGAAACAATGCCATTCTACTCACTGCCAAATTTGGTTGGGGTTTTATTTTAAAAAGAACGACTTGGGAGAATTTTAATGTTCTGTGCAAATAATTTAGATGGTGTCAAGTTGTTTGGCAGCAAGAGAAGGACAAGCCCTTGCCCTGGGGTGTTTGCAAAGACACTCACTGCATTTATTCACCCACAGTCAACTCATTGATACTCCTCAACAGGACAGGAGTCCAGGCTGTGCTGAGCAAGGCAAGAAGGAAACGTGATGGAGAGAGGGTTGGCATCTGTTTTTGTACAGCTGTAGGTACCCCTCTCCCCCATTCACATGTGCATTTCAGGGTTACTATTGAGAATAATAGAATCATAGAAAGAATCTGAGTTGGAAAAGACCTGTAAAGATCATCCAGTCCAACCACCCTGAAATGAGCAGGGACATCTTCAACTAGATACATATTTAAAGAGATCGGAAATACAGAAGCAAGTGAGTATGCACACAAGATTCAAGGGGCGTATATTGAAGCTAAGCAATTCAAGTCCCCCTCAAAAATTGTAAACTCTAAGGTAGCGACTGGTCTTGAGAGCAAGTATCCAGAGAGAGCTACAGTGGATTTTCCTGTCTTGGAAAAACAAAACTGGATTGTGCTTAGAGGAAGCAGGTCAAGTTTAGTTCAAAAGGGAGTTAATTCAAGGAAGTGCCATGACCTCTTGTTACGCAGAAATCAGACAATGCATGAAGAAGTGTTCCTTCTGACTTCAAATTTGACAGAACAAGGAAATGGGTCCTTTTCTGCATCACAAGCAGGATCAATGTTGTCGTTCTCCCACAAACACTTCCTCCTATTTGTTTCTTACTTTAACCTTTTCTTGCAGCAGCTGGACTTAGCCCTCAGCTTTACTGTACTTGATGTTTTATGTACCTTCTGCAAAAGGAAGCATTGTGCCTGATTGAATTTTTGCATGGGCTTTGGTGAAAGACACTGATGCCATAAAGATTATATTAGGTAATTTTCTATAAAATTAGGTAATTTTCTGTAAGTTTTCTAAATTATAGCAATAGTTTTACTACTTTTCACCTCTGCTACGAATTTCTGCAAGAAAGGAATATTAACCAAGGTTAGGGACCCTGTTGTTTGTGAAGACTGTACTGAAGTGGAGCGATAACATCTGGGAACATGAGCCAAAGCTGGTCCAGAGGCCTTGGAGATGGTCCAGAGAGCTGGAAGCATGCCAAGGGACCAAAAGGTCAAGTGAGGAAGACAGGGTCTATCCTGACCCCAGATTCAGTACAGGAGGAGAGTTGAAGGCATGGCCAGGGCGCCGCTATGGGAGGAGCGACAGGTGAAATGGACTTGAAAAGCAGGTTGTAGTAGTAGTAATGAAGTAGTAATGTAGTAGTAAAGATGATGTAATGCCTAGAAACTACGGTATAAAAGTAAGCAACCTGTGAGTTTCAGCACGTGCAATTTGGAATGAATTTCCTGCGCGCCCGGCTGCTGTAATAAAGGAATGTTTTCTTTCTAATATTCAAAATGGAATGTTAGTGGGTTGTTTTCTGGCCTTTTTTGGCAACATCACTTGCTTCAGCAGGACTGAGCTTGCCCTTAACACACGCAAATCACCCCAAAACCCTATCCTCTCTGAAGCTCAGAGAGGATACAGGTGGTGCAGAAACTCCTAGCTCACACCAAGATGAAAATCCTTGGCTGATCCAGTGCATGGATTGAGTTTTGGGTCCCTCAACATAAGAACGACGTGGACTTGCTGGAGGAGACCACAAATATGATCAGAGGGCTGGAGAACCTCTGCTACAGAGTTAGACTGAGAGACTTGGGGTTGTTCAGCCTGTAGAAGGCTCTGGGGAGACCTTAAACCTCCTTCCAGTGTCTAAAGAAGCCTAAAGAAGAGAAATGAAGATGAACTTTTGCAAGGGCGTGGAGTGACACAACAAGGGGAAGTTGATCTGAGGATTCAGAAATTAATGGATTTTAGTGAGGTAGATATAGGCTTAGAGATTTAGGGATTTTAGTGAAATACTAGCTAGAAGGTTTGGATTTTAGAAGGATTTTAGAAGAATTAGTAAATGTTAGAAGCATTCACTAGGCCTGAAAGTTAAGATCCAATATTAAAGATAGAAATCCTTGTTTCCCTGTCCTGAATTATAAACAGAACAGAGTTTTAGCCGAAACATGGGGCAAAGGAATTTGAAACATCAAAGTTAATAAGGTCAAAGGCTTAAAGCAAGGTGTAGGTTCATGACATAATGCTGAAAGGATACATATTCATGAAATAATTTGCATATGTATGAAGCAGGTGTATAAAGATGGGTGGCAAAACTCGGCAGGGGCTCTTTGGCATTTGACAGGGCTGGGGGACACTTTGCAGGCCAAAGTTGTTTTACCTGGTTCCTGGAGTCTAAAATAAATTTCTCTGTAGCTTGCAAGCAAACCTTGAGTCTGAAACTGATTTTCACTGGAGCCACCCACTACAAAGAGGTTTCAGTCTCAGCTCAGGTGGTGCAAGTGTGACTGACAGAGTTGGTCCAGGATGGTTGGACAAAGTTGAGCAGCCACGTCTAGTCGAAGGTGTCTCTGCCCATGGTAGGGAGTCTAGAACTAGGTGATCTTGAAACCAAACCATTTTGTGGTTCTGTGATCACTAGCTCTGGACCTGCTTTGCAGGTTGAATGTGTCCCTCCAGCATCCCACAGCCCAGACAGAGAGGATTTGCACCATGCCCTCCCAAGATGCCCAGAAGGCTGGATGCTCAGGGCTCCTTTCTGCTGCAGTCTCTGCTGTTGTTCTGTTCTTCCCCATTACTAATACAGTAATTTCTCGAAACTGAAATGCAGTTGCACTTAGAAGAACTCAATGAATCTAATACATGGATTTTACTGCAGCTTTTTCTTTGAAGGCCATGTCCTTCTGATGCTGAGGACAGAGCAGAATGGATGGCACTTTCTTACCAAAGGTTGCAAAGAGCCACACTCACGTTGGGCAGCTTATCAACCCCTGTTCTCAATGGGGCTAAACGGGAGAGTGCATTTGCCTGGCACTATGGGGCTCTGGCCTTGGGAGGATCTGTCAAGGTCTGCTAGAACGCAGCCAGAGTCAGCATCATTTAATGAGTGTAGAGACCTTTCAAAATAAGGAAAAATAATAACAATAAATTTCTTGTTCATCCTTGAGGGATGGGGGAGTCTATGAATGGCTTAAAAATGTAAAAACAAGGTCAATTCAGAGATTGTATTAAATGACCAAATCCCTTCCTGGCAAGGAGCAACCAGACTGGCAATCACCTCCAGTTTTACTGAAAACAGCAGATAAATTAAGAGGCTCATAAATTCTTAAGCTGAGAAACGCAGAAGTCTGGAAGGATTTTAACACCTGTGATGGTCCTTGGATAGATAAAAGACTATTTGGAGGAGACGATCCAGCAGCACATAGGAGCCCCACCATCAATGCCAATCCCAAACATTTGTTGGGCAGGACCAAAACTGGGCGAGACCAAAACTGAGACAGGTCAAGATGCTCTTAAAAGCTGAGCAAAGACATCTCTGAAGTGCAGACATTATTATTTTAGTCTTTCTGGTGGAAAACCAAGTGGAACACCAGATGGTTTTTGCACCCAATGACCACTCCCAGCTTAACTGCCTCCATGCTAAACTCTTGGAGAGCTTAAAGTGAGCTCTCAAAACAAAGAACTGCATGAACTTAACCTCTGTCTTCCCCATTATCTTCACTCTTGTGTTTCTGCCAGCTTCCCATCCTGCACTGTCCTCTAGGGAAAAGACCTTTTAATGCAGAAACTTGTGGACAGGGAAGTGCTGGTCCTGCTTTTAGTGAATTAGTTCATTGACTCCTTTCCCCTTCCAGGAAAAGCCCATGGTGATTGATTGTATAATCCTCATTCAGCAAGTGAAAAGAGCTAAGTACTTAATAATGTAAAGAGAAGTGGAGCTAAGAGATGCCCTCTCATCCTGCAACACCTCCTCCAAGCACAACAGCATCAAATCCAGGAGATAATGGACATATTGCATCCTGCATGATAGAACAAGGGGAAATGGCTTTAAGCTGAAAGAGGGTAGATGTAGATTGGATATTAGGAAGAAACTCTTTTCTGTGAAGGTGATAAGGCACTGGAACAGGCTGCCCAGAAAAGCTGTAGATGCTTGTTTCACTCTACGTATATCTCTGGAAATGTTCACGACCAGGTTGGATGGGGTTCTGAGCAACCTGGTCCAGTGGAAGATGTCTCTGCCTGTGGCAGAATGGGTTGAAACTAGACAATATTTCAGATATCTTCCAATCCAAACAATTCTATGATTCTGTGAATGAAAAATAAACCCCACACAGAAGTCAGGATAGTTATATGCCAGGATAGCAGGGAAGAGGCTATTGAAAAATCCTATTTTCTTGGTTTCTAAAACAAGATTCTTCTTCTCTGTGTGAAAGAGAAGTGCCAGGGCTGTGACCGAGAGCATCTCTCCCCAGTGCCACAGTAGGGCTGAAAATGCCATAGCCCTACCGCCCTAAGAACTCCTGCTTCCCACAACCATCCCCAAAATACCCAGCCTGTCTTGTCTCCTGTAAAACTATACTGACACTTCCAAAACTATACTTTCCCCTCCAAATGACATTACTTTCATCCAGATAAAATACGTAATACAGTTATACCCCCTCCATCGCGNCCAGCCCGTTGTGCCACTCCACCCCCGCCGCGGGGCTGCCGGCGCGGGCACAATCACTGGGGTCGGGGGGAGAAGCGGCGTGGGATTTAGGCTGTGGGAGTGACCACAGCAGCCCGGAGAAGCCCACAGGGTGGTGGGGGTGGGGAGGTCGGGCTTCCTTCCCTTTAACATCCACCGGTCCTGTGAGAGAGGGGCTGCGCTGCCTGTACGGTCCCAGACAGAAGCCTCCTCCCGCTGCGCCCTCCCAGCACACAGCTTGCCTCACTTTCGTGAGGCAGTTTCCCCGTTCAGGGACCGGGGGCACGGTGCCACCATTGCGAGCCCCATCCCTGCAGGGAGGGTTGAGTCCTGCCCCAGAGGCACCGTGGCACCGCCCCTCGGCACAGCAGATTGACTGCGCATGTGTCAGGCAGCTGAGCTCGTGGACTGCTGAATCATAATTGCGAAAAAATTGCTTCGCAAATGGGTGGGGTCGTAAAGGAGAAGTCACGATACAGAGGAGATTCACTGTATTACCATTTAGCAAGAATCTACCTTTATGTTCTTTAGTCACTGACAACCTTCCTTGACAATTAATTCCCACAGAGATAATTCACTGGTTTCAAGCATAATAATAAAATAATAAATACTGATAAAATACTGAGAAACAGAGATGGAGGGCAAAACTCTTTCCCTGAAGATGGGAGGGTGTAAATTTCATCCAAGAAGTGGATTCAATCAGCCAGGCTTGAACTCACAGTGCAGAGATGCAGCTCAGGTTCAACCATCACCACATCTAACCTTGGGCCACCCAGTCACTGTGATGACAGCATGCTTCGTCACTGCTTCTCTTTACAGCACCTGTGGCACAACTTGGCACTGAATTCCCACCTGGTCCCCTCCAAGCATCTTTGGGATCCACTCAGCATCTTCAGGATGACCATGAGGTGCTTCGGCGAGGTCCTGCAGCACAGTGCTGTGGGCAGGAATACACTCAACACATAGCAGCCCACCCACCTCCCAGAACACGGAGGAAAAAACCTCCTCCAGACTGAACCCTGCTCCCTGAGAAGAGCTGAAGGACCAGAGCATGCAGCTCATGTACCTGAACACCACACCTGCTCATGGCGTTAGTCCCACCAGTCTTAAGTTGCTTCCCACAGGTGCACCGTGATGCCCAAATTTGTCCTGGCTGGTGACCAGTGCCAGCAGCAGGTCATAGCTTAGTGGGCTGAACCTGAACCAAGTGACCTGGCCTTGCTGCAAAGAAAACAAGCCCTGGATAACGCCCAGAGGTACTAAAGACCCTAAACTGAAACCTATACCAATCCCATGGCATCACTGGAAGCACCCTGTACCCAAGAAGAGAGTTTGGGACAGTGATAATTAAAAGAGATTTAACTCTTTTCCCACAGAATAGATGAGTCTCTTCCACCTTAGATCATCACTCTTTCTTCCAAAGGGGATCAACAGACACAGCTGGTGCCCCAGATGTTCCCTTATTTCTGCCACCCATCCTGCATCCACCCCGTTCTCCTTGTCCCTATGGCACCCCTTCCTATTTATCCACATCACAAACATCTAGACCAGCTCACCCAATGCACAGACCAAATCTCCTGCTCCCAAGGTGCGCTGTCAGCATTCCTGTCCCAAATGAGGAGGGCAAAACTCAGAGCTTGAGCATCAAGCTGAGATTTCCACTGGGAGTGGCACTCCTTGCCTGAATACAGAATTCCATCTCCTTCACAAGGCAGCAGGGCAGAGCACAAGGGAAAGGAGACTCAAGCAAGGTGTCGGGATTTGGGCTTAGCCCAAAAAGCTCTATTTAATTTCTAATGAAATAGCCAAGTGCTGCTGCCAAAAGGAGTCACTGATATTGCCTTAGTAAGCTCGCAAATCTGCCTTGGCTCAGCAACGAGCAGCCAGTCCTGGTTTTAAGTGGATTCACTAAAACAAGGCTCTTCAAGACCCTCTTCCCAGCTCAGACTCATGCTGTGGCTTCCCTCCCTCCAAAACACCCCAGTAATTAGCTTTCTGGATTTGCTGCGCTGCATCACAAAGACATCCAGCAAACAACCACCGAAGCCAAAACTTGATTACAGGGCTCCAACAGCTGCTCCCTCTGCAAAGATCTGGCATCCAGAGCAGGGCTGGTGGCCAGAGAAAGCAGGGAGGGAGGGAGGCAAGGAGGGAGGGAGGACACCCCTCTGGAAAGAATAAGGCTGAGTCCATTCCAGGAAAGGCTGCAATGCCGGATGCGGGAGGAATCTGAAGGAAAACAGCCTGACAAGGGAAGGGACCAGAGCTGTTCCTCAGCCTCTCCTTTTCCTCTCTGCCCAGAAAAACCTCAAGCAAAAGGCAGATCCCTGAAGAGATTGCCTTTTTTTTCCTTTTGCCAAAGTAACTTTGAGAGTGTATGGAGGAGCAGAAAGGATGAGTGAAGGATGTGTTGGAAGAAAGGGATGTACACAGGAGGGATGGGCTGTTTAGATCTGTGTTAGTGCCATGTAAGTACACAGACATGAGATCCTGCCTCTGCCAAAGCGCATTCCCAGCACCCCAGTGTGTTCACTACAATTACTTTTCACATACAAGCCTGAAAACATAGAATGGTTTGGGTTGGAAAGGACCTTACAGATGGTCTAGTTCCAACCTCTCTGCTGCAGGTAGGGACATCTTCCACTAGACCAGGATGATCAAAGCCCTGGCCAACCTGGCCTTCAACACTCCCAGTGATGGGGCAGTGTCCTAGGGTGGTGTGTATATCACAGTATCACAGTATAGATAAGGCTGGAAAGGACCTTGAAGATCATCTAGTTCAACCTATAATCCAACTAACCTATCCTCTACATCTAGATCATATCACTCAGTACCTCATCCAGCCTCCCCTAGAACACATCCAGGGTTGGTGACTCAACCACCTCTGTGGATAACCCATTCCACATCCAAATCACTCTTTCAGTAAAAAGTCTTTTCCTAATATCAAGCCTAAACTTTCCCTGTTGAAGCTTAAGACTATGACCTCTCGTCCTGTCCCCAGAGACCAAGTAGAAAAGACCAACCCCTGCCTGGCTACAACCTCCTTTTAGATAGTTATACACAGCAATAAGGTCACCCCTACCTCCTCTTCTCCAGGCTAAACAGATCCAGCTCCCTCAATCTCTCCTCATAAGGCTTATCTTCAAGCCCCTTTACCATCCTAGTTGCCCTTCTCTGAACTTGTTCCAGCACCTCGACATCCTTCCTGAACTGAGGGGCCCA
>WEKX01007977.1:221284-267025 GCA_013390025.1 Pitta sordida
GATACTGGTCCTTATTGACACCAAGGTCATTTTCTCTCTCTCTATCCAGAAGAGGAGAAAAAGAAAACCCCAAAACCTGAGCAGTGGCAGTTGAAGAAAAAAAAATTTTCAGTAGCTCCCACAGTGGCAGAGGCAGGGAGCTGGTTGGAACTCTCTGACACAGCTGCAGCTGCGTGGGGCTGGAGAAGGGCTGCTCTGGTGGGTTTGCTCCAGCTTTTCGGAGAGCCACATTTTTTTTTATTTTTTTTTACCCCTTTTTTTTTGTTTTCCTTGGATATTTTTTTTCTTGCTGCACTCCAGCCACTAGAAGTGGGAGAGAGGGCCTGCAATTCCCTTCCCCTGCCCCCCGGGGGTTCTTCCTGCTCATTTCTTGCTTTCCCCTGGAGTGCCTGCATCAGGACTCTGAGCTCTAGCTGCTCTCTGTGCACCTGAGGAGTTTCTGCTGGGACTGTCTGGTGGAATTTCATCAAGACTGGCAGAACTCTTCACATTCAGGACTTTTCACATCACAGGACTCTTAACATCAAAAGACTTGTGGGATATCTCAGGTTTTGCTGTTTAATACTACTGTATCTTAACTTGTCTGTTTACTAAAGTAAATAGTTTATACTTTTCACACTTCCCTTATTTTTTTCCAAACCTGGTGAGGGGGAGGGGTGGAGTTTTTTGTTTTGGTTTTTCTTTGGCTCAGCCCCAATTTGCCTCAAACCTCATCAGGCAGCCACAGCTTCTCTGGGCAAAACTCATCTTGCTTCCATAGATCACGTGACAACTTTTCCAAGAAAGCAAGTAGTTGTTTTTAATAGCTGGTAGCTTTTATTTAAACTCTCCACCCACCCTGTTGTTCTTATATGCCAAGCTCTTATGTTTTATGACATAGTTTCAGCTGAAACTCTCCAAAACAATCCATGGTCATGGCCACAAGAGATTAAAGTGTGTACACACCATCCCCTGCCTGCAGACAGTCCCTGGGACTGGTGACTCCATTTCTGGGTCAGGAAATCCCCAAAACAACATGTGCCAAATGCAAGGAGTATCACTGTCTGTTTTATTTTGAACAGGAATTAACTGTGATCGCCTAAGGGAAGATTTGCTGGCTGTAATAGAAAGAAGATGCTGTAGGGACTTAGTGTAGTTTAACAACTGCACTGTGCCCTTAGCACACAAGCAGAACAGTTGATCTGAACTTCACAGACATTTTCGACCCTACTGTATCCTGTATTAAATTGGAAAGGCTGATGGTGCTTTCCAGCTCTCTTGCAGACAGGAAATGGTGAGATACATATTAAAACTCCAGACACCCAGAGGCACTATATTTGCTTTCCTGCAGAAGATGGTGGGACTTTTTTCTGAGCTCTCTCCCTTAGAGAGCCAACATGAATTCAAGCGGAATTGGGTCCAGCAACTAAAAATGCCACTTTGCATTGTCTGGCTGGCACAAAGCAGTTCTTGTAAAATTCAGTTACTTTTGCGGAAATGAACAATTGAGAGAAAGAACCTGGAGAAATGCTTTAGATGAAGAGGTTCTGGAAACTTCAGCAGTAAACAGGGCAGGTGTAAACTCAAATTCCCTTTTTTTAATTGGTGATTTTTGGTCAGGGAAGCTGGGTCTGGTCAAACAATCCTACCAGACAACCAGGCAGTGGCATCAATGAGTCTGCTACTGCTCAGCATCTATTCCTCCTGGTGCCAAAGTTGCTGGCAAAGTTCCATTTGTCTGGTGCAGAGGCAGAAAAACAGCGACCACTTCCATGTCTAGTTATGCACACAGAACCTTGCTGGCATGTGGGACCCACTTCCAGACTCCATTCCCACTGCCAGCCACTGTCAGAAAGTGCCCCTGCTCAATGAATCTCTGCTAATTGTTTTAACTCTAAGGGCTCCTTCCTACCCAAACTGTTCTATGATCCTGTGAAACTGCAGAGCTGGGTGGTTGCAAAAAGCTTAAATTCACTCCCTGCTTCAGCAAGGATGGATCTGGTCTAGGTGAGCATGATAGCTTACAGCGGAAGACCAGGAGGTCCAGAAAGCTTTCTTGGAAAGATCTCATCGTCTACAGAGCAAGCCAGAAAGAGGATGGTGCCTGCCTGAAGACCAAGTGCTGCAAGTGAGATGAAAGCCAGAAAACCAGGGGGAGAAAAGCTCTGAGATGCTCAGCAGAAGATAAGCAAAGTTTGATGCTCTACAACTGGATCCAACCCTCTGTCATGTGAAATAGACACACAATTAATGTGTGTGTTCCTGAATGCAAACCAGCAAGGGGGTCACAAATACATCTATCTCCACCTTTTAGACCGAGAAAAAGTTGCTTAGAAAGTCTCAGGCATCACCTGTCTGCTGTGTAAATGGGATGTGCAAGGTGTGTTTATGTTGTTCCCCAGTGAGACCAAACCATGGTGGGCCCTATCTTCAGAAGGCAGCTGCGCACAGAGCATCTTTCCCCTCCAGCAGACAAGGGCAATAAACTAAAACTCACAGAGGCTTTGCACAAACCTCATGACTCAGCAGAGCTGGTGTAGAAGAGCCAAAAGCAGTGCAGAGGGAAGAGAGAGCTCCTCCCATAAGGAGCCTGGTGGGATGCTGCCTCTGGCCATAGAGAAAGAATTAGTTCAGCTCCATCCCTCCCTTCATACAAAGCCTTTTTGTCCACAACCCCCGAGACTGCCCTCACCCAGACAGACACAGCACTGTCTTGCATTAGGCCAGCTGATTTTCTGAGCTGCCAGCAGGGGTGAAGATGATGACGGCAGCTCAGGCAACCCTACAATGCTGGAATGCCACCAAGCTGTGTGTGGGACTGCCCAAGCTGGGCGGAGAGGGCTGCTTCTCCCCACAGGCAAGGAAGGAAACCCAGATGTGTTAGATGCTGGGATACTCCCACTCCCCAACCATAATTATCGTTGCTCTCTGAGACTCCTTGAACTTCATGGCAGTTAGAGCACTGGTCTTATGGTCAACACCAAGAAGAATGCCATACCAGGACATACAAATTCCCCACAATGCCCTTAGGTCCTGATGTGCATCCTTGGTACAGGCACTGAGGACAGAAGAGAGAGTGGCAGCACTGGGGACAGGCAATGCTACCCCTAACCTCCCACAGCCCGCCTCCAAGATAGATACAGCAGCAGGGAAGACATGCAGAGCTCTTTTTCCAGAGGACATGGGTTTTGCGGAAGGATGGGTATGATCACCCACTTCCCCAAAGACCCTCAAACTATCTCACTTATCCAAAGCTGATCTTTTTTCTTTCCAAATTCATCACCAAAAGTATTCTAATGGAGGGCATCCCTGCCCATGACAGGAGCATTGGCACTAGATGATCCCTTCCAACCTCTTCCCTTTAAGGTCCCTTCTAATCCAAACCATTCTGTGATTCAGAGATAACAATTTGCCTTGCTAGATCCAATAGACTTCACAGGAGTACCCAATACCAACCCGGCTTCAAACCACCTCTCTATGCATGTGGAAACCGAGTTACAGAGAAGCCTCCTTTGCTCTTGGACCTCTGTGGGCAAAAAAGCCTGGACCTGTGTGCAGCAGGTCTCGCTGGCACCCCAAAGGCTCACAATATGAGGTCTGGGCAAACTGTTGGGGAGAGGAGATGTTGACTGGTGCTTGGCGGCCTTGGCAAAGGATGCATTGTGCATTTTTTTGGAATGCCTGAGAACAGAGATAGTAGAAAGTAGTGGTGAGGGGCAAGGGGATGGGTGCACTTACTTTCGGTCGCTTCCATTGGATGCCCTGAATCCTTGACTTGTAGAAGAGCGAGTCATCATTCGCGGGGAAAAGTGGGTCCTCAAACAGCTGCTTCCGCCGCTGACACTCCTTCTTCAGGGAGGCATAGCGCTGGTTCTGGTATGGCTTCACCGAGGAAAACATCCTTCCCCACCGGCTCTGGGAGGACAGGCAGAGAGGGAATGAGATGGGACAGGGTCTGGCCAAGGACACTCAATCGTCTGCAGCATCTGAGTTGCTGGACCAGAACACTGTCAGTGAAGATAATGACCTCAAAGCCCAAGTGTACCTTGCTGGTCCCCTGAACATAGGGCTCCCATTTCTCACAGAATGACAGAATATTCTGAGTTGGAAGGGACCAACGAGGATCATCGAGTCCAACTCTTAAGGGAAGGGTTCATATGGGGATCAAACCCATGGCCTTGGTGTTATTAGCACCATGTTCTAACCAACTGAGCTAATCTCCCCCAAGTTGGCTAAACACCACAAAAACAAGGATAGTATAGATGATAACTGGTGTCCTGTTTCTTAGTTCTTTGTAACTCGTTTGGGAAAAACACAGCCCTCAGAGGCCAAGGAAGAAAAGACACCTCCTGCAAGATGGGTGTGCACAGGTTTGTGGGGGCTCAGCCCCACCCACAGCTCCCTCACCATGCAGCCTTGAATCACGGACATGAGTTTCATGATTTTGTCAGAGACATAAATTTCTCAGTAGACTTTATCGGATCTGGTTTTAATTAAAAAAGGCCTTCTGGCAGAGCTCCATGTGTTTCTGGATTAATTATTCTTTCTTGACAAGCATCTTGCTTCCAGGGCAGAGACATGAATTCAGCAATTCAGACAACAGCAGGAAACCATCACCCAAATGCCCCCCCGAGAGAGAGCAGCACCTTTCCATCACTGTTCCATCATCTCTGTTGTTTGGGCACTGGCTACTAGCCCCTTTGCTCAGGTCCTCCACCCTGCAGTGCAAGTCACCTTGTCCCCACAGCAGGCACAAGGAAAGGGGGAACTCTGCATTGTCCCTCTACCTAATCACAGACTTCTTCCAAAGCTCCATCCCTAAAATTTCTCTGTATTTATTTATAACAGCCATGTACAATCCTTATCTATCCCCAAAATAGGATGCCCTTTTTCAAATGTTGACCACTAGTGACCTTAGTCTGGAAATACCTGGTATGGTTTCCTAAAGAAATGGGAATCTAGGTGCCACAAAACCATGGAATCATGGAATCGTTTAAGTTTAGTCCGATTGTTAACTCAGCACTTCCAAGAGCACCACTGACATAATCCCCACTGTAGTCTCTAACCGAGTAAAACTAAGGTTGCCACATCCAGTGGGTACATGTTACAGGTTATATTCTATTTGGTGAAATTTTCCCACGGTTTTTACCATGAGATGTTGGCAAAACTGAGGAAGTAAAAACTTCCTAAACTGAGAACAGGATTTCTCAGAAGGGATGCAGTGGAAGACTTCATTGTTTTCAGCCTGAGAGCTAATATCTCCTGATGGTCAGGTGGCAGGGAGATTCCTGCTCTAGGATGGCTGTGTGGGGAAGGCCAACACTGGTGAGTGCTGAAGACAAGAGGGCTGGGGGATGGAGTATGCCTGCCTTTTCTCCCTCTTCACTCTGGACAATTGAAAAACACTTCGGTGACCAGCTCGCCTTCCTGGGAGAGGGCCCCAGTGCTGCCTCTCTGGTGCTGTTTCTCTCTGCGCTCTCCCTCTTGCTCCAGCAAACAGTGGAGAGGTCCCGACCGCTGCCCCATGACCAGATCACATCTGCTGCTGCTGCTGCCTGGCCCAGCCCAGATCCCGTGTCCAGGTGGGCTCGGCAGCAACCCTGGAGATAGAACCCCCAGGTGTGTGGTGAGCCCGCAGGACCTGCCTGTTTCCCACACGGCTGTGACCACACCAAGGAAAAATACACTTAAGGGCAGGGGGGTAGGGTTTCTTGGGGTGATATTCTTTGTTACTGTTGTGTAAGTGTTTGTCCCTTTTTTTATTTTACATATACTTTAGTAAATAATTGTTGCTTCTTATTTCTACATTTTTTTCTACATTTTCAACTGAAAGCCTCTTGATTTGAAGGTCATAGTAAAGTGGAGGAGGAGTTTCTTTCTATTCCAGGAAAGTTCCCACTTTCTCTGGCCAGCATTGTCATAATCCTAGACAGGGGATGCATCCTGCAAGTTGATCTCTCATTACTCCTAGTGAGGCATATCAAAACCATAAGCTTACTGTGGTATTATCACATGTGGCGGGATAATAAAGTCGAGATAAGAGCTAATTGGAAGCAGCTAATTTGTAAAGAGCCAAAATCCCAGAGATTATATGATCACATACAGTTGGGCATCAATTTAGGATCAGTGTCACATCCCTAAACTGATTCCTTGTTAATGAATCACTAGGATTTGCTAAAGGAAAGTAGGTGTTTGAGAGCTAAGCTAATGACCATTCTGATCACAGCAGTGCCCCAAGACAGGCTTCTCTCCTCTGGGAGATATAAAACATTGCACTTCTGCAAAGCCAAAGAATAAAGCACAGGTTTTAACTGACAGCATTTATCAGTCTGATTAGCAGCACAAGTGTTCATCACTCAGAGCTTAAGCGAACCCAAACTAATCCCCTTGTTGGCTGCTCTATAGGTCTCTGCTGCTGAGGATCAGGTGCTAAAGCAGCTTGTGGGCTGCTTTGTAACAGCCAGCCACCATTCTCCAAATCAGTCAGTGTGTCCCAGCTTCAGGCCCTGAGATGCAACCACTGCACATAACTGTAAAAATGGGCAATTAATTCTTTAATTTAAAACAATCTGAAGTACAAGAGAGGCACCACTGCACAGACTGCATAGGATGGCCTGGGGCAACAGGTAGATGCGTCTCCCATGGACAGATCACAGACACTGGATGGCCAACAACCCATCTACCCTGAGAACATGGTGAGTGTTTAGTAATGATCTTCCAGGATTGTTGACATGAGATTTAACAGTTTAAAACATCTTAGCTTGTGGGCCAGAGACAGGGAGAGCAGCTCTGTGTCCAGCACAGTGCATGACCTGCTCTCTTTAGATAACAAGGCTAGGACCTGCCCTGTGTAGGACCAGTTACACAGATATGACTGTAATTCACACAGGAGCCTTTGAAGCAGCTCAGCAATGCACTGAGGTGCTGTGGTATAAAGGGCTCATGGTAATGCTTATGGGATTTCTTGGCATCAGCACCAGATTCTTTGTAGCATCTCAGATCCTACAAAGAGGCCCACGTGCATCACCGGCCCTCAGAAAAGCCTTAGAAATAAATGGCCTGATATAGAAACCTGAATAATAACCCAAAATTTATTCCTTGTAGAAAAGCTGACAGCCTCACTGAGCAGTCAGGGAGTGCACCTAGTAGTCCAATTCACCCTGCTAAGAGGGCCAGGGAAGAAGCTGGCCTTCAGATCTCCAGCAGAGGAAGGGGTGAAGGACAAGGCAGATGCACCCAGGGAGGTCATAGAGACATCTTGGCACTGATTGTGCCTTGGCCCCTTTTGAGTGACAAACAAGCAGGACTTTCACTGTGACAGTGATTACTTCTACAGAGTGACACGGGAAAAGCAGCAATGCTGGGAAGGGATGGTTGGCAACTGCCTTCTGCAGGAATACAAGAGGCTGAGAGAGGAGGAGGATGCTGTTAGCTGACAAGCAAGATGAATGGGTTGGACTGGTGCATGGGCTGGGCTGACAGAAGCGAAAGGATACTTCCAGGGGAGGTTGTGCAGAAAGAACCAGTGAGATTTAGGAAGGGAGTCTGGAAAGGATGGTAGGAGGAAGTTCTGGTGCCTTTCTAAAAGCCATGCTCAGGAGATCCTGGATGCCACTCTGCACCCTGTACTGTGGCCAAGGGCTGGCCCTTGGCAGCTCATTCATAAAATTACTGCTACACCCTGCAGCTTGGAGCTGTGCTTTCCAATGATCCTTGCAAAACTGACTTTCACAAGACACCCTGGGCAATGTCCATCCTTATGGGAACAAGACTGTGGTCATCTCAGCTGGGAGATGCCGTCTCAGCCATGGAGCTCCAGCCCTTTGGGTGCTGAATTTTCCCTGAATTTTGCCCTGCTATCCCACCTTACAGCAACTGTCACCTCTCCAGCCATCTGTCCTCACTGCAGGGCTGCTCTCACATCATGGCATGTAGACAGATTTAAGTTGCAAAGGAAACACCAAGCAGAAGGAGAAGAGATACTTTTAGGATTATGTACTAAAAAAAATCCCAAAACAACAAAAACACCCAAGCAAAAAAACTAAATCACCTTGCAAAATAATTAAAAGGAAAGGGCAGAGAGAATGATCTTAGGGCAGTGTTAAAATTCATTACGCTTGCAATTTGCAGAATTTCATGCTTACCATGCTGAAGAGCTCTGCCACATTAAAATGCCCGAGGCCAGTCTAATTACTCTTTGCCTTCTTACACCAAGCTCAGATGCTCTAGGGGCACAAGAACTGGGTGTTTTCATGCCTGGCTTGAATTAACAATTCTACACTTGCACATGCACGTGTTTGTATATTAGCAGGGAGAAGAATCTGCATTCATCACTCATAGCAGAGCTGAATCTTTGGAAACAGTGGTCTGATCCCAACTTCAGTCCTGCCATGATAGAGTTAAACAGAAAACTCTTTTGTTGAAGGACTGAGCCAAACTTATGACTCAGGGGTGTTGTGGACTCCCCTTTTCACCTCCAGCATTATTATCCAGGTGCTCCAGCTCCTGCCAGCTGGTAACAATCAGGGCTCTAAGCACTGCAACAGGGAGACGGATTGAAAGCATTCACCAGGGTACTTGCTGAAAGGCTCTTCCTTCCCCACAAAACTCTTCCTCTCCTTCCCTTCCAGCTCAGTGTCTCCTGTACCATGGGTAGCTGGCATGGGCTCACCATGTTTGTGTTACTGCAAGGCTACACCCCAGCCAGGGGCAAATGCCTCCTTGCTTGTAGATTCCCTAAGTCAGACAAAACACTTTGTTCTTAGAGGACAGGATGTGTTGTCCTTGTTCTGCAGCTCAGCTCTCACTAAACAGGAGATAGCTTTGAAATCCCATTGCAATGGCATAGGATCAGCCAAGGAGAAGATGAAGCAGGAACCAGGCGTGTGGTTGCACAATCTTCAACCAGATGCAGTGTTCTGGGAGCAACATACAACCCTGCAGTTCAATAGTGGGGTGTTCACAGCAGCCAGGCTTTTTCTAAAAATGTTATTCAAATAATTTTTTCCAGCTTCCTTGGGTGTTTCTATTGACAGACATGGGGTAACACCAGGGTTATCCTTCCAGCCATTAACATGAAAGTCCAGCTTAGCAGAGGAAACCCTGTTGAGGCCAGGAGAGCTTTATACACCCTTTCTTCTGGACCCAGGGAAGAAGCAGTTGAACCGTCACTCACTGCCTGCACTGCACACAAGATAAGCACTCCACACCTCTTAGCCAACAACTGTATGCCAACTATGAACAAAAAAAGCTTCACGTCATCTTAGATTCTTAGAATGGTTTCAGTTGGAAGGGACCTTCAAGATCACCTAGTTCCAACCCTGCAAGCACAGCTTCTCTATGCAACCTGTGCCAGTGCCTCACCACCCTCATGAGCTACAAAGTGACAGCCCCATTGAATGGCCTGTCAGGACCAGAGGCACATCATCCACAGAAGGGCTGAGCTGCGTTCCCAAAGCTGTGCATGTACCATAGCTTTGCTTTGGGCTCCAAATGACATGGCCCAGAGCCAGCAGCACACCATTCAGCATCCTGCATTAGCAATGTCCACAAAAAGTGGAAGCTGAAGCCACAATGATGGAAATTAGAAAACAAGATATTATTTCTTCTGAAATTGACTGTGGTTAACCAGAGAAGCTAATTCCCAGGGGAAATTATAGGTAGTTCATCTCCCAGTGTTTCTGAGCACAGTTGGATATCTTTCCAGGAGTTGATTTAGCCAAAATGCAAACTACTGAACTTTTGCAGTGGTTACTTGCTGAAACAAAACTGTTGAAAAACAGAAGACTGAATGTCCCCTTCTGGCCTTTATCTCTTCCCTTCATCAGGTCATATCTCTGTTCTTATTTAAGAGCTAAAAACTCCACTAAGCTAAACATGAGATGATAATTTTTACTTTTAATTCTATTTATTAAAGCTCTGTTTTTGATCAGTGATTTTCCTGCAGCACAGATGGCATCCAAATTGGGACACCTGAACACAGCACCTTTCAGCCAGAGGGTTAATCTTGCATGAGCACACATCAGGACAAGCCATCCTCCCTCAAAAACCGGAAACTCAGTGTTGTGGGATTAGCCTCAAAAAAAATCTTGATGGGGTTGGGGGCTGTTAGTTCTCTCCATTGACATGGCTTTTTGCAAGCACGTAAGTGCAGCAAATGCTCCCTGATGAATCCTCCTCCTCCGTGGAGCAGGAAAAACCATCACTCTCCTCCCTCTGTGGAAGGTACTGTATAACAGCTGTGTATTACTGAAAAAAAAATTGTAAAAAATGTCCTTTGGACACGGGCTTGTAATGATAAGACAATGGGGAATGACTTTAAAGGGAAAGAGAGCAGGTTTAGATTAGGTACCAGGAAGAAATTCTTTACTGTGAGGGTGCTGAGGCACTAGCACAGGTTGCCCAGAGAAGCTGTGGATACCCTGTTTTTGGAAACGTGCAAGGCTAGGTTGAATGGGGCTTTAAGCAATCTGGTAAACTGGAAGGTGCCTCTTCCCATAGCAGGGTGGTTGGAACTAGACTGTCTTTAAGGTACTTCCAACTCAAACCATTCTATGATTCTATGAAAAAAAGTAATCTTTCATTAAAAGGTGTATTTGCAGCACAGCTAGGGAAAGGGCAGGGTCACACAGCCTAGCAGAAGGCTACCGCATGTGACTCTGTATTACCAAAACAAGCCTGGCTGGCAATGTCTGCACAAAAAGATAAGATGTCACATTTGGAGGCTGTTTCCAGTACTGCACAGTGATTTTTATCATACTTGCTTTATTTCCTCTGTAATTTTTTTTCCTCCAGAACATCGCTCTTTTGTTGCTTAACAGCAAGATGACAGCTGAGAGAGAGACAGCCAGCAAGCAGCTTTGCACGTAGGTGCAGCATATGGATGTTTTCCTGGGAAGACCAGGGTTAACAGGAGGGTCTGGACATCCTTGAATACCTATTTCCTGCTGAGCTAGCTGGGTGTGATGGCCAGGAGCTACCTTTCTGCATGGATAACTCACTCTGGGACAGAGGCCTTAGGCTTGGGACTTCCTCATTCCTTGCAGATATGAGTCACTGTTTGCAAACAGTCAGATATTGGAGCTGCCAGAAGAAAAGGCAGCCACACACTGTGAACACTCTCATAACCCTTCGTTGGTGGCAAGAACTGCCTGGCAAGGGCTCAGCACACACATTGGGCTTGTGGCACCAGTCAGACTCGCTCTTCGGCTCAGCACAGACATTAAGGTCAGATGGGACCAGGACAGATGTCTGAAGCCATCCTGGCACAGGCAAGAGTAACAAGCTCAAAGCAAAGCTAGTGGCAGCATCTCCCACTTGGCTGGCAAATGCAGGAGGCTGGGGGGACACAGGAATAGCAGGGAGAGGGGTGGAACAACAGCAAAACATGGTGGCAGAAAGACATATGCAAAAGAAGTGGAAAGAGGAAGGTGCTAACGTCATAAGGCAGCCAGCCCTAGCTGAAGAAAAGCAGAGGGGTGATGAAAATATTCACCACTCTGGGTCCAGCTCATCCCAATCCACTCATGGTTTGGGGAAAACAGAGACGCTCAGTTTTGGGTACCTGCCACGTGCTGTTTGAGCCCTGAGCCAGCCTTAGTGGCTGTGTTATGTTATGCTTGTTCCTCAAGCCACGGTAGGGTTAAAAACCCTTGGAGGTCAGCAGGAGTTGCAGGACAAGGAACCTTTTGTGACAATTAATGGGCTTGACAATGCCCAGTTCCTGGAGACAGTCATCACTTTGCTAATCCGTCATGCTCCAGCACACTGGTTAATAATTGTAGGGAGTAGCATAGAGCACCAGCAACAACAAAGCACTCCCAAGCTCCCTTAGGAGCCATGGAACCTTCAAAAAACACCCTTGTGCTGGAGAAGGCAGGTATTTTCTCCAGCATATGACGTTGCTTGCACACAGAAGATTTTCTGGCAACGGAAAAATACAGCCCAGGAAGAGCAGCCTGACACATGCAGAACCTCCATGTATGGGCATCCAGCCACATGGTACTGCTTATCCCAAGAGGGCTGTCACCCTGCAAGGATCATGTTGCACACAGACCACCCACAGCTACAGAGGTGCTGTGTCCTTCCCAGCATCTATTTTAATCACCATTGTGGAAAAGGAAAAAAGGGGGAGAGGGGGAAAGGGAAATGAAGGATGCTATCTTTGCAGGAGTGGACTGAGCATGCATTACGTATTTATTCAATGCTTCTAACTGAAGATGTAGACCAGATACTTTGAAATCTGGTCACACTCCACTAGAAGCCTTGCACCACATCAATATATACTCAGACTGGTTTTCTGGCCAAGTGGGCAAAAAAAAATTATGGTGAAAAGGCAGACGTGCACCTTTATGAGGCAGACAGAGGGAAGGACAGAAGAGTCATGGGGCACTGCTTGAAGCAGCCAGCAGAACCTTTTTCTTGGACATCAAGGGTCACAGAGGTGCTTATCTAAGAGGCTGGGTAACTGGAAAATTCATTCAGAAAACTCATCAGTAGCACAGATGAAATACAGCATGTCTCCATGCAAATGCTCTGCCTTCAATAGCTTCTGCCACTGCCTCTGGGATGATTAAATCAATTAAACTTCAAAAGATGCACCAACTCCATGCAGGAGTAGCAGTAGAGATAACAGGGCTGCAGCTACTCTGTAAGAGAACAAATCGAGGCAGCTGTGTCCTGAAAGATCATCCCTCCCAGACCAGCCGTGATGTTTGTCCCTCTGGCTGATCCAGAACATCTCTCCTGCAGCTTCAGCCCTGATCACGTCACAATGTGTCCCATCCTTGAAAGTGTTCAAGGGAGGCTTTGAGCAAGCTGGTGTAGTGGATGGTGTCCCTGGCCCATGGCAGGAGGGTTGGAATCAGATGGCCTTCAACGACCCTTCCAACCCAAACCATTCTGCGATTCTGTAACACTGTCCCTAAGGCTACAGGTTTCCTCCTTCTCCTTCACTTTCACCCCTTGCCGCAGGCAGAGCCCAAAACTCTGTCCCCTCAGAGGCCTGGAGGTACAGTCAAGTCTTTTAGGTCTCTTCTTGAGAGGCTCCTGGCCATACCAGAAACGTATCTCTTGACCTGTTCCACTGCAAACTGAGTGGAATGCAAACATTCCCTGCAATTTCAGCTGACAAGGGTGTCCCAGTGCCTCTGATGATGGGCTCTACACCACAGGCTTTGCCTCAACCCTACAGCTCCTGGCTCCAAGTCAGGACTCAAACTTTTGCCAAGACTCCCAGTTTTGGCTAATAAACCATTTCTGTATTTTCTCTTTTGCCTAACAAAAACCCAAACAGAAGCACCAAAGCACTCTGCTTCTTGCCCTTTACCAGCTTGGGTCCTTCATGTTCAGTTTTCTCTTTGACAGGCCCTTAAGACCATTACCAGCCCCTCCCTAAGCCCAGGTCCTATGAATTCCATAGCCACAACAGCAAATAACCAGACCACACCTGTGTGCTGACTGATAAGAGCATTCTCCTTGTCTGCTAAACCTTCAGGATGGCTCAATATGATCCACTCTTTTTTAAAATTTTATCTCTTTCCCCACCATCTTTAATAAGTTTTTCTTTCTGTAACATCATGAGTACAAAAGTCATATTTAAAGGCTTGCAGTAAGTGATGGTGCTAGTGCTTTTGAAAAAGAAAGTCCCTCTTAGTTAGATTAGACCACCTCAAAATGGTGAGATTTATCAGAAATCCTTGCTACTGGATCCACTTAGCTCTTGACAAACCAAAAGGTCTGAATGTAAGTTTCCACTGTCTTCATCTGAGCTCTCCAAATTGTGTTTCTGCCTTGGATGCTGCAACTCCCCCAGTCTCCCAGCCAGCTTTTCTCTCCCATATTATTTCAGCAATGTTGCCCTTCTCTAACACAGAAGTACGTTTGTCATACTGCCCTCGGAGCAGAAAGGTAGCCACTTTCTCCAGGCAGGGACTAGACTCCAGCTTTCCTCCTGCTCCAGGGAGATGGACACAGGTCACAATGCTGAGCACAGCATGTTTCCTCCATTCAGTTTCATCTCCCTGCCAAGTAGCAGGAGGTTCGATGGATACTTCCTCTGGGCCATATCTGGCCCATGACCGACAGCTTGATGATCCAAGCCCACCAGCACCACAAGAGCTGCAACTCTGCCCCATGGTTGGCACAGCACACCACTGCACAGCAATGCTTCTTAGGTGGTGATAGATGGCTTTTAGCTCTTTGCACATAGCAGAAATACTCTGGGAGAGATTTAGGTTTAGATTAGACATATGGAAGAAATTCTTCCCTGTGAGAGCAGTGAGGAAATGGCACAGGCTGCTCAGAGATAGCTGTGGCTGCCCATCCCTGGAAGTATTCAAGGCCAGGTTAGATGGGGCTTTGAGCAATCTGGTCTAGGGGAATGTGTCCCTGTCCATGGCAGAGAGTTTGGAATTAGATGATCTTTAAGGTCCCTTCCAACCCAAACCATTCTCTGAGATTCTATGATTGATCTGTTTTAAAAGGTACAGTGGCCTCTAGAAAGTACACAAACTCTCCATGTATCAACACAATCTTGCAGGGGTGAGGGGGGTGTCACACCCTGATGGAACACCCATCTATGTTTGCTTTTGCTTCCCATCACTTCAGTAACAGGATGAGCCATCAGGATGCAATGCATCCTTATGCCATCCTGTTCCATGCAGTCCAGAGGGCAAAGCTGGATCTCTGCAGTCCTGGGTCCTCTGAGGCCTTTCCTGTGGTAATCCAGAAGATGACCCTGATCTTTAGTAGTGCTTCATTAACATCCCAAAACGTGCCCTCAGGCAGGTTCCCCAGGTCAAACTAAGCCACCTCCAAGTCACAACCATGAACAGTGAGACCAAACACCTGCCTCTCATGCTGCAGCTCCAGCCTCATGTTTGGGGGCAAAATCCAAAATCTCTGCTCCTCTGAGAGGATCCACTGATCTACTTCAGCAGTGTTTCTGTGTATCAGTTGCCGTGGTGGCTGTCCCGGGGGGCATGGCAAAGTGGTGGAGCCACGGCTGTGCCCGGGGTGGGGAAGCAGCGGAGCCGCTGCGGTTGGAACAGGACAAGCCGCTGAGCCGCCGCTGCTGCTGACATGACCAGGACAGGGTGAGTGGCCGAGCTGTGGTGGCTGTGCAGATTGATTTGCATATTCATGCTGCCTAATTGAATATTCATGCATGCCAGGTTGCGCATGCGCAGTTGTGAAAATGTGCCTCCTTCATCACTGAAAAATCATGCTGCTAAGATGTGAAGCTGCAATATGGAGGGCGCGAAGTGGAAGAGGGCCGACTGTAATCACGGAATGGTTTGAGTCGGAACGGACTTTAGAGATCATCTAATCCAACCCCCCTTTTCCATGGGCAGGGACACATTCCATCATTCAGATGAGGATTCCTCCTCTTTTGAAGACTTATTGCTTTGTTGCACCCCAATAAGGCTGGTGCTTGCTCCTGCTACCAGGGCCGGCAGTCAGTTCCATCACCCCTGCTCTCTCACCTGAACAGAAAAGCTCATCACCACTCTAGTCTGCCAGGATTCTCTGCATGAAGCTGAAGTGGGGACTGTCTGCCAGCAGGAAGTGGCTCTGGGCATGTCACTACTGCATGGTGAACAGAAAGCAAGTAGGAGAGCGTGGGCTGAGCACAGGGCTCTAGGATTGCGATTAAGCCTCTTCCTCCTCTCCCAGATGTTATCCTGCTGGAAGCCCTTGCTCTCTATTTCTTCAGATACCCTCGTACCACAGCAGCTCTGAGCCAGAGCACCGAGTTGCGGGGTATGTATAAGATGTACCCTGTGACATAGGGAGGAGTTTTACTTCCACGTATGGGACAAGAGCCCTGTGTTAGATGCAATAAATCACTGCTTGCCTACTCCCACATAAAGACCTGCCAGAAAGCCAAAGGTAAAGCTGGCTGGGCAAGCAGCCAGCGGCCACCGTCCCCACCCCCATCCTGCACTCACACAGCAGCAGTGGCCTGGCTCTGAAAAGCAGAGTTTGCAGCTGCAGCTTTTGTCACTTCAAGGCTTCCCTTTGCTCAGCAGAGAAATCACCTGCCTCCCTTAATCACCCCTAAGCAATCCTTGTAGTATTCACACATGCTCAGACAACTGGCAGGACCAGCTCTTCAAGGGCTTGGGAGCAGCAAGCGTGCAAACAGTTTATAAGAAGATCTTGATTACCAGGGTGTGCCTTCGAAAAAAATAAATCAAACCAACTCCAAACCCTGAGCAACAGACATGCATCCTTCTCTATTCAGGACTGGAGGCAATGGTGGAACAGCTCAGGATGGGCTGTAAAAGGATGGAGTCAACAAGAGTCACCTGAGCCCTGCACAATGGAGTCAGGAAAGCTCAGGTCAAAATCTGATGTAAACTGGGATAGCGGGTGCTTGCTGCAAGGGAGGGATGTGTTTTGTCAGCCATGGAAATCACTGTAAGGATTATTAGGAGATGTAACAAAAAAACCCAGCAACAATCATAAAAACAGAGTGGGGAAAATACATCACAGTTTAAGGAAAGGCCAGGCAGCAGTAGAGCTGGATGGAGCCTTGCCCTTTTCACCTAGAAATTGGAGAGATCTGCTGCCTGTCATGCTGTAGCTACACAGAAAGCAATATTCTATGTCACCTTCCCCGATGGTAAAAGCATAGCCCTGCCCTGGGCTGCTGCAGCCTTGTTTGACTAGTTATTGCCAGATTGTGTGGAAGAAATCAAGCAGGACTGCAGCCTCCCTCACCTGAAAATTAGCTGCAGCCAGCCAAAGGAGACAATTCCATAAAATCATTGAATGGTTTGTGTTGGAAGGGACATAAGGATAGATTATCTAGTTCCAACCTGTCTTCCATGAGACACTTTCCACTAGACCAGGCTGCTCAAAGCTCCATCCAACCTGTCCTTGGAACATTTGCAAGGATTGGGCAGCCACAGTTTTATTATGCAGTCTGTCCCGGTGCCTCATTACCTGCACAAGGAAGAATTTTTTTCATGTATCTAGTCTAAAATGGTCCTCAGCTGGAAGCCACTTCCCCTTGTCCTGTCTTTCCATGCCCTTGTAAAAAGTTTCAGCTTTCTTGTAGCCCCTTTATGTACTGGAAGGAGCTCTAAGGTCCCCTTGGAGCCTTCATTTCTCCTAGCTCAACAACCCCAGCTCTCTCAGCCCATCTCCATAGCAGAGGTTGTCCAGCTCTCTGAGCATCTTCATGCCCTCTTTGGTGTCATCATGACATGTCCATGCCTGCCTTCTGCTAGGGGCCACGACAAACTGCGTAAGTCCCTGCATGGAGGAGAGAAGAAGCCCTCTCCCATGTACTGTTTCAGAGCTCCCCACTAAGGTTTCCAGCACGGGGCAGAGTTAATGTGGTTGGGATGCTTTATTGTCTCCTCTGCCTTTAACCTTCATTCCCAACAGATCGAAGTCATAGGACAGGAGTGAACACACATGATGCTCAAACGGACAGTAGGAGGACTGAAACTGGTCATTTTTGCACAAGGGCAAACCAAGGGGCAGGGAGCGCTTTTCTCTGCCAAAGGAGTATTTTAAGGTAAAATGCATCAAAGACTTATTGAACTGGGACACAAAAGCTTCAGGCAGGGGCAGAGGAGCTCAATCCAGCCCCTCTGAAGGACTGGATCAGGCCCAAAGGAGCCAGTTTCTGACCTAGATGCTGCAAACCCCGCGGGCTCCCAGCATGGCTTTGCAGGGGTATCATCTGTCACATCTCCAGTCCAAGAGGATCCCCAAAGCATGAATATCTGCAATATTGGCTGAAAACTAATGCACCATGCAGAAAAGCAAAAGCTGTGAGGTTTCACTAGCCACCGCATAGAGAGGAAATTATTCTTTCCCAGAGAGGGTGAAAAACTCAATGGCAACTGTTCCTATTCCCCCCACGACTTCAAGAAGTTATCCCCATTTCAAGTCACCAAAATGGGGTTGCCTTCTACAGTGTAAGCCAATTCAGCAGGAATAAGCTATAGATGAAAAGACTCCATGGTGTGAAGGGGAGAGCTCAGAGCAGGTTAAGGGTTAATGCTGCAGCCAGACAGATGCTTGACTGGTGAAAAACATAGCTTCCATGAAGCCACTGGGTCTGTGTCCATTTTCTGCAGCGCCCAGAGCCCGGCCCTTTCTCCCTGGGTAATCAACTGGAAGTGAGCAGAGCCGGAGTAATCACCGCACCTCATTCCCCCATCTGTGACACTGCCGGCGGGGCCAGGAGTTGGAGGAGCACCGTCTGGCCGGAAGCAAGTCAGCACAAGGCTGTTGTTGAGACTCTGTGCTCCAGAGCTGCTCAGAAGAACAGGTGAAGGTGAAGGCATGAAGACTTAAATAAATGGTACCCGAGTGTTCCCCCTACCACCACAGCACAAGCAGACACCTCTCTGTGGGGTGGAGCCTTCTCTATGGAAGAGGTTTCACCTCTGGACATCTGCAGAGAAAGGAGTTGACGCCTCTAGAGATTAGTGAGAAGGAGAATGCTTGATCCCAGCCCTCAAGGTGCAGCTGCATCCTTCTCCCTGTATTAACCTGCAGCTGCTGTGACTAGAGAAAGCACTAGGAGAGAAATCTTGGCGGTTTTGGACAAGCCAAAAATATCCAATAATTAATGCACAAGCGTGAGCAGATTTAGAGGATGCACCCATTCTCCGTATTATCACACTCCAGCACAAACGCTGTCTAAATCTCCTCTCTGGATCAGAGCCAAAGCTTTCTTTAAAGCATGGATGCTTTGTTATTAATCCATGAAGCAACCAGGAAAGGCGGGGGGGATGGATTGGTTGGGGGGGTTTTGAGGAATAATCAAAGACAAAATATTATCTCTGTGAAATAGTTGGGCTTCGTCTGCTTCATGGTTTGTCTTGTCCTGCATCAAGATGGTGAGACCTGCTGGACAGGGTGTCTGGACTACAGTCTTGGCCTCCTACATCAACAGACTCTAAGTCCTCCTTATATCACAGCTGAGCACCTTAGGAGAGAGGTGATGTGCTCTAATTCATACTCTCCTCTTATGTTCTGATTAGATGCAGTTGCAGAGCCTCTAGATAAAACTCCCAATCTAAACTGAATGAATTCACAACCCAACACCAACACTGTCTGCCAGTTTAAATCACTTTCCTGCCTCCCTAAAGTTCACCCCTTGGACATATTTATTGGCAGCAAGCGCATCCTCTCTCCCCCTTTTTTTTCTGGGCTTTTACAGTCTCATATAATAGCTCTCCATCCCTCCCAGCAGCCTCAGAGCCCTTTTCCCTGCACCTGCTCCAGGCTGAGTTAATCCCTTTCAAGCACCACAACTCAGAGCCTGGTCCTTCCACATTAACTCTTCCATAGCCTTGCCCCACAAACACCCTTTGCCCGCTTCCCGTCGCCTTTTTGAAACGCTCCCACGGGCATCCAGGACAAAACCAGCCTTGAACCCTCAGTCTTGGCTATCCCAATATGATTCAATCTCCAAACATAGCGCTAAGCCCAGGCATACAGTGTCCCACTGTCCCAGGGGACACCCCCACACCCTGCAACTCATCCTTGAGGTCAGCTGTTTCTCTTTGGCTGAGCATGTCATCCGCCTCTCAGTTTGGTTTTGCAGGCAAATCTCAGCATGAAAATTGGAAGTGAGCTCAGATCTTCCCTTAAAGGCTTTAAGCAGATTTAAACTCTGCTGCAGGGCCTTAATCTGTCCAGCAGTGCCCTTTGTCACCTCCCCCAGCCCCCCTCCCTGGAGGAAGTCTCCACTGACATACTCCCACATGCACTGCGTAAAACTGGCATGACCAGAGAAAGAAGACATGGAGCATCTCCTTTCCTTAAAAACGAGAGCACACCTACAGGTCAGTCCCCTTCAGTAACAGGCCTGGGTTTCCATCACCCTCCACCCCAGGGGGCTTGAGGATGCCCACAGCTGTTCATCATCAGCTGAAAGAGCTCCCTCTGAACAGAAAATGCTGTGCAGAACACAGCAGCCAAGCAGAGATTTTTNATACTCCCACATGCACTGCGTAAAACTCTGGCATGACCAGAGAAAGAAGACGTGGAGCATCTCCTTTCCTTAAAAACGAGAGCACACCTACAGGTCAGTCCCCTTCAGTAACAGGCCTGGGTTTCCATCACCCTCCACCCCAGGGGGCTTGAGGATGCCCACAGCTGTTCATCATCAGCTGAAAGAGCTCCCTCTGAACAGAAAATGCTGTGCAGAACACAGCAGCCAAGCAGAGATTTTTCCTGTGCTTGTGGCCATGTCAAGCCTCACCCGAAGTAATTTCATACAAGGACAAGGGTACTGGTGGCAGAAAGCAGGGTGGACTTGACTCTGCCACAAACCTCCCAAGTGTCTTGGTCATGTCACTTCGTCCCTGTTTTATGTGTCATGGCTTTCAGATGGGATTATTCCTTCTGAGTGTCACCCACCGTGTCCTTAGGACACAACAAAGGGTCTTGATTTCTATTCTGAGCAAGGCCACCTACAGCAAGCCCTTCTGCCTTCCTCAAAATCTGATTTTCCTTTTACTTGTGCCTTGATTCTTAACTTTGCTGCCAATGAGAAAGTTTTTCCCAACCAGTTTTGGCATATGGCTGCTGGCAAGCATGAGCCACGGATCAAACCAGTCCCCACACACGCAGCAGCATCAGTACACAAGCACCCACTGCAGGGAGAGTTTAGACCTCACGTTCTGCTGCCAAGGGTCAAGAGCCTCAAAGAGCATCCATTATGTAGCCTGTCCCAGGTTTTACAATCCTTCTGCCTGGCTCACCTGCTGGAGCTGAACCCTAGGTGATTCACGTTAAAGAATTACTTAAATAAGTAGGAAGAAACTCAAGTTCCTGGGAAGGGTAGGGAGAAATAGACTGCACCAGGACAGATATGCCTGTAGCAAGATATTGCACTGAACAGGAGCTAAATTTTGAGTGATCACCCAGATTAGGCTCTGCACTTCCACCCATGCCTGACTGCTGCTCTTCCCCCTCCCTGGGCCTTGCTGCCCTAAGGATGCTCCCAACAGGTGACACCTGCTCACACCTCTATCCATAAGTTTGTCCCTCCTTAATTCACTGCCACCTTGACCCACACACCCAGCTAGGCTCTCTGTACCTGCCTTGAGCTACCACTGCCTACATGCAGAGTGTGGGTGGGATATGCAGCTGCAGAGATGGACCCCATGTTGCCTTCACTCCAGTAAAACACCAATTCAGCACATCTGGAATCCAGGCTGACTCCGGGGGGACGATCCAGGCCCTTCAAGATGTGAGATGGGATGGAGACGAAAGGCACCTCGGGGAAAGCCTGCAGCATGGTCCTTACAGGATGCAGCGAGAGAAGCAGCTGAGGATTTAAGATCATCCCCCAGGTCTCACTGAGCTTGGTGCTCTGCTTCAAGCTCCATTTGCTGTGGCTGCACTCCCCACCAAGCTCAGAGCTAACACAGCTTTCAGGCAAAAATACAATGGTAATTGGTAATAACACAAGCATCAAACAAGGGTGAATCTGAAGAGCCAGGTGAGCAGCCCACACTCACCTGGCAGTGCCCAGGGGGGAGGCAAGAAGACCAGAGTAATGTCTGATGGGANGCGCCTGCGCCTGGGGCCGCGCCGGACAGGGAACGGGCGCTGGGGACGCGGAGCAGGGAACAGAGCCGGGAAGCGGTACCAGGAATGGCACCGGAACCGGGAACCAGCACTGGGAAGGGAAATGGGAACCGGGCGCGAGAACTGGCACAGGGAACCAGGAAAAGGGATCGGGAGCTGGACCAGGAACTGGCACCGGGTATGGGGACTGGTGCCACCGCTGGGAACCGGGAACTGTTCCTGGGAATGGGTGCCGGTACCAGCACCGGAAACAGCCATTCCCCACTGCTGGAAACCGGGGTCATTACTGGGAATGGGGAGTGGGATCACGTGGTAGTGAAATGGGAACGGCACTGGCTGGCACTGATCCAGGAGCAAGGGACCAGTCTTGTGAACTGGGAACCTTGGATGGATGGATGGATGGATGGAGCATGGAGCATGGTGCCTGTGGCTCCAGGGTTGTGAGTTTGATCCCTGGGTGGGTGTTTGCTTAGGAGTTGGACTAGATGATCCTTGTGGGTCCCTTCCAACTTGGAATACCCTGTGAACCCCGCTGGAAACGGGAATCTGGATCCAACATTGTCCAGGGATCATCTGGAAAATGGGTCTATCAGTGGAAAGAGGGACAAGGACCACCCGAACAGAGCATGGAAATGGGGAACTGGGGCTAACCTGGCACCAGCACTACGAGGTGGGAACTGGAACTGGGACCAGTACCTGCATACCTGCACACTGGCACTAGCCACTGTGATTTCCCAGACACTGGCACTTGGACCAGCCGTGCCCTGACACTGGATAATAGAGCAAGGCCTCACTGGCTCTGACGAACGTTGGCAAACTGGAGTACCATGCACCACCAGCAGCTGGGCCACCTAGACACAAGGCAGCTGGGGGGGCCTTGGGACATAACCCATGGAGGGNCCTCACCCGAAGTAATTTCATACAAGGACAAGGGTACTGGTGGCAGAAAGCAGGGTGGACTTGACTCTGCCACAAACCTCCCAAGTGTCTTGGTCATGTCACTTCGTCCCTGTTTTATGTGTCATGGCTTTCAGATGGGATTATTCCTTCTGAGTGTCACCCACCGTGTCCTTAGGACACAACAAAGGGTCTTGATTTCTATTCTGAGCAAGGCCACCTACAGCAAGCCCTTCTGCCTTCCTCAAAATCTGATTTTCTTTTTACTTGTGCCTTGATTCTTAACTTTGCTGCCAATGAGAAAGTTTTTCCCAACCAGTTTTGGCATATGGCTGCTGGCAAGCATGAGCCACGGATCAAACCAGTCCCCACACACGCAGCAGCATCAGTACACAAGCACCCACTGCAGGGAGAGTTTAGACCTCACGTTCTGCTGCCAAGGGTCAAGAGCCTCAAAGAGCATCCATTATGTAGCCTGTCCCAGGTTTTACAATCCTTCTGCCTGGCTCACGTGCTGGAGCTGAACCCTAGGTGATTCACGTTAAAGAATTACTTAAATAAGTAGGAAGAAACTCAAGTTCCTGGGAAGGGTAGGGAGAAATAGACTGCACCAGGACAGATATGCCTGTAGCAAGATATTGCACTGAACAGGAGCTAAATTTTGAGTGATCACCCAGATTAGGCTCTGCACTTCCACCCATGCCTGACTGCTGCTCTTCCCCCTCCCTGGGCCTTGCTGCCCTAAGGATGCTCCCAACAGGTGACACCTGCTCACACCTCTATCCATAAGTTTGTCCCTCCTTAATTCACTGCCACCTTGACCCACACACCCAGCTAGGCTCTCTGTACCTGCCTTGAGCTACCACTGCCTACATGCAGAGTGTGGGTGGGATATGCAGCTGCAGAGATGGACCCCATGTTGCCTTCACTCCAGTAAAACACCAATTCAGCACATCTGGAATCCAGGCTGACTCCGGGGGGACGATCCAGGCCCTTCAAGATGTGAGATGGGATGGAGACGAAAGGCACCTCGGGGAAAGCCTGCAGCATGGTCCTTACAGGATGCAGCAAGAGAAGCAGCTGAGGATTTAAGATCAACCCCCAGGTCTCACTGAGCTTGGTGCTCTGCTTCAAGCTCCATTTGCTGTGGCTGCACTCCCCACCAAGCTCAGAGCTAACACAGCTTTCAGGCAAAAATACAATGGTAATTGGTAATAACACAAGCATCAAACAAGGGTGGATCTGAAGAGCCAGGTGAGCAGCCCACACTCACCTGGCAGTGCCCAGGGGGGAGGCAAGAAGACCAGAGTAATGTCTGATGGGACACCCTGTCATCAGCATCAGGCTGGTGTCTCAGGTCCAAAACAACTTTTTCAAGGCAGAGAGAAAGAGGGAGAGAGAGATGGTGCCTCCCACCCCTAGGATATGCAAAATCCAGATTCGTATCTCTGCTTGGAAGCTCCAAAAGCCATCAGTCTCCTGGACTGAAGCAACGAGCTGGCCTGCCTTGGGGGCAGGAGCTCTCTCTTGCCTTAACTTTCCATGAGACTTTCTAAAAACCTTTGGGTTTGTCCCAAAAAAATGGAACAAAGAACAATACTGAAGCCTCAGGATTTTTTCCCAGTGCAAAAATCCTGCTCTCCAGCCAGTGCCGAGGCCTCGCTGATAAAAGTTTCTGTCCAGCTTGGCTTCACCAGCAGAAACAACCTGGACTGGGAGCAGCTGCGGGATTTTAACCATCCGAGGTGCAACTTTCAGATGCAGCAGCCCCGACCACCCCGACTTTCAGCACCTCCCACCAGCGCTTGCTGAAAGCAAGGGCAGCTGCATGCTCCGCACAGGGGAAGGGGCGGGTGCTCGCTTTGGGTTTTTTATCACCCCGAAATCTTACACAAATACATGCGCGCACATACACACTCCCACCTCTTCCCTCCCCGGAATGCAGGTGCCTCCCGGTTCCCAAAGCCACAGGTGCTCCGAGCATCCCCCGAGGACGAGGCGGGACCCCCGGGCGGGGCGGGAACTGGAGTCGCCCCCACGAAGGAGCAGCAGTAGCGGCGGGCGCAGGGACCAGCCGCCTCCGCCCAGGGCCAGGAGTCTCCTTACCTGCAGGAGGCTGGTGCCGGTGCCCGATGCCGGTGCCCCACTGCCCGCAGCGCTTCGCCTCCCGCAAGCACCGCCCCGACGGGGCGGGCAGGGACAGCCGGCGCGCCTGCGCCTGGGGCNAACTTGGAATACCCTGTGAACCCCGCTGGAAACGGGAATCTGGATCCAACATTGTCCAGGGATCATCTGGAAAATGGGTCTATCAGTGGAAAGAGGGACAAGGACCACCCGAACAGAGCATGGAAATGGGGAACTGGGGCTAACCTGGCACCAGCACTACGAGGTGGGAACTGGAACTGGGACCAGTACCTGCATACCTGCACACTGGCACTAGCCACTGTGATTTCCCAGACACTGGCACTTGGACCAGCCGTGCCCTGACACTGGATAATAGAGCAAGGCCTCACTGGCTCTGACGAACGTTGGCAAACTGGAGTACCATGCACCACCAGCAGCTGGGCCACCTAGACACAAGGCAGCTGGGGGGGCCTTGGGACATAACCCATGGAGGGTGCAAGGGAGAGTCATCAGGGGTTGCAGAATTTGGGTCCCAAGTGTACATTCCCCAGTGAAGAATAGTGTGGATCATGATCACAGGGGTTGAAGGAGATGTGTTTTCCAGCCCAAGACCAAAGTTAATGCCCCTTTCTCTTTTGTGAAAGGGTGACTGATGCACTGGGAAGGGGTGGGGTCAAAGGCTGGGCATGTACTCGGCCCAGCTGCACATCCATGGCAGTCGTTAAGGGGGCAGGGTGGCCAAACTGGTGGAAAACGTGCTTTCTCACTTCACAAATAAACATTCAAGAGGGAAAAACCAAATATGACCCCCACAAAAATCCATCCCCCTTGGTAGGAAGGAGACAGTGAGGTTTTGCAGACCGTCTGTCAGGGGAAACTCTGATCTGATGTGCTGACTTGACACACAAGCTGTAATGGTAGTGTTCATGGTTTATCATAAATTAAGCCAAAAACAGATGGCAAGGGAAGAAAAAACCATTCAGAAATGACAGGAATAAACTGTTTTCATTCAAAATTATGGGTCCTCAGACTCTTAGACAACAAGAAAACAGGGCTAAGTGTTAGCTGCTGCCTGCCAGTGACACAGTGAGTGATTAAGGACGTTTGCTTGCCATATTTGTGATAATGCAGTGAAATTTTGGTGATAAAATTAGAAAGGAGGCTGTGCCCAGAGCCGTGTTGACCTCGCACATGCTCTTGTTCCCATCAAGGTCTCACCTACAGCTGTACATGGTCACCTCAAGTGACATGAGTGATGTACTTCATCTAGGACCAGCCTTTTCCTCCAGTTTCTCATTTTCTGAAACCCTCTTGGACTTTTTCTATTAAGATTCTGAGTATTATTCTGATAATTTTATAATTTCATTACTTATTCAAGTCATGCAAAACTTGTGCTACCATTATTTTAATTAATTTATTAGTTAAAGGAGTAGGAAAGCCAAAAAAAAATCTGTAGTTCCACGAAGGCTTTCTTTGGCAGCAACAGCTGTTTTCTAATATTTTCAATCTCCTTGCTTGTTTTCCCCTCTCCCCCATGGATCTAGGAGCTGCTCAAAATCAGGTGTTTCATACACCTCTTTTCTCTCCCCTCCTCAGAAATCTTCTAGGAAAATAATCCTACTCCCCCATATTTATTTTCTGAGCCTGGCCATTTGCAGTGCCAAATCATTGCCCCCTCCATGGTGGAGAAAATCCATCAGCAAAGAAAAGAAGACATACCCTCAGTCTCTGAGGATTTGGGAGGGGGGAAGAGTAAACCCTAAACAAGCCTCCAACCTCAAAATCATAATAATAGCCCTAAACCCAACTGCCAGGTAGACTAGGCAGGGATGGATGGTGCTGCTACTGATCCCTGGGAGGGCAGGGGGAGTGTAGAGTCTCTTTTAATTTGTGATGTGTTTAAATTGAGAAACACTCTACCAGTGTTAATTAATTAATTAATTAGTATTATCATCCATCATTGCTCTACAGTAGATACCTCCTGCCCAGTTAGCCACTGTGGGCTTGCTTTAACAGCAATGGAGATAAATGGGTAATTTCCTACTGAGCTGTTTCACCTATTGTACCTCAAAGCTGCAAGGGAGAACAAGTCACTTCTAGAGACATGGGGACAGATGGGCACAGGCGGGAGTTTGTCACCCACAGGGGTGATGGGTGATGCTGTGCCATGGTAGATGAAGGGATTAAAAAGAGAAAAAACAAAGAGAAAATAGGCTCACCTGAAAACAAATCAGCAGCAGGAGCCTGGCTTTTATTTTGTTAAGAGGCGTTGTTAAGGAAAGCGTTTGGGAAAAAGCTGGAAAACATTAGGGAAAGGCTTCTCTGCTGAATTAAAGCAGTGAGTGGGTCCCCAGACGTTCCTGTTGCCCTGCAGAGACGTGGAACCCCAGCCTGCGCTCATGGCAGGCCCAGATCTTGCTGATTAACTTAGTTGCATTTTCGATTTCAGCCTCAGCAGGGGAAGGAAAATTATGTAAATACAATTTATAATGATGCTTCCTTCCTCCTCAGCGTGATGCAAATGAGGTTACGGGTGATGGGGCTCACACAAGGGCTGTGCAGGGGGAAACCAAAAAATAGTCATGCTTTAAGAACAGACCCCAAAATTAAGTAGAAATAAGGTAAATGGCAAAGTGGAGGAGGAAAATTGCAGCCTATGATTCCTCCAACAAATAGAATGTCGTTACTTATTCTGGGATTTCAAAGCAGATGACTTGGTGAGGTTTTCCTCCCTTCCCAGAATATTTGTTGTTGTTATGCATGCAGGGGGCCCCCAAGGCGAGGTTTGATCCTGGTGTGGTTCAAGGTGAGCATCTGCCTGCCCAAAGCCTTGGGAGTTGAAGAAGTACCCCCTCCTGCTATCCCTGTTCCTACAAGGCCAGTTCTCCCCTCTTGAAGGCATTTTTGGGGGAAGAAAAGTGAGACAATGACTGCAGGTGGGCAGCTGGTGCCTGGACCCTCATTTTCATGCCATGGAAATGCACGGATGTCCTAGGGTGATTTCATTGTCTATATATATTCCATATCTTTGTGCTTTGGCTTCGGTCTACAAGGGAATTTTGTTGTGGATACTGATCATTAGTGACCAAGGTCATTCTCTCTCTCTGAAAGAGTTAAAAAACAGAAGCAGCAGCTTGAGGAGGAAATTTCCAGCAATACCCCCAGAATACCCAGGTCACAGCGGCAGAGCCTTTGGGCTCGTCAACACTCTCTCCCACAGCTGCAGTAGATAAGGCTTGAGAAGGGCTCTTCTGGAGTGTGTGCTCCAGTTCTGGGAGAGCATCTTGTGTTTTTTTGTTTCCCTTGGACATTTCTTTGCTGCACCCCAGCCTCAGGAGAGCAAGAGCCTGCATCCCCACTCCACCTCCCTGCCGCCATGAATTTTCTCTGCCCATCTTCTGCTTTCCCTTGAGTGCCTCCAGTCATCAGCACCCTGAACTCCAGCTACTCNGCTGTAGGATATCTTGGATCCTCTCTCTCGAGCCGTTCACATTTCAGGACTGTAGGATATCTGGAATGTCCCCTCAGGATCATCTCCATCGCAGGACTTGTGAAATATCTCAGGTTTTCTCTCATAGCAATAGGTTTTGCTTTTTAATATTATTGTATCCTGGCTTGTGTGTTTACTAAAGTGAATAGTTTGTATTTTACACACTTTAGGTTTTTTTCAAACCTGGTGAGGGGGAGGGATGGTTTTTTTTGGCTCAGCCCCCAATTTACCTCAAACCTTCAAAAGGGAGCAACCTCCAGCTGCTCCATCTCCAAGAATTCTAAGTGCTGATGATCCCATCAAGTTGCAGTGTTCTGCTCCTCATTGAAGATACCACAGAATGAGTCTCTGGTCGTCCGTCTGCACTTGAATTAATCCTCATTGTTCTGAATTCTGCAAAGTTGATTGCCCCGCACTTGCAGCCTCTGGAATACCAGTAATGTATTCTCTCCTTTCCCTCTCCACATGATTGCAGCATAATCTCCTACTCACTTGATTTATTTAAGCAGGCCTTCTGATGCTCCAGTAATGGGAGTCATTTAGGTCCCTCTGCAGATATGTATTTATTTATTGCTGTTCATTTAAACTGCAGAGCCAGTTGGCAGGAGAGACGCAAGACTGGGGTCACAAGGATGTTAAATTATTCGCTGTCAAAAATAGCTGGTTGAGAAAGTTAAATTAAGCAAGGTCATTCAAGGTCATAGACAATTCCTAGTGGGAGGAGGAGGGTATTAATTAGCTCTTTTATTTATGGGGGTCATCGTGACCAAAGGACCAGCAGTTGTAATGAAAAGGCAAACTGTAGCAACTCCTCTTGTTTTTGGTAGAAGCAGATCTTGGATGAAAAGCCAAATTGCTGTCCTTGACCATAATGGAAAGTTGAGGCTGTTGGAAGGCAACGTTGTGATGTTCAGCAAGACCCTGTAGAGCCCCACAAAGCAGGTGGGCCAGAGAGTTCCACCCTCCAAAGTTTGTCTCAGGGCTGAACCCAGCAATGCTCATTCCACAAAAAACCTTGGGCAGAGGCTGACGAGGTGCTTAGCTGGGGAGGAGTTCTCAGAAGGCATCTGAGATACTTTGGTGGCTCATGCAAACAAGGTTTCCCTGAGATTTTTGCCATGTCTCTTGGCAGACCGTTCAGGAACTGCATATCCCTTCTGTTAATACTTGTATTTCATTTCCCATTTCAACTTAATCATGTCTTCTTGTGGCTATTAGACTTTGCAATATCCTTTCCCTTCTAGTTCAGGAGTTCCTCAAGATCAGGCCTCTCCTCCCTTTCCATTCTCCTCTACCATGCACCAGCAGGGACATGATTTATTGGTGAGTTGGCAGTGTTGGGTTAACAACTGGGCTCAATGACCTCAGAGGACTTTTCCAACCTAAGCAATTCTATGACCAGCAAAGGTGGAAATTCAGTTGGTAAACAGGGGGTCACTGGGAGCCAGCAGATCCACACCTTGTACCTTATTGCATGACCATCCTCCATAGAACAGCATGATCACAGCAGCCAGGTATTCAGTGACAGCAGTGCCTGGCCACAAAAAACATCTCTACTGAAAGATCTATGTTGTAACCATTCCCCATGGAAAGACACATTTTTTTCCCCCTGTTTCCGCATAAAATGCGAGGTGGAAACCATCAGGTCTGATGAAACCCACCCTTTGCCTTGCTGAATGCATTGGTCAGTTTGGGATGCACCCACACAGCAATCTGCACCATGGCTGGCTGGCAAACAGTTCGTACTAATTGATAACTCTTCTGGGAAATCCATACCATTAAATTCTCCCCTTAATTTTGTGTATCAGCACTTACTTCTGCACAGTCACAAGTCAAGCAGCTATTTAATGGGCTGTCTTAGTACAGTGGTGAGTGTCCCCGCCTCTCACATGGGAGACTGGGGATTCAATTCCCACCAGGGAGGCAGTGCTGCCATTTGAGAGTTGGACTTGATCCTTGTGGGTCCCTTCCAACTCAGAATATTCTGTAATTCTGTCTGCTATTAAGCAACACAAAAGTCAAACAGCAAGAAGCTTGCTTGAAGAGAAATGAAATCATGTTATTAAGGTTTGTACTGCAGGAGTGAGTTGATGTTGCAGCTGAGATCAATTGGCCTTTCCCTGAAAATCTTGTGAGGTAAATCAGCAGAGGAAAGGTTATCCATGATTATCTTGGTAGAAGGTAACTCAGGTATCACAAATCAAGCTCTGGCAGCATGTGACTGCTTAGGCATTTACTCTTCTACTCTGTCCCGAATCCTCCTTGAATCCTTCTCACAGAATCACAGAATATTCTGAGTTGGACGGGACCCACAAGGATCATCATCAAGTCCAACTCCTAAATGGCATCAATGCCTCCCTGGTGGGAATCAAATCCCCAGTCTCCCGTGTGAGAGGCAGGGATACTCACCACTACACTAAAGTGGATTTTTTTTTTTCCTCCTTAGGAGTGACACCAGGTGACACAAGTGTAAGAAAAGGGGCTGAAGTCCCCAGTCTTAAGGCTGTGTGAACAGCCTTTTGCTCAGCACTGCATAATCAAAGGAGAGCTGGACTTTAACATGTTCCCTACCCTGCATTCATCTGATCTCCTATGTAGGGATTTCACAGAACCACAACATGGTTTGGGTTGGAAGGGACTTTAAAGATCATTTAATTACACCCCATTTGCCTTGGGCAGTAACACCTTCCACTAGACCAGGATGCTCCATGCCCCATCTAACCTGGCCTTGAACACATCCAGGGATAGGTAGCACCTCAGTTGTGAAGATAGGCTCAGAGAGTTGGAGTTGTTCATCTCAAAGAAGAGAAGGCTCTGGAGAGACCTTAAAGCATATTCCAGTACCGAAAGAGGGCCACAAGAGAGATGGAGAGGGACTTTTGAAAAGGGCCTGGAGTCATAGGACAAGGGGAATGGTTTCAAACCAAGAGAGGGAAGGTTTACATTAGATATTAACATGAAATTCTTCCCTGTGAGGGTGGTGAGGCACTAGCACAAGTTGCCCCGAGAAGGTGGGACTTCCCATCCCTGGAAGTGTTCAAAGCCAGGTTGGATGAGGCTTTGAGCAACCTGGTCTAGTGAAAGGTGTCCCTACTTATGGCAGGAGGGTTTGGAACTAGATGATCTTTGAGGTTGCTTCAAACCCAAACCATTCTATGATTTCTGGCCAGAAACTCTCCAGGACTTTGGTCATTGTTTAGCTGTGACTACCCAGCTGGAGACCAGTTGGTTTGGCAGGAATGCACCTCTGTTTGGGAACAGTGTTACAGAATTTCGGTCAATGACCTTGATTTTTCCACAGGATTTTCCGCAGTGAGAAGTAAGACTGTTTGGAAAACAAGCAGGCTGCCAGCAATCCCATGTTCCCTCAGAGTGGAGAGGAATGGAAGGAGCAAATGGCACCACAGTCCTCTCAGCTGCTCTTTATTTATGACAGGTCAGAAGTCGCCCGAACAAATGCTGACTACGGAATCCTGACAAGCACTTTTTAGGCAATTTTCCTGCTGATCCTCCTTCTTCACACACACAAAAAAGATGTTTTTTTCCCCCTTCTGTCACCATCTCTGTCTTCAGCTCCCACAGAGAGACATTTGAAGCTCATATTTCCAGCACCTCCTAAGAGCCGAGCAGTGCAGAGCTGCTCATCAAGGCTCTTCTACACAACTCTTCTTGCAGATAAGTAACTTGTTGCAATATTGTAATAAATCCTGATCTCAGCTCCACAAGCCTAAATCAACACTGGAATCAATGGAATTACTGGAATCCACTTTAGTACAGTGGTGAGTGTCCCGACCTCTCACCTGGAAGACTGGGGTTCAATTCCTGCCGAGGAGGCAGTGTTGTCATTTAACAGTTGGACTTGGTGATCCTTGTGGATCCCTTCCAACTCAGAATATCCTGTGATTCTGTGTGAATAGTTTGGATTTACACTGGTGTAACAGAAGCTGAGTTTTGCTTGATAAAGGTTCCTTCTCCTTCCAATCACTCTTGCTATGCAAAAGCAGTGGCTTCTTTCTGAAGGACTCACAGAAATCCAGGATTTGCTTTTCCTAAGCACATTTTAGAAAACTGCTGCATTTTGAGTTTTTCCTTGTTTCCAAGTTGCTTAACAATATTGCTCATTTATAACATGTAGATATATCAAAACATCAACTGGTTCATGTGGCAGAAGGGACTTTGGCCTTCCAGGCAGTGATCCTTGTATGTTACTTTTAGATTACTCTCCAGACAAAGGTGACTCATAATTCCCTACAAGACAAGAAAGATGAGTAGCCAGTGGATCTGAAAAGACAAATCTCTCCAGGGATTTATTAATTTTGTGCAATATATTTCTTACAGAGCTACCTCCAACAATCCCCAGGACCTATGGGTTGGCCACTTACATCCATGGGAGTTCAAGGAAATGGAGATTTTTGGAGTGGCTAAGGATACTTTCCCATGATGGCCATGTGTCCAAACAGTCCCTTGTCTTCCCTGCACCAGGGGCTGTGCACCCATGTATTCATCACTACCACCCCATAAGAACTTGACAACTGCGAATTTGCCCACCGTTTCCAAGGCAGATATTTTCACTTTACAACCTTCTCTTCTTCAGCAAGGAACATTCTGGACATTAGAAGGAACTTTTTCACAGAGAGGGTGATCTCTCAGTGGAATGGGCTGCCCAAGGAGGTGGTGGAGTCACCGTCCCTAGAAGTCTTTAAGAAAAGGTTGGATGATGTACTTGATGGCATGACCTAGATATTAGGGTAGTGTGTTATAGGTAGGATGGTGTGTTGGTAGCAGGATGGCAACAGGTTAGGTAACAGGTTTGGCTAGGTTAGGTAATAGGTGATAGGTTGGACTTGATGATCTCTATGGTCTTTTCCAACCTTCCTGATTCTGTGATTCCTAGGACATGTCGTGAAGGCTTCTAGGATACTTCCTTCTATGTATCGCTTATCAACATAACCTTGACCTAGCATCAGTGTGCAGCAACTCCAGCACTTGTGCTGACTCTTGCATTTGGTGAGGAAACCAACTCCAAACTCTGCTCCCAGATGTCTCCAATTACAGTGTTCAATGGAGGTTGCTTGGGTAATAATTAGAGAGGTCACCTCTATATCTCAGTTTCATCCGGGCTTAGCTTCATACATTAGGCAAGCATAAAACCATCAGTGCAATCAAGATTTATTTGTTGCAGTACAGACCAGCAGGAAAGGCAGATGTCTGAGTGTGGGAAAAAACCAACAGCAATGTAATTCTTTGTGTAAGTTCCAGGATCAAGGTACTTCTCAACATCCTTGTCTAACCCCTGAACCATACCTCAGCTTTTACTCGGGTGCAGCGAATGCACGCTCAGAAATCATTCTCGCTCCTTGAAGTGTCTAGTGATGGGTTCTACTCCTTTGTCCTCTGCAAGTTTTATATTTTAGGGCAAAAATACTGTACTGGAGCCAAAAGGAGTGTGTAGGAGAAGGAGATGTTCCCAAATGTACTTTTTTTCAAAGAGATCTTTGACATGAGTAGTTTTTCATTGCTGCCAGTTTGTGAAATGAACTCAAGCATCATTTAAAAATCTCTGGATACACGTTTTCATCATGTATTGAGAAAAGCAGCAATTATCGAGTGCTGCTGATGAGACTGGTGGTTACCAGCACATATGTTCTCCATGAACTCCAGATCTACAATGTCCAAGGCCCACCTAAGCTTTGGAAGCCTTGCTGAGTTAGCTATGTGTTTTTTAAAACCTCCATTTACTTGGCCTTCCAAATAGTAGCTTTCTCCCATTTCTTTGCGCAACACAACTGCATTAGTCAAGTAAACAAATAATGACACTCTTTTCTGAGCAGACCTGTGATGGTGCCAAGAAGTTGTTGCCTCATTAAATCTGTGTTGTATCTACTTTCACTCACACAAGGATGCATGTCTTGGCTGCTGGACAGTGCTCAGAAGTTGAGAATTTGGGCCTTTTTTTGTGTTTCAAATTTTCAGTGCCTTTTTTTTTTTTTTTAAGGAGTCAGTGTTGCGCAGTCTGTGGGAAGAGCAATGGCAAAGGAACAAGGAACCCTCTGGTCCTGGTAAAAGTAAACATCAATCCATCTTCCAGAGAAAACTATGCCCAGCTCACAGTTAGCATTTTCTGCTTTGCAATGTGAAAGGAAGCAGAGTTACCTCAGTTCTCTCCCAAACCTGCAACAGTACGGGCTCATGCTGCAATTACTGATCTCATTAACAAAGTGCTGCCAGACCTAGCTGGGATTTGGAAAGGAGATCTAGGGAAAAGATAGTTGTTACAAGAAAAGGCAGGGCTGATTCACTGCTTGGCTATCTTCCCTCTGAATCAGCAGAAAAATAATTAATATCCAGGCTAGCAGTTGGGGACAGCAGCCAGCAGTCCTCCTTACAATCTGAGGTTCTCCTTATTTTTTTTGGTAACTCAAGTCACCTCACCTATTTGCTAGTTGCAAAGAAAGGGCTGTTTCAATTAGCAAACAAGAGCATTGTGTGAAGTATTTTCTAAGAAAGAGTAAGGGCAAAATCATTAGCTTTGCCTTAAATTCTCAGTGGAGCTTCTTGTTTCACCTGGGTGAGTGCACCTTAAATCCAGACCTGGGACTTCCTGTGGTACTTTCACAGGACCTCAGTCTGGACTATGGAGGGATATTCGTGCTGCTGCAAGCCAGTGGGATGGGCTTGGGGTGCCTGATCCCAGCGTTGCATCCTTTGGGAGCTCAAAGTGTTCTCGGGGGACGGCACTGTCTTACATGCACATCCCTGTGTTTTAAAGGGGAAAAGGAGAGAAAAAAACCCCAGACCCAGCAATAGTCATGTAGCACAAAAAGACCAATCATCATGTATGAGGCTGGGAGATCTTACTGCCCAAGGGTATACATCCATCCCAAAGCATCCAGATTGCTTTATCATTGCATGTGGTATTTTAATGGCTGATGATACACACAGTCAGTGAAATGTCTTTTCATTGCTACATGTCCTTGCCAAAAAAGAAAGCAAAAGAGACAGAGGAAAAAGGGCTTCAAAAGTTTCTATTTCAACTCTGAAGACTGAAAAAAATCCAGTTCAGTGATATCAACAATTTAGAGAAAACAGGAAGATGAAAATCCCCTTCACATTCAGCTTCTTACAAGGTGAAAAGCCCAGAAGAAGAGAGTAAGGCTTTTATGTAATCAAGATAGTAGGGTTCATCCCATTCCCCTCATGAGCAAGGGGAAACAGGGTACTGTGCTTTTGGGTACAGTTCCCACTGCCACAGCATGGTTGTGTGCCAGTTTTTACCTGGGAGTGAGTAAATCAGTGGAACAGTTCAGTAGGGCATTGCCCCTTCTACTGGGCATGTTAGCCAAGCAGGTGTTGCTCCAGTCATACCCCCAGATTAATGTCATCAACCCTGAGGTCTCTGTCAGAAGAAACCCCATAGCCTCATATCTGGGTCAGTGTAAGTGGTTGCAGAAATCACATCAGTCATTTGCGAAGAACTGTAGGTTACTTCTTATTAGCCAAACCAAGAAAAAAGAAGAACAAGGCCTTTAATGCAAGTGCAGTAGAGTTTTAGTCTTGACATTGACGTGGACCATACCTTCACAACTCATATATTCTATTCCGGGACTGATGAATGAAATGTAAAACTGGGGACTCTGACCTCCCTAATTTGCTAACCAAGACAAAAGATGTCTTGGTTTAAGACAAGTAAAGGGTTATTTATCATTCCTTGTATGAGGGATCATTAGAGATGTAACAGGAGTTATTAAAAAAAAGGAACAGGGAGTATAAATGGGAAATAATGTATGTACAAGTGATACCAGCAGTTGGGAACATAAAACTAGGACTCCCCCCTCCCAACACATGACAAGCCCCACCCCCAACATGAAAGAATCCTTCAGACCCCAACCCTCACCAAAACACCAATACGTAAAAGAAAATCCCAACAACAACAAAATATGGATAAAAACGGTAGTGATGTCTGCCAGCCATCATCAGGGGAAGATGGGCATCAGCAAGGGCTAACAGATGACACTGATATTCCATGGATTCAGCTGGGAGAAATAGCAGCAGTGGTGTTCCCAGGGGGGAGAGAGCGAGGGCGAGATCAAGCTACAGGATCTATCTGATATTATCAAATGGTATACATATATAATTAAACTATAACTCTCTAAGCAGACAGCCAAGCTGGACATGAATTCAGGCAGAATAATACTAGGGTTTCATTTGGTGGCATTCTGAGGCTGTGAACAGGTGTTCCACTCTACCTCCAGCCTTTTCACCTGAGGCTGTTTGTGCTCCAGATGTGTATGTATCACAAACCATTGTTGGAGGTAATTGCCTCCAGCACTGTTTAGCACTGTTGAAACTAAATAAGGCAAGAATAGCCAGTTTTTATTTTGATTTGGGATTTTGTCCTTAAAATGTTATGTTTACACACTGATTTCCCCTAAAGCCTGATCATCATGAGTTTGGTCTAGGCTTGCTGCTGTCATGGTTGTACAAACCTGACATGGGAGCTGCTGATGTGCCCTGTGATGCCTACTGGAGAGGAAGGGGTCTCCATGGGATGCAAGATGGATCATGGCACAGGAAAAGATCTTCTCTGTTCTGAACATGAACAACATGTGATGTGAGCGTGAAGCCACTTAGTATCAGATGTCCTAGGCATTACTGAAGAGCCACAACTACTCCAGAGGGATGTGCATGAGTGCATTGGCTGCAAAGCAAATTGATAGTGAACTGTCAAATCCAGGGGGATGTGGCAGAAAGATTTTCAGTAGAAACAAGTCCACAACATTAATCAGCCCTCCTGCTTCAATTAATGCCAGCAGCAAGAAAACAGCTGCAGTTTGTTTACTTTTCAGATAACCTCTATAAAAATATCCCTTCTGTTTTCATGCTGTGGCTTGTAGATTCACTCCTTGTAACTAGCACTTAATCTTGCTTTTATTCCAGTCGAGGTGGGATGTAAAAAATGAGATGATTAAAGGAAAAAACCCAAATACATAACAACAAACCAACCCTCAGTGGACTCAAAATGAACAAAGCCCTGTTAAGCAACAAAGCCCTGTTAAGCAATGACTCACAAGCGCCTGGACAGGTTTGCCTGGCTGCAGAGTGGATTTGGCTGTTCTGTTCATTACTTCTCTTACCTGAGAAGTTGGATTTTTCCCCAGGCTTCTACAATGCTGCAATATTTTAACAAATGTACTCCATTCCGCTGTTCAGCACTGAGTCAACATAGCAGCTATGAGGAAAAAGCAGTGCTAAGGTTAGACATCTGCATAAATCACTGCAGCTCTGATGCTGAGCCAGCCTATAAATATTAAGGGTTTGACATCAGTTTACATCAGCAGGGTAACTTAATTAATTCAATTTCTGTGGGATCATGCAAGCTGCTGTTCATTAGCATCACCTGCCTGATCTCAGCGATGAGGAACCAGTTAGAAGCCTCCATATCCCAAGGTGTTGCTGGGTGCTGTGCTGTGGGCAAGTAGTCCACAGGACCTGCATATCCACAGCTCCAGCTGGTTGCCATGCTGGCTCTACATGTGTGTCAGTGCCATTGATTACTGCTAATTTCATTAGGTTGGTGTGTGCCTTTTGCATGCTAATTATAAAGGTAGTCTAAGAGAAGTTGATTAATGAGGTTGGATGCTTTTCAGTGGCTGTTTGTATGCACTGAGACCCTTGGGTCCTGCGTGTGAGCAAGGTGGGATATCCAGCTTGGGGATGTCTCACCTTAGTAAGGAATTTAGGAACCCTGTTCCTGCTCAGAGTGCAGAGGACCTCTCATTGAGCTCACCACATTATGCCCTCTTGGGTGACTGGGTTTGAATCCAGATATTTGTCCTTGTCCTGGCTTTGTTGATCCTCCCTCCCATGCCAGCGTAACCATGGTGGAGTTGTCCATCTGTCCAGCCTCCATGGGGACCCATCAGTGGAGTCCTGCTTAGCCCCAAACTGGTGTTGGACCGAGCCCTTCATGCAATCCAAGTTTGGCCTGTCTTAGCTGTTGGAGAAAGGGCTGTTTGGGGAGGCAAGGACAGGGTGGATAGCCCTGAAGGGACTCTCTGAGGACACAGAGATCTCCTGGTTAGTGTCAAATTGCCAATCTCACCTTCAGCCTGTTCAAGTCTTGTTTTCTACAAGGCCAAGAGATAACATAAGCACGTTCAACAGAAGCATGTTGTATGCTTGGTCCCTCTGGGTAAGAGCTAAGCCAAGGTCATTTGGCCTGGTTGAGGCATATTCACAACAAAAAAAGAATGAACCATTGACCCACAGAGGAGACAGACCCATCACAGCTCCATTAGTGACTCCATTATCTCCTCCATCTCCGTGTGCTCAGCAACAAACATCCAGGCTGGATGTTTGCCAGCTCCTCTGCCAACTGCCTCCATACAGTACCATGAACAGCCAGATCTCCGATTAGAGACACTGCAATTTAAGAGTTGCAAATACAGAGCTTCCCTTTTAGCTTCTGAACAGGTTGAATAAAGAAAGAACAGGGGGGAAATTGGGAGGCTGGGGGAAGAGAGAAATTAATAAAGCTGCAAGTAAATTGGCAGTCTTGAAAGGGAATCGTCACGCTCGAAATTGAATTTTCTGGTTGGGAGGAGGGCTTTGACAGAACCACAACATTTTTATCCCCAGGGACATTTCAAAGTATTACTCAGTTCTAGGTCAGCCACAAACTCAATATGCAAAGCTGGATTTCACCCAGCCCAGAATTCTGGGAATGCTTGTCTGTGGAGTTTGGATGTGCCTTTGTGTGCAGCACTACTAAGGGGAAGTGGCACTGCTTCCTCTAGCCATTTACACCACTGGCTCTGAGGTTTCCTGCCCTGTGGCTTGACCCTTGAATAGTTAATTTAAGGTTGTCCCTGCAGAGACACAGCTTCAAGAAAGATAAACAGGAGCAAACAGGGTCTCCCTGGACCTGGGAGAGCAGCTAGAAGTGGAGAAAATACCTGATGGTCACTACTGGATCCTGGCTGCTGGGTTGTGATGAGACTTGTTGGGTTAATGCCTAGTGGTCCATGATTTCTGCCTGGATAGGTTCAGCCCTGAGGTGATTATCCTCCTCTCACTGAAAGAAACTGGAAAAGTGTGAAGCAGAGTATATGCAAACTGCATGCTCCATGCTGACTGCACATTCACCTGACTTCTGCCTTTTCCTGTCCCAGCCATGCCACATACCTGAATTCCCTTCTAAATGTGTGCTGGGGAAGGCCTTTGGAGGCGAGATGATTCTGCACTATTTGCAGCCAACACTACACCTCTGACCTCAAAAGGCCTCAGCACAAGGCATAAAGATTGGAGAACTCTGCCACAGAGGCTCAGCTGGTTGTAGCTGCAGGCAGGCAGCTTCCCCATCAATGCAGGACACATAAATCCTGCTGTTCTACTTGCGCATCACTGGCCAAGACATACAACCACCCTTCTACTGAACAGCATCAAGATGAACCATCCAGTCCCATGCAACTCAAAAGCCAAGAAATGCCTGGGAAAAGTTGTATTTAAAACAAAATTCTTTAATAGTTTGTACTATAAAGACACAAATTAGTGCTTGAGTTCAGCATGAATAACAAATGAAATACATTAAATATTTCAGAGCTACTGTGCTTTCCAAACAAGATATGCTGATACATATAAGCCTAATGTTAGTTACCAGTTGGTTTCATATGAAAAGTCAGTTCAGTGTATCAAAATTCTCAATAAACATTGCTCAACACAGCTGTGTTTTACATGACAACTGCTACTCATCTGTCACAGTGTCGTTATCTATCTGCAACAAGATACTGAATTTCAGGAAGAAAAAACGCACATTAGAACTAAGAGTTGTCAATGATAGAAAGTTAGGTCACGTAGCATCATGTCCACTGCAGGTGGATGGATGTTATTTGATCAGACAGTAACATCACTGGTGCATTAAGTTGACGTCAACAGTCAACATGAAACAGTCAACGTCAATTTGGAAAAATCAAGAGGAAAAATTAGTTCCTGTTCAGTCTAAGGAGTAACTAATCCTTACACTGCTCAAAAGTCTGTCTTCCAAAATCCAGGGAGCTATAGAATATACAACCGCAGTTCTTCCACAGTGACTGATCAAGGCTTTAATGTAGGAAGCATTTTGGTACATAATTTACTATGAGCACATGTGAAAACCCATTCTACTCAATGCTGTCTTTGGAGAAACATATATATGTTCTAGAGCTTTGGGGAAAGAAGAATGAATCTGAGATTGTGCTTAGAGCTATTCCTGTGGACAAATAAGCAAAAGACTCCTTATCTTTGCATTTTTAAAAATCTTAACAACCTGCTCAAACATCAGGCAGATTAAACTTGTGTGAAATATGTGCAAGAAAAATGGCAGGCACTGGTTTAGGGGCTTGCATTAGCTAGACTCAGAGCTTGGTTCTTCTTAAATCTACAATTACACAGTCAATCAAAACTAAATACTTTCAACAAGTAAAATAGGATAGTTCTAAAGTAAAGTAAGAGGTTCAAGCATCACACCTGCCCTCAAAATTGTATGTATGAATCCCCATATCCCCAGCCCTGTTTGGAGCATCTGCCTGGAAGCTCCAATAACCAGGCTCTGCATAAAGTGCATGCTTGACTGCTGCACCCTCACATTGCCTGTCACTGAACTACATAACCCAAAATAAATACCAGCTGTAGGGCTAAATCCCTCAAACAGCTTTCAAAGCCTAGAAAGATGCAACAGCATCAGGGATGTGGGGTAGTCACGCTCAAGTCTGAGCCAAACAGAAGCAGCCATGTACTGGATAACTAACTGGAAAACCACTAAAAATAGTGCTGTGATTCCTGTAGAAAGAGGATTTTTAACAAAAATTGACCCCACTTATCAAAGACTTCATCTTACAGACCCCAGGAGAAAACACAGTCCCAGCTCTCAGAAAAGCTTTGCGACAGAGGCACTTGGCAGCTGTAGGCAGTTGTGCGTGAGAAACTCAACAAAGAAACCCAAAGCCAACCTTCATAGTTATACAGGACGTCCTCTGTAGTTAGGTTACAGACTCTCAAACAAAGCTGGCAGAGAATGTTTCAGATGGATAAGAAATGTATTCATTAATGTATGAAACAATCAGTGTCAAGTTCCATCCTCATAAAACAGCCTCTAAATAATCTACAATGAACTGAATGCAACAGAGACTACACCACTTGTACGGTGAAGAGTGCAGAGTCAACATCAAAAGCTAAATGTATAAATAGCAAAACATTCTAGTATCTAAAGTGCACATAGCAGGAGGGTGGTTGACATAATACTCTGGGATTTTGTGATTAATCTTTTGTTATTCTCCTTTCATGTAAGATTTAATCTCCTTCTGGATTTGCTTGGCTCATGGGTACTAAAGACTCCATCATTTATCCCTCTCCATAATGAAGTCTCACATTCAAACAGCACATGGCAATTAAAGCCTTCTACTGCCTACTTATAAAGTGCAGATGGAGTTTTAAGTAAACCAAAAGTTTCACCTGAATATGTTAATTTAAATTATGGGGCTCACATTTCATCAAAATGAAGGTGTGTTCCTGAATTCTGATGTTTAGTAAAGAAAAGAGTAGTGCTGCTTCGTTACAGCTCATCTTTGACCGAGAAGTGCTGTATTGAATTGCTTCATCACCTGCTATCAAATGTTATATCTACAGAAAAAAACACTTTTTAAAAAACAGTATTAGTGAAATTCTCGAATGCAGATTAAACTAGATGGTAGAGATTGTGAAACACTGGTGGTATTGGGAGGATGTTCTGTTGCTTAGTTTCACATAGTTTCACATGGTGAAAAAGACATTCAGCTGCTAAAAACTAAGTCCCAGAAGCAAATCCACTCTGGTCAAAGAATCAACTTCATTTCAAATCATACAATTTGTCTTCAGCCAAACAAGACAGCCCCAGCAATGAACACAACATAAAAATGGATTAAAAGAGAATTAAAACTAATTATAAACAAATATTTTCCATCATATCCCTCCCAAAAGACTTTGCTACACCTGCTACTCAAATCTCTGTCTAAAGTAGCCAGATTTTGGAAATGATGACAGATGAACAACAGACTGAGCACAAGCTGTAAGTGACAGACACTGAACAACTCAGGATGTTTGCAGGGAGTGAATAGAGGCAGCCATGAATCAATATAACAGTGTTGCCACTCTCAGGGGCTGCATGGTCTAAGGTTCACACATTCAGGCAAACATAATTAAGGTCACAGGCACTGTACAATACATGACAGAGGTAGATTGGCAAGTGATAGACTGCACATTCAAACTCTGACTACGGGGTAGTCTTCTGAACACTCATGGGTACCACATCATTCCTGTGCTAACAGAAAAAGCATTAAGATGAAGGCCAGAGATGACTAATACTGCTAGACAACAACATTGCCTTCAAAACACAGATGAGATTCCTCCTTATGTCTTATCTTCAGTTCTGGATTATGCATGTCTTAAATTGTATCCAAAAAATCTAGATTCCCAGAATAAGGTTAGGTTTTGATTACTGGGAGTGTAATTTTGAGGTTTTTCTCTTGTTTCCAAGAAAGAATTTTTCAGCTCACATTCTGCAGAACTACTTGCAGCTCATCTGGGTCAAACAGATCATCATAAGGTGGCAGATCTTCTGGTTCTTCATAGATGTTAAAGAATACAAGAGTTCATTGCTATGAAGTCTGTCTAACACACCCTGTAGGATTCATATTAAATGAAACCCGTTACTTCCATAATTCTCTTTCAAGTAGCTGCTGTCTGAATCCTACCCAAAAAAATAGGATCAAATATGGCCTTCTAAGATGCAGTGCAAGAGAACTCGGGGATAAGGTTTGTAGAAAAAAAAAATTAATTTATATCACTTGTATGACAATGCTAAAGACAATTTAGCAGACATTTAACACATTACAGGAGCAAGGATGTGTGTCTTTCCAGGCACTAGAAAAGGCAGACTGAATTTCAGTGCCACGCAGTTAAAACTGTCTGGTCATTTTCAATATTGCCCACAAGATCAGTAAGGCAGTGAAACCAAAGCACCCATGATTTTACATTATTTATGTTTAGAAAGATACACAGATAAATTACATTCTTCAGCCTCTGATATAACCAGTTGAAAGAAAGGCGGTTGGCAGAGTGGTACAGGTGCGCATGGTTTTGGTCAATTGGAATGAAAAAGCCAATTTGCATATTTTTTTAAATATAAAAACATGAACCACAATTGACAAATGATATGTGAATGAAAACTATTAGCAGTATAACATTATAATGAAAAACTTTCCAATCTTTTTTTCCCTAAATCCTGACAATTCAACAAAATCTGAAAAAACCCTCCATCATACACTTCCTAGTTGCAAATGTGGAGGAGAATCAACAAATGTCTTTAAAATAAACCATTGTAGTGATGTCTGATCAATAAGAAAGTGGCTTTTCAGGACACTCTGGTTCTTGGAATTACAGGGAAACTAAACAGAGCCCCAGATTCTTCAGTAACAGAACTAACACCACTGAAATAAAGGTTTTGTTCATTTTCATTAAAAAAATGCCTAGAAGATGTCACAAGTGACAGTTGATATGTCTTGTTGCTGCACTGCTCCTCTTATGGGACTCTTTTCCTAACTCATGAATAACACACAAACATACTAAACAAGAAAATGGGATACAAGAATGTGTGCAAGAATGCTTGAGAGAGCCTGGAGGTGAACAGGCAGGCACTTATTTTCCAGCTACATTTTTAAAACAGTTTTCAAATCTCTACAAAAAATATGCCCTCTGGATATCTAAAAACACTTGATCCATAACAGTACTTTCCTACCTCTATGCCAATTATTCTAATTTCTTTCAGTCTGAAGAGCACTCAAATTTCCCAATACAGATGCTGACCTTGTCCATGGAATTGGAGCCTACTGACACCAAATCTGTTCTAACATTAACCTTCAGGTGTCTTTATAGTGGTTTACAGCTTCAAATGCATTTCTATCAGCATGTGCTTTAACTTCACTGAACTCCCTCAAGGTTAGGTATCTTTCCTGAGCCCCAAGTTTGTATCTATTTGATCCCAAGAGTCAGGATCAGTCACATAACAAAAGCCACAGTTTTATTTGGAGATTCACGTCAGCAGGAGTACTACTGATGGACATGGGAAATGCAGATTAACTGCAAACAGAGAAAAAGACACTAAAGGAAGGAGACCATTTTAGCCAGTGCTGATTGTATAAAAGTCAGGACTCTGAGATCTGGGGGACAGCTTTACAGGTTTACCATGCCGTGCTGCTGTGGGCATGTTTTAAATCAATACAGAATGGGACTTCCAATCAGTCTGAACATTTCCCTTTTTTTTTCTTCAGGGCAAGAAGGATAAATCCCTCAGAGCATCAAAAGCAGACAAAAGTTGCATAGCATGGCAGCAAGTAGGCACAGACTCTGTTAGTTGCCCCAAAATCTAGACAGTCAAAAACACAGCCTTCTATGAGGTATGTATTTTGAAAAACTGTGTTAGTTTAACGTTTTCTTTATGTTTACTTACTAACTTTCACCTGCTGAGTAGGTAAAAATTGCAGAAAATAGGGGGCTTGTTCCCTCCCATTAATCCTGAAAGTTTAGTTTTACAAGGTGGTCAGCTTTCCACAGAGTAACTGCGTGATAGACAGAGTAAGAGGAAGCAAAGTGCTGCCGCGTACACCTGGGGGTATCCTCAACCTCAATCTGGTTCTTTACTCCCTCTTCAACATTTCTGAATAAGAAGAGGCTTCTAAAAGTCAGACCAATATTTAAGACTTGTAAAATAAGGGAAAGATGAATTCAAAGCTGAATTAGCACACACCTGAGGTGTTTGTTAATCTGCATGAATGGGAAATGGGAAGTAGAGAAAGCAGGGATAGAAAAGGGAGGTATGTAAGTAATCATTATAAAAAATAAAAAACAGTTTTTCTTATGTTTCTACAGTCACTCTACAGTTTCCCAATGAATCACTGGTGAAACAAATTAGGAATTCAATTTGCACACACAAAGAAGAGCCTCTATAAGGTTTTGCCATTTCAGTGTCTTCTGCTGGTCACACTCTGGAACATCCTCCACGATGAACCTCTCAGTTGTACTAAAGAGAAAATAGAAGCTTGGTACAAAATGAACTAAATGGCACAGATATCCCAACCACTTTGCTTAAAATATAAATTGCAAAGGAGGCTGTGGGAAAGGAAGATAAAGCCTAAATCAACCATTATATACTTCATTAATGGTATAAAAGTGCAAGATTGAAGTAGTTTGGGTTAAGCATTCAGTTCACTATAGGCCACACAAATGCTTAGCTTGGCCATCAATGGCCTGGTTTTGTCATTCAGTTACTAATATTAGTTTAGACCACAGAAAGAACAAAAACTGAATGAAAGAACATATGCAATCCACTTCAAAAATGGTTAGTTCTCTGTGACCAGCACGAAATATTACCTCAATATCATCAGCTATACAATATATACATAAAAATACTGTGTCAATCTTTGTTTTAACAACTTAGAATAAAGCTGTACTAAATGGTATTTCCCATGTGTGCCAACTCTTTGTTCTGTTCCGGCCAACTGGCCTAGTAACACAGAGAAGTCCTTTTATAGCAATGGAACTTGGATTGATCCACAATTTTGACACTTCAGCCATAGTAACTGTTGAAATGCTTTATTCAACCAGGCTAGGTG
>WEKX01007977.1:280467-291661 GCA_013390025.1 Pitta sordida
CGTCCAAACAGATTGCCCAAAATGGGGAGTCCTGCAAGTCTTACAAGTTGTTCCCTGACACAACATATTCTTCCTGCAGTTTCATGCTCCCCTATGTACTCCTACATACACATTTCATTATGATTTCACTTTCTTCTGTGCACCTGTATATTTAAAACACCCATAGAGAAAAATGTTACTGATTTTTTATCAAGGAAAATGAAATAGCTTTTCCTGCCATGCTTACTCTCTCCCTCTTACTCCAAGATGCCTTATTTGGTAAATTCAATACTTGTACTTTACTTCTATCAAAAGTAAAGAAATTCACTGGTCATGTTATTGTGCTGTGATCAGTGAACATCCAGGCACTCCCTCCTGTCCTTTGGTGATTTGTTGAGCAGTTTAGAAGTACTACAGTTGGTATTTCCCAACAGTGCATCTCTTCTATTTTGAAGCAGTTTTCATCCTCAAGGTCTCCCCGTTAGCTCTTCATCTCCTCCCCTGTACTCAGTGATGCTTCTGAACTGTGCATCATCACAAATACCATCAGTAGACCACTCGTTTTCCTGCTATGGGTTGTTAAAAAAACCCCAAACCCAAACAGTACCACTACTCATTCCAAGAAAATCCAGCTTTTCATCATCTCCTTTGAGTCATTCCCTTACCCTATTTGCAATTCTCATACTGAGTTTCTTTTCCAGCTTGCTTAGTTTCTCATGAGACACCACTACAACATTCTGGAATGTGTATGTTTTACATCACATTTCACAATGTAGAAGAAACAGCTATTTACTAATTTTCCATTTACCTTTCCATNCTGCTTCCAAGGCTGTCTTATATTTGTGTGTCTATGGATCACTTACCAGCACCCTGCCCCTTTTCTTGTATAAGCACAAATATACAGGTGGTAAACAGGGATGAACAACTAATTCTGAGGAGAATTTTTTGAGTTGAACCGGTTGAGTTCTCCAATCAAATTCAAATCAGAGAGTAAATCTGTGTGCCAGATGGAAAAGAGGGGTGAGGCACAGCTGTTTTCTGTGACAGTGATACTGCCTTAAAAACAACTAAGCAACTGGGATGTAGGGTTGGTTAGCACCCTGGATTTTAGGTAATAACAGTGCTCTGGATGGAGAGATTTGAACATAAACAAGACAATATATGCTTGGAAAGACCACTAATCAGTCGTCAGGCAGTGAAATGTTTTTTTCCTTCTGTGATGTGGGATCCCCAACTGCCCAAAATGCGCACCTCATCACTCCTACGGTTAAAGAAAGAACTAAAGACCTGTGTGGATGGAAAAAAAATTGGTCTATGTTGCCATGTGCTATGGATAACCACCTGAAATCACCATCGTGCCTTGCTGGCAGTCAGTTCCCACCTTAGGCTCATAAATTGGGAAGACAAGCAGAAAGTAATGCACAGAAAAATGAGGCTTGGATCCTGCTTGCTAAATACCATAGGATCCCTTTCCATTCTTACTGCTCTCCTTTGGGGAAAAACCCCACTCATACTGGAACAATGAACGTTGTCCAGGTAGTTATCCCCCTTTCTGCAAGTCTGACAAATTATAATGATCATGGAGAAACACCTAGAGGAATCAAATGTTACTGACCAGCATCTCCTGGTGCTGCTTTCTAACACGGACTGTGATTTAAACTAAGATTGCACGAGCATATTAAACTTTACTTCAAGTCTATGAGACCCATTCAGCTGGAAAATGCTTGCTGAAATGCACTCTAAAATAATGGACAAGTACGAAGAAAATAACCTTGCTTAGCTGTTTAGTCAGAGAAACATTTCCTCAGGATTTACAACATATTTGGCAAAGACTTGGAGAAAACGAGTAGAGTACTTGAGCGTTTGGAATCTGGCCATAACTGTATGTTGTCTATAAAAATCAATTTGCAAAGAGTTCTTGTAAGAAGTCTAGCCCTTTTATGGGCCCAAGTATTTTTACATTCATTCCTTATGTATAAATTATAACAGAGAATTCATATTCTTGAACTTAAGAGAAACCAGGAGAAAAAAACTAAAGGTCTGGGGCAACAGCTTAAAGTTTCCCTATTTCACTACAAGCATAATATCTCTTTTCTTAGTATGTATTTCTGACACAAATATCCATGCCAATGCATCCAAGTGGAATATAGCAAAGCTGTGATGTATTTATTGCAATAAATGTAGGCTGAGTAAATAAATGATTCAAGAGATGAAGGCTTGTAATAAATAGTAAATTCTGCCACTGTTGTTAAGAAAACTACTCTAAGTTACTTAATTCAAAACCATTTATGACCAGCTCAGTAAAAGTACCAGAAATCGCCACTTTTATCCCAGCCAATATCTTCCTGCTGGAAATGTAAGTGGGGGGGGGCGGAAGGGAAGGATTTAATAAACATTATAACACCCCCCTCCCAGCCCCCCAAGTTTTTCTTTTATCTACAGGTAGAGTAACAATTCATGTTTCTAGGAGAGATTATTTGGAGTAGCTGAGAATATATCCTGTTGATCAGTGCTTCATTAATCCACCAACAGGAGCCACATCTCATTTTTACAACTGCTGATGCAGCAGGCACATTTTGACAAGCAATGGCACTACCAATTTCAGAAATTAAGGCTTTAAAACTCTGTCCTGTAAAGAGCTCAGTGCTTTCGCTTGGCAATTTTTCAGCTGTTATCCCTAATCAAAAAATTATAAATGAAGGAAAACTACTCATAGCATACAGAAATTTCTAACCTCCTGTGAAGAGCAAAGTGATACAAGTCCAATCCCCCCAGGCAGGGGATGCATATTAATATTCCTGGGCTGTTACAAAAGGAGCCTGTACTAAACATGCCACGAAACCTGTAGGAATCAGTTTGCTACATGACTCTAGAAGGTTATGTGTTTAAATTCACCTTTACTTTATACAAAATAAAATCAAGTTGTTAAAAAAAACCCAATAAACTAATATGTTAAAGCAGAGAGAAGAACATGGTGCTAAATTTCACAGGCCGTGTCATGATGCCAGGTCAGAGCTCCAAAGCAGCTGCTAGTGGAAAGAAGCAGAAAAGGACTTACTACGTCCTCCCTCTCATACACACCTCAGGAACACCTGGGTACATTTGCCCCGATGAAAAAACCAGAAAATATGAAGTCAAATGCTAAAACAGAACAAATATTAAACCATTCCAGTTTTTCAGGTACTAAGGAAAAGGATGGCAAAGGATGACAGGGAGCAATACTGCCCCAAGCAAAAGCAAAAGGCAAACTGTTCTTTTATTTTCCTTCCAACTATAAAATACTGTAAAACATTCCACTGAAACAGCATAGCTAAAAAACAAGATTAGCAACAGAGCAAGATTTACCTGATGGAATACAGGCTCTTTCAAATTTAAATAAACCTGGAAAGATTAGAAGAAGAGAAATAATTTGCAACACAGAACAGTTGTAACATCAATCATCTAAATATTGCCAAGACTTGTTCTGTTAGAATCAAGCCATGAGTTCGTATCCATGCACCATTAAAGTTGATTAAACATTTGAAGTTTCCTCTGGAAAAACCTGACGTTTAAACTGCAGAATTATTTTAAATTAAGAAGCAACTAACATCTAACATCAGGCTTCTGATGTAATAGCTTTGCAGCACATACAAAAACAATTAAGATGCTGAAATTACCAGACACGTTCTTGCTATGCGTTGCAAGAAGAAAATGTACTCTACTTTCATTTGCTGTTATTAATGTGTTCGACAATAATTTAACATTTCAATTAATTTTACAAAAAACTAGTAGTTCTTCCTATTGTTAATGCAGTTCATTTTATTTATTCTCTTGAAGAGAAAAGGGCATAATATGCCACAGATTAAAAAAATTGTAAAAGAAATAGAAGAGAACAGGCAAGTGTTTTGACAGCTGAAGATGACTTATAATAATTCTTTAAAAATAAACAGCTATCAACAAAAATTATGAACAAATTCCACATGTGGTTGACAGCCAGCCAAAAAAAAAAAAAAAAAACCCCATAATTTTTTGCACTAAGAAAGGTAGCCAAGTAGAATCTAAGTTAGCCATGACCCAAAAAATCCCCCAAAACCAGCTAAATTGTTTTCTTATTCTGGCTGGTTTAAAACACCAGTCAATATCCTGAACTGAGTACCATAGTTCACTTTTTGCCGTCTACCAAACAGGGTGATTCTTATTTTTATAGATGAATTCCAGTGATAGAAGGTGAGGAATGCAACTTGTCCAAGGTCTCATAACAAATCAACAATGCCTGTTCTTCTCACATTCCTATTCTTGGAACTGAGTTATTGCTTTTCTTCCTCATTTATTCTGTACAGTGGTTTAGATAGAAAGGCTTCAGGTTTCTCTGGCCGGCACATTGTTTTCCCAACAAAAGAATAATTTGCCACTTCCAGTCAAGAAAGAGAGAGATTCAGCACTGCTCTGTAATACTCCTTCAGTGGCAGGAAAACTGTCAACCTACAGGTGAAAATGCCACATTAGGAAAGTTACTTACTATGCTGACTACGAAGCTGTATGTTATTAACAAGAAAAGCAGTGGATAATTGACTGTGTTCTTGTACTTGAAACATTCATACCTGGAAGAGAACACAAAGCAGAGTGATAACATTCATCACTTATGATATAAAGGATGCAATTTTAAGGTATATTACTACAAAATTTGGGAGAAAATTGATCCTAATGGGTCTTAGGCCTTTCAAGAAATTGTAACTCCTCCAACAAAGATGTATTACTTTAATAGAAAAATTGGTACTTTACCAATACATGTTTTAAAAAAAAAATCTGGTGCAAAAATACCAACACCAATACGATCAAGCATATACAAAAAAGTAACCCACTCTAGGAAAAGAGTTTGTGAAGCAGAAGTGTTTTCAGAAGGTGCTAAAAGGGTGATAATAGACATCAAATTAGAAATTAGTTTAAAATGCAATACAGCTGTCAAAGAACATTACATCTGTGCGCTAAAAGCAGAGAGGGAACAGGCCTGCCTTACAAAACAGTGTACTCTAGAGATATGTTAAAATGTGTGTTGTTTATGGCTTTACTACAGTCACAGTGCAGTAGGTTTGCTGGATTGGATACTGGTAGAAGTGGGAAGTACAACCAGTTCAAATTAGCTTCACAACCTCTACACGATGCCTCAGCTGTGATAGAAATCCATACACATCCCAGACTGTATCTCCACCAGGAAAAAAAGATGCAAAAAAATCCAACAAAAATTAACTTTGAGAAGCCCATCATCATTAGGGCTGGAGGAAGTTGTCTGTATAACTCCTATAACTATAAATGTTGTCTATATACAGAGATCCCCCGGAATTCGCTGGGGGTCGGGTCTGGGCGGGTCCCACGAGTTATGAAATCTGAGAAGATACCGAACCCAGGAATAGTCAAATACCGCCCGCCTGTAGCCACGCACCCTCCACTAATAAGGTCTGGAGGGTTGGTCCTGGGAGTGTGGCTCGCACTGTAGCACCTCATTAAAGCTGGGAAATTCGGGCTCCGGGACATTCTGAGCACATGCACGGTCTCACAACTCACTGAAAATCCAACCGCGATTAATTGAATATGCGGACATGCGAGCCGCGGATATGCGGGGATGACTGTAACTCCAAGTTACATCTGTCTAGTTTGTTTGTTTAGAAACTTAAAGAAACAGACACCCTCATGAATGAAACAAAGGAAACAAAGAAAAAATATATCTGGGGGATTTTTCCACAAGTAAGCACAAGTTGCTAGATTGCAAAATGGCTTGCTGATTTAATTACACAGCCTGAAACTCAGCAGGGCTGAAAGATGTGTAAGGGAATGTCCTGTACAGAACCACCCTTCAAGAACACTAAAACAATTATTAAAGGCCTCCTAAAACCATACATTAGCTCATTCTTTTGAGCATTTTTTGAGCATTATGATTCTGGTCCTGAATTTGTACTAATCATACTAATGTATGGGTCACAAACTGAGGGTTATTTCCACAGATAGAGCTTTACTCCTTGCGCACCCTAACTCCATTGCAAACAATCTTCAGCCAAGACATTACATTTTTTAACAGCTGAATATCTGACATGCTCAAAAGCAGAGAGAGATTTTTTCTTCTCCTTTTGTCTGCAACAAATTATTATTTGGATTTTTCAAGTGACAGAACAAATCATGTTAAATCCAGACCTTGCAGCAATAGGTAAGAGAAAGCCAACTTAAGGTATATTTACAATCGTCAAGTGCTACATTGCTCTCCAAATTAAATGGGTGAAAACAGTCTAGCATCACATTAAGCTGTCACACATGATCCAAGACACTCTCCACAAAATATGCATTCAGCTCTTCATAAAATCCTTTAATTTTCCAGATGAGTGGAAAGCAGGTTTAGCCAGAAACCTGAAATTTGCATTTGGATTCAGACTACATCATAAAAATCCAGTTCCAATATAAGGTTGCTAATTTTGTAGGTGTTACTGAAGCTATTTTATTAAGTCTGCTGTTTATATACCAAGTAGCACTGAGTTCTGATTGTATACCACACTAAGCCTTTTATTAAAGTAGAGGTTTTCTCATGCTAAAAAACAGTGGTAAAATATGTATATCTAAATTAGCAAAAACTATAACTAATGCCAGCCTGGTGCTTCAATGTCATAATGCTGTGCAAAAACAGATCTCACCAAAAGCAGTAGAAGCTTCAACTCACTATACAGTAAATTTGGCTACAGAAACTCCACATGTCAAAAGTCAACATTTCATAAATGATCAGGGAAAAATACTTAGCAAATACTTACAGGCAGTAGACAAACACACAACAACTGTATATCATTGGCAGTTCATCCAACAGCTGTAAAAAGCAAAGGCATAGAAACATGAAAACTACTTTTAAATCACAAGCTTGTGTAAGTTAATTAAGGAGAGGTAAGTTTTAAGTAAACAGGAGTTTTTAAGTGGCTTGGATATCCCTCTTCTTGACAGTACTTTAACATGAAGCAGTGTAAAACTCTATGCAACTAAAACAATCTGCTGCACTCATGAGCTTATTATTTTGAATCTTTTGAAAATTATGTTTCATATAAGCCCACACCTTCAAAGAATCTTGCCATTTGCTGTTCTTGTAGGAATTAGTCTTATAAAGTCAGACTGAACGAGACCATCCCATCATAGCCTCACAGCCAGCAGCATCATCTTACTTCGGAGAAACCAAAAGACATTTTTTCCATAGCATGAAATGAAACTTTAGCCCATTAGGATGGGCAATGTGCTTACATATTTACCTCCTAACTTCAGAAATTTCTTACATTGTTTTAATTCTGAGACAGGAATTTTTGTTTGATGTGTGGGATTTTTGGGGGACTTTTTGGTGTGGGGTTCTTGTGGTGTGTTTTATTGGGTTCCCTCCCACCCCCAAATTATGAGTGCATATAATGTTCTATTGTCGTAAATAGCCTTTATACTTTGGGAGAAGGCCGGGGTGTTACATCTAAACCAGTTATTTTTCTGGGAACTTGCTACCTTAATAGAATGGAATTAAAATAGTAATCACAAGAGAGTTGATTACTCAAGAACAGGTACACTCAAAATTGCCATTTATCACTACAAAAAAGGAAAAAAAATCGTAGTACCATTTTCTTCTAAAACTTTTCTCATCACAGAACTTCAATGAATTTCCGTTTATAAATATATACGTATCAGGAACATTGATAACCCCTGGAGCTACTGAGGCATGTTAGGTGGCACCTTGCCATTACATTATGTTTTCTTTGCTGTGATACCTTAGAAAGGAAAAAATCAGAAGCAATAGTTGAATTCAGCCTTATAGTATTTTATAAAATCAGTGATGTGCTTTTTTGAGTCTGACAGGAATTAGCTGCAAGATTAATTCATGTGGCTGTTAGAGTGTGAGTCATTTAACACTACATAAAATTAAAAAAGAGGGGGGAAGAACAAGAAATACAATATGGAAAATATTTCAAATTTGGATGGCTGATTACACTCAAGTTCATACGCTGGCAGCATTTCAGGGACATTAGAGCAACAACAAAGAGCCTCTCAAAAAGATCTTAGAATTTGCATGAAGACGACAATGGCTTCTGTAACCAAAGGAATTAATGCTTCTAGAAATAATGTCAAAGGCATGTCTGGACAATGAAGAACCATGGAAGGAAGGAAACTCAGTGAGCTGATTTCACTGGTTAAATAAGTATGTTGGTTCTTGAGGAATTCATAAGCAGATTTCCACAAAAGTAAGAGAAAAAGGGGTGATTGCTTAGGACTATTCCAAACAACTGCTGTCAAGAACAAAAGCTTTCACATTTCTCTTACTTAGGCAAAGGGAATCGACCATTTACAGTATTGAGACTGCAAAAAAGAAGTAAAAATCTCTGAACAGCTATCAATGCTGATCTTCAGTCATAACAAGAAAAAGTGAATGAGGAAAGGTTATTTACTGGTTGAACCGCTTCCTCCATGGTGATCCGTGGCTAGCGAGTAACTATGGGCTACTTGTGGATTTCATTTGGCTGTCAAAATCAGTGGACTTTCTCTGCCTCACGCAAGGCCTGTTACATCAGTTGGAAAGAGGATGCCAGACACTCCCGTCCCTCTCATCTGCTTCTGCCCACACTTACCACAGTTCATAGGCCCCTTAGTTGTTCTGATGCAACACCAGAACTACATGGCAAGTAGCAGCCAAGTGTCTTGGATTGAAACAGCCTCTATAGCCACAAAAAAGCCAAAAGAAAATCCCGCGAAAACCCTCCACATAAGCGTGTTTTAAGTCTGGATAATTTTAATGACCTGGGTTTCATGGTGCTCACCTCTGAATCAGTGCAAGAAAGAGGATTTCAAATACTGGCCCTATTAGAAATAAAGGGCTGAGGAAAGATACATAAAAAATGGTGGAAACTCAAGGCAGTTTTACCACAGAAGAGAATATAGATAAATTACACTATCCTGGTGAAATACCTAATAATATAAATATAGACTGTAATAATAAAAAAAACCCCAACTTTGGGAGGAAGTGGTGAAATGGCTCCACAAACTGCCTTTTTCATGCCAAGAAAAGCACCAGATATTCTCACAGAGCAGCAACTATATCATCTGTGGAAGCTGATGGTCTTCCACACACGCCAGAGATATCAGAGAATTATAGAGGCAAACTTCAAAAAATCAGCAATATAAAGGTCATACTGTGATCAGTGTAAAGCCAGGACTCAATTCAGCTGCCACAGCCTAGTTGCCTAATGCCACGTGAGATGCTCTGTCACCTAAAATGCACCCACCCAAGACTAGGAGGCGTGACAGAGGAGTCCAAGAAACCTGCACCTCTGTGGGATGGCCTGACAGAATACTCACAGGGTCTAAAATAATGCTAAATAACTATATTCAGACAAATGAGTCATTTTTGAGTGAAGGCTCTCAATGGAGTCTGGAGGATGATTCAGCCCAGCCAACTGCCTCACTAAATTCCACTGACTTAACTATGTTTCCACTGACTGTGGTGGGAGCACAGGCTTCCAGCACAGACTTTTAAATGTAGATTTCTTAATTTTGAACTGAACCCCACTTCATCCTGACTTGGATTCAAAGATTAATTTCCTTAATCTTCACAGACCTCAAAGAGGATGACAGGACAAGACTTCCTGTGTCCCTTTAGAAAACAGGAAATACCAGGACTAAATCCCTACGCCCTGTGATTTTTGTGCCTTCTACTCGAAAATAAGAGAAAAAACAACTCAACTACTGCAACTCAGACGATACTGACTTCATTATTAATGCTACAGGTACCTCTAGATAAAAAGAAGACATAAAGATGAAAAAGATAAAATAAGTAACAATAACTCTAGTCTATACTTCTTGTTATTAAGCCAAACTGCAGGAATTTTAAAATAACAACTTGTGTAAAAAGATAGCATGATTTTCCAAAGGATAAAGTGCCCTTTACCAACATAAGCAATTGATGATAGCTCTCCTTTTAGATGCAAATATATATTCCTGTATATCTATCAGTGGAAAATACCTAATGGAACAATACCTGCATTACATACTTTCCTGTTGAGAGTAGGAGTCATGTACAATGATACTTAAGGTAGATTAACTCATTTTATACGCACTTCATTTAGCTAGAAACGGCAATACGACTGTACAGTGAGATACACACGAAATGATTCACAGCCACTCATCGGTACTTACCTGCATTTCATACTTCAGGGTCATGTGGAAGCACCAAGATCCCAATCCCACAGCTGAAAACAAATCAAAACTATGGTCAAAATAAATTCTGCATGTAAAATTTCCATGTATATTAACTTAAATGCAGGGACTTTACACTGAAAAACAAGTAGAATATCAATATATTCCATTGCTGGGACAAAACCTCTATTTTCCACAGCCTTCTACTTTGTACATTAGTCAACAGTGATGTCCCTGAATATCTGTTTTCAGGGGGGAGAGTGTCCCTTTTCCTTCTTCTCAATACTGCCCCTATGAAGTGTTGAAATCTCAATGAGGATAGGAACAGAGGGAATCCAGAATTAATGAAGTAATTTATGATATCTTTTTTTCTCTTTTAATTTGAGATACAATTAGATTTATTCATTTCACACCTCTTAAGTATCAAAGTATCATTCAATGGCTTGTACTCCTGAAAGCCTCTCTATTTCTGCTTATTGTTTACTATTCCAGCTTTAAAATGTGAATTTTACAAAGAGCTTTTGTTGTCTCTATAAGCAGAAATTAATTGCCACTAGAACTCAGAACTTGAAAGTCACGGTAGACAAACCAACACTACACAGTATGGATTTTGTCAAATGAGATCATTTCCTGGCCTTCTACATAGAAAGATGAGCTTCCAAGAAATGATTTATATTTATCTGAAATACCTTCTTTCCAAAGGTATTTTTTAACTTCTGAAATGACATTATGAGGTACACACTTTGCCTATATACAGCTTTTTAAATTAGACATGGAAAATGTTTCTTGGAAGTTAAATTTCATTGTTTAGAGCAGAGCTGGTACAGTATTTAAAGCATCATTCATTGCTTTCAAATGTTATCAGTAAAACACTCTCACTAAGCACCAGCTCATTTTGATTTTGCAAGAACAATTACACACCTATGCATGTGACTTTACTGAAACATGAAGCTATAACACAGCTATATTGGAAAACATAGTGCCAAACATTTTAATGTCATTAATTCTCTGGGAAAATTGAGCACAGCTCTCTACCAGGACATAA
>WEKX01007978.1:0-39890 GCA_013390025.1 Pitta sordida
ACAGCAGATGTGTTGCATGCTGCCTGTTTGTGCAAAGAAATGAGTGACCAGAATTTTTTTAATTCCAAGTTTTTGTGATACTTGCACCATCCCCAGCCTCAAAAAGATCTTACAAAAGAGGAGGAGGCAGCTGTAATGCACCTCATGCATCAAATTGTTTTGTCTTCTAATGTTTTCTTATATTTAAGTATCACCATACAGGTGTGCACGTACAGGCACATGCACCTTCTCCTCTCCCTTAATGCTGATCATTTTCACCACCAGCTGTTCCAGGAGCAGACTGAAGACACTTGTTAGAGCACGTTAATGGTCACATTTATTGTAAAGAAAGCAGGCGGTGATATTCCAACAAGCTGGACAGTGATAAATCCACCACTACTGAGTCTTATTGGTCATAAAAAAACAATAGCAAACTCCAAGCCCCGCTACAGCTTGGTTGTTCTCATACACCACAGTGTAATACAGGTACAGCTAAGGTAAAACAAGCCACACACCTCTACTGTCCCCACGTCACACCTCGGAGCAGATCCTCTGCTATGGTAGTCACGACATGTCCTGGTAAAACTGCAAATAGGCAACTGAAGTTACACTGTTTCACACAATCAACAAGAACTGTGCCATCTTTTTTTGTTTTTATTTATTTAATTATTTGCAAAGTCAATAAAATTCCACTGTTAGTAACATAATAGAGCAAAATGCTTCATCTGGGAAAAAAAAAAAAACCACAGCTGTAGAAGGCAAATAGGAACAGAACTAATTTAGTTGCACTACAACCACATGAGAAGTCAAGGGAAGGGTGAACCTATCACATCCTACCACGCAAGTTTTCCAGGGAAACAGGTGCAGAGTCTACTTCACCAAGACAGCTGAGCCTGTTAAGAAACTTGCACAGTATTTTGTACACAGTCTCCAAGGAGCACACAACTTGCTGTTCAGAAGTGCAGTTCCCCTGCCTGCCCAGTCCCACCATGGCAGAGAGGCAACTGTATGCAGTCAGTTCATTGTCAGCCTTGGCTAAATTCAGACGTAGTCAGAGGCTGTGAAGTATCCACTACTCTACAGCTTTCTACAGCTTACCTTGAAGCAAATCTTTAAAATTTGGGTTAGGACTTTTTTTTAATACTAGCCTATAAAATCTGTTGCTAATCAACCATCAAGGCACCTAAGTAAATTCACAAACAATCCCAGCTTTACAACCACAATATAGTTTCCACCCCTGTACAGACACACCCTTTGCCAATGGTGCACCTGACAGGCACCGGGGTGTAACCACGAGATGGAGCATTTCCACGCCCTGGCACCTGCTCTGGTTGTGAACCTCCTTCCACAAGGAAAACAAATTGCACCAGTGAACACTCTCTCAAGGCAAGGCATTCAGGCACTGTTGTCAGCAATAAGTGTGCTGTAACCCTAAGGAAGGGCAGCCCAAGGGAACACACGGCTCACACAACGCCAGCTGCTCAGAGTCTTACCTCTTCTAAGGCCACATGCACTAGAAGCTTTCCTTCAAACCTTTCCCCGCTTCCCCTGGGCATATTCCTGGAGTCAATTAACAAGATACAAAGAAAATCCAAACTTCCCCTCCTCCACCGAGCACACAAACTAGGTCTCTTTAAATACATCTTTTTGTAAACACATGATGCTAGATTTTTTTCATTAGCATTTGAATTGCCTTTTTTTTTTCTTTTTTTTTTAAATCAGGCCAGCTGTAAAAAATGGTAACTTTGGCCTGCTTCTGCTTTAATTGACAATGCAGCATTTCCTCCCCCACAACACGTAGAATATTCTTAGGACAGGTCCCCTGCAGCCAGTTGTCAAGCAGCGACCACACAGGCAGCGCGGTGTCCCCAGGACACCTCAGGGGCTGACGACATGCCCCGACCAGGTCTCGTGCTTGGTGCCAGGAGCCAGGTGGGTGATCACCACCTCCACCGCCTGCAGCTTCTCGTTCTTCGGAGGGATGGTGCACATCTTGTAGGTGACCTCGTCGCCCGCCACAGGAACATACTCGCCCTCAATGCTGCGGAGGGGAACCTTCAGTTAGTCAGAAACCACATCAACACTCTCTTCTGCAGCTTGTTTAGATTTTTATCATAATAATTGTCATGGACACTCAATATCTGTCTATTTTTATAGAGCCTGTCATCCACCAAAGTCTGAGGAAGATTTTGGTTGGCTTGTAGCGAAATCTTATGAAAATACTACAAATGCCATTATCCCCCTAAAAAATCCCAACCAACCAACAAAAATACAGGATAAAACCAGAAAAACATGAAAATCCCCACTTTAACATGCCTTAAGGAATACTCTGGTGAGCCCAGTACTGGGCAGCATCGCTGTGAACTGTGCATCAACACCTCACCCACCGGCAGCACTAGAGGGCAGGGCAGATGTTATTTGGCACTTTGGGGATACGGTTTTTAAACTAGAGAAAGTTCTCTTCCCCCCACCTTCTTCTCACTTAAGCTTTAAGTTTGAGGGTTTTTCCTTTTTTCTTTTTTGTTACAAAAAAAGCATTGTAGTATCATGTACCAGCAAGATTTTACCTTCAGGTTACTGCACCGTAACACAGTTTGTTTCCCTGCTCTGACAACCTAGGCTCTAGATTTCTCATTGTCTGAGGGTTTTCAGTGTTTCTCAGCAGCATCTGTATTTGCAAACAGATAAACACTAATAATAAGGTCTACCAGACTGGTGTGACTTACTTGTGAACTCTTATTACACTGGAGGTAAGATTTGGGTTCAGCAAAGAAAAAAGAAAAAATTAATCTAGGTTAGAAGTTTGTCAGACTTCACTGAGTTTGCTGTTTGCCCTCACTGAGAGCACACTGGCAGCATGCTCACATCACCCAGGAATTTTGTCCCTGTTAGTATCGAGACATCAGATTTTAGCAGTGCCCTTCACATCCACCCTCATCTTTTGACCCACTATTGTTAGGGTTTTTCTATTGCAGGAAAGGCTGGCAGGACTGATAGGACATAAATTCACTGGCCCTTACTGGCAGTTGTAACTTCACATCAGATTTTCCTGCTCCTCACAGTTCTGCAAAACTTGTTCAGCTTCATCTCCTGCACTGCCTCTCCCCAACCCTTCCCCTTTGAGAGCTGCCTCAGCTCCTGCTCCCCTCCAGCTCACCTTGCGAGTGCTGCTGAGGGAGCTGGTGCCTGGCTCTGGTGCAGCAGAAGCAGCCCGTGCCCAGGGATGGGATGGGAACCCAGGCATGTACAAGGGAAGCTAAAACTGGCCCATAAATCAGAACTTCTCCCATGGGAAATTCAAAAGAAAACCCATTGTTTTCTAGCTGGATGTGCCAGCATGACAGTGAAAGTACTTCTATGTGTGAATATAGGTCTAAAGCCTGCTTTGGGGAGTTAAAGGCAGTGCCAAGGCCTGTGGCTTCAAATGCATGTCCTTCAGACCATTTCCCTGGACTAAACCTCTACTCCAGGGCTGCCTGTGACTGTAGGAATCAGACCTAAGAGGGCACGCCCTAAGCTGAACTCTTCACAACAGTGCCTGCGAAAACAAGTAAATTGAAGGAGGAAAAATATTTACAGAAAAATCAAGATAAAGCCCCCTTCATCAGACCTGGCAGCCCTTTCCAACCCACGCAATCTGATCCAGTTGACCTTTACTTACTTCCAAAATCTCTAGGCCAACCTGTCAGCCCAGCTCTGCATCACACTGGACACGCTGCGTGCAAGCTCCCACACCTGATTCTTGCTGTGACTGTCCTCTACAGTTCTGCCTTCCTTTATACCCCACTTCCCCCAGGTTTAAGATTCTTTCTGGTGTAAAGGGATTGCACACCCAATCCTTACTGTCCTTTCAGGAGCAGAAATTAATTTACCTTTTCTTCTCCCAGTGGAATTTGTGACCAAATACCCTGCAGTTTACTTGGACTTTGAGACAGCAGATTTGAAGCAAGGGGACAAGAAACAGAGGAGAAGGGTCAAATCACACACAAAAATAGGAATGGCATATCAAAAAAATCACACCTTTCCTACTTGAACCTCTTATTGCCAAAAACGTTGTTGCTATAGAGCTAAAACCACATTGCCTTGAGCAGTAGCTCACAACACAACCCGTGTGGGATGTGTGTCATGGGATGTCAGTCCCACCTGAGGGGAATGTCAGTGTGGGATGTCAGTCCCACCTGAGGAAGGCAGCACAGACATTTTATATGTACAAGGAAACACAGGATGAGCAAAACAGAGAGCAGAAACATTCCCAGATGGATGTAATGAGCATAGACAATGTGAGCCAAAGCAGCAAGGCTACACTGACTCAGGTACAGCTGAGCCACTGGCACAAGCCACAAGGACACGTCTGTTCACGTGGCCTCGAGCACTGGGACCAGCTGCAGACAGTGTTCCAGGGAGCACAGGCACAGCAGATCCACAGGGCAGGAATTAAAGCAGCACCTCCTCTTGGCATTACAGCCACCCACTCCAGAGCCATGGGACTGCCCTTGGTTGCTGCACAGGGCAGGAACACGCACAGGGAGTGGCGAGATCATCACCGTGCAGGCAGCGCACGAAACGGATGCCCTGCCCAGGAAGGGATCACAGCTTTGGCAGAAAAGAGTTTTTTTAACAAACAGGAACCTTACATGTTTTTTAAAAGCTTCTGTGAAACAGGATGAGCCGCAGGTAACAAGAAGAAAAAAATAAACAACCAACATTTGAAATCTGCAAAAGCAGGTAGATATGGTTAATGGGAAAGGAAAGTGGATTCACATTCTCCCAAAGCACCAATATACAAAGGTTTAAGGCTCCTGAAAAATGGAGATAAGAATGAATCCTCAGAATCCAGTGAGGAAGACGTACATCTTGAGCACTAAAAAAGATGGGTGTTTCTTTGGGTATGTTCAGTTTAAAAGTGAAATATGGCCACATACACCTGGGTGGGTTCTGGTAAGAAAGGTGTTGCAGGTAGACTGGAAACCAAAGTGATTCTGTTTTTCCAAGAAATCAAGACCAGGTCAATGGAACACAAAGACAGAACCAGTGTGCCCAACATCTGACAAGCTGCAGCCAGGGACAGGAGAAGCAAAGGGCCCAGCCCAGACTTCAGGACACACTCAGCCATCACTGAAAGCCACCACGTCCCTCAGCACTTAAGTGACTGCATGGGGCACTGTCTGCATAGTCCCTGATCTGCAAAGATTAAAAAAACCCCACAAATATTTGTTGACCCACATTTCTTATGCTAAATCATGAAGTTAAATACTCCTATTCCTCATACTAAACAGATCAGGTTAGTCCCAAAATCTGCACAGCCTTAACCATTACCCAGAAAGGTACACTTTTCTCCAGTAGAAAGCACTTCTTGCAGGGCTGAACATTATGCTGACAGCATCAGATCCTTTCTTGGTTTCTTTCCTTATCCAAGCTGACGCCACAAGAGACTGACGCTTGTGATAAAACCTCATTCAATCCCAACACGTCTTTTTCTGATCCCCTAATTTGTAGAGTCTTTCCTTGCTTGTTGAGGTGACCCTACTCCAAGGCCAGGCCTGTCCTTTGCACAGCTGTGTAAAAAGGCTGTGGCTACACAAACATCTCCAGTTCCATTTTCTGCTTCTGGCCTTTAAACCTTTTCCCACAGATCAGATATTCTATTCTTTCCTGCAGCTTTCTCATCACCTCTTATTCGTGGTGCCCAACAAATACAAGATTATTAACTCATTGCCCCCAGTGCACATGAAAAGCAAGAGGACAAAGGTCCCAGTCTGTAGCCTGAATAAACCTGGTAGTGAACAGTATTCCCTGTGTAGAATTTGCCCATCAAATGCTGCTCCTGAGATAGGCACAGTCTTATTCCAGCACCTGTATCACTACGCCATGCTTTGAAGCAGACACAAACAATATCCAGATTGTGCAGTACTTCTGGGGGTGTCAAGAAGGAACAGGATGATGGCACTGGAGAGGTGATGAGATGATGGCACTGGAGGCAGAGCCCTACACAAGGCTGGGGGAAGAGCCTCCATCAGGAAGCAATTGCCTTAATCATTGGGCAGGAAATGACCTGGAAAAGTTCAGAGAAAGTAAACAGAGTTCTTGGAACAGATTCCCACCACAGACACTCTATAAACAATGGAAGTTACCTGGATAATTTGGTAAAGGAAGTTAAACAGACTTTTTTAATGTTATATATTGATTAAATATTTTTAGATTTGCATTTTTTACTTTAACTATATATTAGACGTTGATCTGGAGGAAGGGGGAGATTTTCACAGCTATTTGAGATATCAACTGTACACGTTCAATTAAAAATAACGGATATCTATGTATCCAGGAATTTTAAAACACTGGAACAACTTCAAGCTAAAAATAGGAAATGTGTTCCTGATGTTAATGTCAGCGTGAGACACAATAGAGCAAGTTTTAGATTACCCAGCAACTCCCATTTCCCATCTCAGCGCCAATCTGGTATGGTGGAGCATTTTATCCTGCACTATTTTAGGAAATTGGGAGGTTATTAGGAAATTACCTAAATATGGAATGTTCCAGTTCTTCCTTCTCACAGCTGCTATTCATATTCCAGGGCTGTAGTTAAACCTCCTGGGACAAAGACTAAGTCACATGGAAACATTTTTGAACAAGAGTTTTCAGTGAATTCCAAAAGCCTTGCTGATCCCGCCATGGATCATCCCACACAATGCTTCCCATGGATCAGCAGGCACTGTTATCTTGTGGGCTTCTTAAAGTTCATTTAACACCTCAACACACCTCCCAGGGAACCTGTATTTTTATTTAAGACCAGGACATGACAGACTAATGAACTATTATGAGTTACTAATCCCGAATGGCCTCCCATGCAGTCCCAGCGCAGGCCGACAGCTCCAGCATCCATCAGCAAAGCCAGTGATGACCTTATCAAACTGCCTGGCAGAAGCAGGGCTGCATGTCCCCACCAGTCACACTTGTAACTGGGACAGACAAGTGTAAAGAGGTTCAGGCACTGGAGAAACCCAGCTGTTAATATCCAAGGTCTCTGCTAATGGATTTCACTGTTCTCTGTGCCGCAGCAGAGAGATCTTCCCAGGAGCTGCCATGTCCAGGACAGAAGTGACACTTCCCTCCCAGCCCAGTGGATGCATCATCCTCTTGCCTAGTTTTCTACTGGGATCTCTAGTCATGGCGTTTAAGCCACACTCAGGGATAGTTATGGCTTTATATCTGCTTTCAGCAGCTGGTTGAACACAGGCAGCACAGCACACTCCATGAGAAAAACTGGTGATTACAAGTGAAAGCTTTCCAAGGATGCCTACGTGTGCTCAGAGGCACAGATGATGCCTGTGCCTGCAAACACCCAGCTTGGATCCTGTCACAATCACACCTACATCTGGAAGCCAAAGCCCAGGGCAGTTCTGTTCTGTGCTCACTAACCACAAAGAACCTCCATCCTCAGGTGGCCACAGCCTGCAAGGCCCATTGTCTGGAGGTGGAGTGCAAGTCTCAGCTTTGACCTAAGGCAGTTTGTACCATTTAGGTGGAGATTCTGGGAAGGCTTAGCTACAGTAACAGCTATAGCAAGCTGGCTCTCTTGCATGCACCAGTGCAATGGGAGTTTTCTCTGCCAACTGTGGGGGTGGAAAAAATAGGAAAAAGATTATCTGTGTTCTGTTAATTTTCCAACCTCTCACAAGATCTGGAATTCTTCTGCTCATCCTTCTGACCCCAAAGAATCTTAAGAGATCCATCAAGGCAGCAGAAAGAGAGCACATCAGGAAGGAAGTGTGCAGTCCAAAGCAGGTAAGTCATCAAGTGCTTTAGGTATTTTGAAGGAAATCCGAACAGTCGGATTTGGCTTCCCAGTAGCCCCAGAGCAGTCAGTTCCAGTCAGCAGAAACTATTCTGCTTCTAGTTCACAGGAAAGGCAGAAAGGCCAGAAAAATCTGTGCTCTCAGCTCAGACTCAGCTGACAGATAGTTTAAAGTTATCAATTAATTTTCAGCTCATATTGTTACACTCCACCAGAAGAACAGCTCCAGAGAGAAGAGATGTGGCATTAATGCTTTGCATTAAACATAGTGATCTGGCAGAAAATAAGAGGAAAGAAAGAAGCATGAAAAGAAGGTCTCTCCATGGACACAAATAGCCCAAAGCCAGCTCCTCACTGCAGCAGGGCAGCAGCAGGCACAAAGCTGGGTTCTCCCTGCAGGAAGATGCAGCTGACAGCACATCTCCAGCACAGCCAGTGACAGAGCTCTGCAGGAGCAGAATGGGACCATATCCCCACCTGGGAACGCGCCGAGAGAACACGTCTGTTCAGCACTCCTGAGTTACAGGCATTGTGGGCATAATCCCCTGAGATCACACCACACTGCACAAGCCAAGCACAGCAAACCCAGGATTTCTCCAGGGACCCAGGGGTGCTGTGTGTTACAGCATCAATTCTCCAAAGCCATCACTGCACTTGGGGTCAGGAATGCAGCCTGAAGGACAGCCTGAAGGCCACTCTGCAATGCAGCATTTTCCCTTTCAGAGCCAAGGACTGGCAAACTGCAGAAAACCCACAAACATTGCACGTTTTTTCCTGGTTCATTAAATCTGCTGCTTTTGCAAAATGAAATCTAAAAAAAAAAAACAAAACCCAAGAGTGTGATCACTCATCTATCACCACTCTTCAGTACTCCTTTCCTTGCCCTTGCAGGTACACAGCCTTCAGGTCAAATCCCAGTCAAATGCAAGAGTCTGGAGAGCAAATGAGTATCCATCATGTGCCCACTCCCAAATACACTGGGGAAGCAGTGTATTTGGGAGTATTACAGACTGGTGGAAATGAAAGCATTAACTGTACATGTCACTATTAAAAATGTAATTAAGGGCTTTTAAAAAACTTCACTCCAGACAAATTATTTTCCCTTTGCTTCCTGCTTTCCAATATCGTTATCTGGAGTTACTATCTCAATAACACATCTGTCTCCATGCTTGCCAGCTAGGGTTTTACATTCACTATAGCAAGCGTATTTTGTATTTGTTCTGGAGAGAAGTATGAATCTGAGAAAAACAAAACCTCACCACGCTCAAAGAGCCATGACATTTTCCTGGTACAATCATCAATACCGATTGGAGAACTGCCTGCAATCAGCACAAGGAAGCATGTCCATGTGATGCAGAAGGCAGCTTAGGGATTCTTCCCCAAAGCTTAGGGAAGAAAATAATTTATTTCCTCAAATTAAACATTCGTATTTAAAAACATGTTAATCTGCAATACAGGCAACCGGTCCCAGTGCTCAGAACCTTCACTAATCATCACAGCTTAGTGATGAACACATAGGAACAGTTTATATTCCCAAATCCAAACTGGCATAACCGTTTTATCCACGTTCCTGAAATCCTATCTTTTGGGAAGAACTTGTTGACAAGAAACAATCCACTTTCATTTCACAAGTAGATGCCTGTAGTGCACCGAGCCAGTCAACAGACTGACATCTCTCACACTCAGCTTTAACTGAGTACCACAGATAGGAAAGAATCACTCGATAAACATAAGGAGGATCTCAAAACTCACACTATGCAAACCAGAGTCCTTGGAGTCCCCTGGGCCACAGTGCTGGTTACAGAATGCTACTGCAAAAAGCAATTCCTCTTACTAAAGAGCAATCCTTCTAATTCACTGTGAAATAAACTGAAATGAAAGGCATCACTAATTTGTCCTTCCAGAGCTGCCTTGCATCAAAATTAAAACAGTGATACCATCACCCTCCAGCACTAAAAGCTGTTTCCAACAATTCAGATATACTCGGAGTAATTAAAGAACACAATGCACTGAAACCTTCAGTACTTCAATAATAGCACTTTTCACTAACAGGTTGAGGCAGAAACATCAGCTATTTTTGAGCTGAAGCTTGGAGGTAGTACCTACATATGAAACATTTAAAATGGTAGCCCAGCCCTGGTTCAATAGAAGAAATCCTGTTGACTTCAAAGAAGCAGAATTGACCTGCAAATGTTGCATAAAACACAGCCTTTAGTTCTACAAAATCCATATAGACTAACCTTGTTAAAATATGTTTCTGAAAAACCAAGGAAAACAGCCTTTGAACACATAAATAATCTTGAGGAAGACGGGTATCATTTACGTGCCGTGGAGATGGAAGGAGAAATGAAGGGCTGTATTGCAAGCCAAGATGTCAGTTAAGCATCAGAAACAAATAGTAGTCAGTTAATGACAGGAAGAGAACTCCCATGGAGGCAGAGTGGGCCCCACCACTCAAAATGCCAATGGTGGGTTGTGTAAGCATCTGCCAGAAAGGCACAGGTGCCTTCCAGCAGCAGATGGGGGAGAGGACGTCCCCTCCAACCTTCTCATCTACAGCAAACTTGCACTGCAGAAAAGACCACAGCAGATGCAGCACGGCACAGGGAGACTCATCCTCACCCATGTGAGCATCGGAATTAAATGACAAATGAAAACAAAGAAAGGCAGCCTGGTCCAGTGGGGAGAGCACTGGGCTGTGAGCTGGGAATCCAGAGCTGAGGCTGAAGGCTGCACCTGAACAGGATACATCACACCCTGTCAACACAGGGACTCTCCCCCTCTGTCTGTCTCCTCCAGCTTTCCCACACAGGGCTCTTCTGAGGGGGTGGGGATGACAGCAAGCACAGAACCTCTGTGCGTCAGCAAAACAAACAGGATGAAAATACATCCACAAGTGTGGTTGCCCATAAACTTTTACAACCTTGGTGACTCGTTCAATAGTGCTTTAGGGTAGATGGAATGGGTGGAAGAAAGGTGAGGGCGGCACAGCACAGTCAGGGAAGAGTTACTCAGACGGAGTTTTTGGTGGCTCACAGTCACTGTTTTGGAACCATATGGGATCAATACACCAACCAGCACAGCCCATGAGAGGGGACTCCTGTGAGGAGGGTCCTATTGCACAGATCACCAAAAATCATAACAGACAAAATTATTTTCATAATGTCATACAGGATTTCAGCATGGGAGACATATGGGAGTCTTAATCAGCCAAACAGAAAAAAACCCATCAGTGGACTTTCTAAGAATTAGAGCTGACTGTAGGGGAATTGAGGGTAGGAGCACCTGCTGTACCCAGAGTCAAGTTCTGGGTTTGGGCCTGAAAAAAAATGTGTTGGGCTGCAGGACGGAAACTGGGGAACACCTGAAAGATCAGTTCACAATGTTTACAGACAAACAAAAGGGCAACCCCAATCAAAAAGTTATCTTCACAGTTTTAAAAGGGTTAATTTCACATAACTGAAGAAAATTTTACCAAACTAATTGGAAGACAAAATGTGTAGGGGAAAAAAACCAGGACTGAAAATAGACAGTTCTTTAAAAGGAATTCATTAGAAGACTGAAAATTCATGTTTCTGTGAGAAGGATGATCAGACCCCTGCTGATCAGTAACTGTATAGGTCAGACTAGACATTCACAGTTAAATTTTTTAATTGTGACATAGGAAATGCTATTTTTAAGGTATTAGGAAATGAGAAGAAATTTTGCATTCCCATTAAAGAAAAGAGATATTAAATGACATTTCCTTGGGTTGAACACGTAAGTCAGACCACTCAGACTATTTGCACCCACAAGCCCTCCAAAGCTTTGGCTCCCCAATGGTGCAGTAACATTTCAGAAACCTGGGGTAAGGCCAGTGTGCTCCTTCTCCAAGGGCATGTGCTGCACACACAGGCAGGAAAGACAGCTGAGGCAATGTAAGTTTGGTAGGACTTCTGTTGACATACCACTAACAACCACTCTGAACAACAAACAGGGATTATACAGCTTCAATATTGTAAACAATAAGGAGAATAAAACTGGTGATAGAGCTAAAAGGGGTTAGTGGAGAATAAACATCTAGTGATCTTAATATACACCCTCAGAGACCAGTTTCAGCCTCAACTCTGGTCAACATCTCAATCCAGAAAGAAACAAAAACTGTTTCCCTTAGACCCCGCCAAGCGACGCACAACAAGGACAGAGCAGGCAGGGAATGTGCCCTGGATCCCTGGGCAGGCAGGGCCTGTCCAAGGGAGATGTGCTGTACTGCAACCAAACCAGGAATCCCACATCCAAGAACCAGGAGTGCGAACACTGCTCTCAGGGTGGCCTCCCTCAGGCTGTGTCTGAGGCTGCAGCAAACTCTGACACTGCAAAGGATGATGAGGTCAGAGCAGGTAAGCAACTATGCAAAGACAAGGGATAAGAGGGCTAATGCGATTATGGGATGTACAGAAAGAGAAATAGAGCAGGACTCCGGAGGAGATTTTACCTCCATATACTGAAAAGGATGTGTACAGTGTATAGTCTTAAAGTTACACTTAAATTCTAGAACGTACTTAGAAAAGAGATGAAAAGGCCTGGTTCTAGGTGAGGGACTTAAACTTGATCTGTCTAGTTTATCAAGAGCTAAATGCAGAGGCGGTGGTTCACTGTGTTCAAGCAAAAAAAGCAGAGGTACTAATAAACCCTTTAAAAGAGAAAGCTTTCATTTGAAACTGCTCAAAACCAAAGCTAGATAAATTCAAGGAAGCAATAAAGTGTGACTTTTCTTAACAGTAAAAGCAATTAACCTTTAGTTTAGCAATGTTACAAGAATTAAAATAGTGCATTTTCTGTGTTACATATAAATCTTCACGTACTGCATGGATTATTTGCTTCAGGTAAATGCAAGTTTCTGGGTCTGGGTGAAACTGCACATCTTATTCTAAGAGATTTGACAGGATCATCTGCTGGTTTTCAACTCAACAGATTTATAGTAATACAGGAAAAGAACAGCATAATCTATTGCTGCCAGTAACATCTGCACAGCGCCTTTCTGCTGGAGATGACAGATTATAAACAGATCTTGTATCTGAAACGTCAGAAGCATCCAGTAACTAAGGCAAGCCAAAGCTCCAGCATCCCTTGGCCACCCAGACAACTTACTCCGAGATGTGCACGAAGATGTCAGGCCCTCCATCTGCGGGGGTGATGAAGCCATGGCCCTTGGAGCGACAGAAGCATTTACAGACGCCTTTGTAGATGGGACCCTCCGATGCCCTCACAGTTCTGCAGAGGAAACCACAATGGGCAGGTTATTGATGAGCACAGACGATGGGCACACTTGCAGGTGTGTCAAGGGGCCAAACGGTGAGCAAGCTTTTCTATAGCAACTGCTTAATACTCATTTTCATACATGTGGAATCAAGTGAATGCAGTGCACAAAAATATGTATAAATGTGTGCACACACCCTCTTCTGCTCCCTCCACTGTCATGGGATCTGTGTTTTAAACTGAGACAGATTTGCAGACTTTGACACCACCTTCCCAAATGTTTAAATTTTCCTGAAGTTTAAATGTAATTGTTAAAAAAAAAAGATAAGTCAAACTAGCATTAAATAAATGCAGTTTAAAGTGCTAAAGAAATCTCCATTAAATCACTTCATTCCCAGTCTATAAAGCTGTCAAAGCACCTGACCCCACAAGTGCTTGTTAGGTAGAAAAGCACTCACTGTCCTAAACAAGCCATTAAAGTTCAATTGCATCTTTCAAGGAGATAAATCACTGTGGGGGATGAGGCCCCACACTTCCAGTGAACCAAAATTAAATAATCCTACTGAACAAAAAGCCACTGCTTGTCACGTTTATCTTTTCTATGCAACTGTAGGGCCAGAGCTTACCTAGAGCGCCTCTTGTTTAAAGAGGGCGCACAAAAAAATTCAGAGCTACATATTTTGATTTAGAAGCCCACACAATACAGCAAGATTCCTACACTAATTAATCATTTAAGAACTGTGGAAGCCAAATAACAAATTCTTTCATTTTGTAAGAACCAGACTAAGATTAACAGCTGAGAAGACTTACAAAGAGTTCATTATTAATACAGCACTGAGGCAAGCTAGCTTGGATTTGCTTTTCAAGGGCAACCCCAATTATTAAGTCAATTATGTTCCTTTTAACAATCCACTTCCATTAGAAATCTTAGGGCATTTGAAGAGTTTTGGAACGGACAACATATAAACCTTTCTTCTGCTGCTGTTCCCTTTTGCCTCATTTTGAATACAGAAGTAACAATATGAAGCATAATTGAGGTTATTCTTTAAATCCACATGGATAACTCCAGAAGAAAAGAGTTGGGTAACACTTCAAAACCAAAAGGAAAAAAGCACTCTGACCAGATAAAGGGGTATGAAACAGGCTAGCTGTGGGGCTGAGATCTTTGTGCCACAGCACTTCACCCAGCACTGCCAGACTTCCCTTACACAAATAACTGCGAGACTGCTTGAAGGGCAGTGAGTAGCCAAAGCTTCACATCATTCCCTCAGACCTCCATTCAAGGGCTCTGAGATTAACAAAGAAGCCCACACTGCCTTCTGCAGGTCAACTCCTCACTGGGAGGCCCATCACAGGCACTTGGAATTATTTGCCATGGGCTAACCTTGCAACACCATCGTCTGCTGCAGTGCTCTAGAGGAATCCCCTTCAGACAGGACTTCCAGGAGCCTACACAGCACCACGGAGCCACAGGAAAGCTCAGGGGAAACTCTGCTGGAGGATCACTACCTCAAATAACCACAAATAGCAACAAATCTCATTTTATGGGAAACATCATTAAAGCAACCCTTAGAGACAGATCAGGGTTCATAACTTGAAAACCAACATATTCTTTTACAGGTCTATTTGAACAATCTTAAGGTGGATATATGAAAGCTGAATAGGAAAAGGAAACAAGGAAGTACTTTCCTCTGAAAAGTAACAGAGAATTCCTAAAATGTAACCTGGATGGTGATAGCACGTGCGTCAGGAGTAAAACTTCCAGTGAGGTCTAGTCCAATGCTTCAGGGGCATTGAGAAGACAGGTCACAACTGACCCAAAAAAGTGTTGGATCTAAGGAAGAAGAACCAAAATGAACCAGTCCCAAGACCCACAACTCAGTGTCTAAAGTGAAGCAAAGCTTCAGACAAGGAACTCTGTTTTGAAACATTTCAATGTACTTTCCCCTACCCATAAAACTCTGGTCTTAAGCTGCCCAAGAGACTTTGAACATCCTTTACCAAAACAGAGCATTGAAAAACTACAGGAGATTTGGACTAAACATCCAGTGGCATCAAAGTTTACTGGATAAGAGATAACAGTAAAATACCAAAGCATCTTCCCCCTACTCCCTGACTCCCTTCACCTCTGCAGGGGCTGATCATTCTGTCCAAGGGCAATGCTTTGGCTGTGCCTGTGGAAGGCAGGTTTCCCAGTACTCACGCGGAAAACGTCCTGGTCCGTCGGGTGGGCAGCGGGCTGGGGATGAGGTACCTCATGGGCGACGGGGAGCGGTCTCTGGCCCTGCGGTTGTCAGGAAGGTGCAGAGAACTGGGTGAGGGTGGAGAGGCAGGGGACTGCTGCGAGGCAGATGAAGTGGGCTCAGAAGACATTCCGGACGCCTGGGAAAAGACCGGAGAGAGAAGGAGATCAGACTTAGCACAAAATGGGAATTGTCAGAAAAGTCACCAATTCTTCAGATGACAATTTTGTAAGAGTATGACTCACTTCCTGCAGACGTACACATGGACACAGTTGCACCAAAATCCCCTGGTCTTTATCACTGAGCTCATTTTTTTTTAAGTTTATTTATTTTAAAATGTCACAGTTTTTGTCAGATGTACTGGGAAAAAAACACATTACTCCACAGCTAACATATTTGTTTACTTCTGTCTCATCCACAGGCAAAGGCTCCTGAGGCAGAGCTCAGCCCCAGCACTAATTATTGGTGTGCCCCACGCAGCCCCCAGACAGATGGGGTTTGACCACTGCAGAGGAGCCTCCTGCATCTGCACATAGGTAAACATTACAAGAAAAACACGTGAAGAAGAAATGCTGAGATAAAGGCTGCAACCTCCACTGCTGCAGGTTGGTTTCGTGGTGCAATCACCTACGAGCACAGCTCACTCAACTGGTAACACCTTCATTCTGACTGCGAGAAGAGGATCACGTAAGTGCTCCTTGATTCACTTCAGGCTGAGTCAGACAGCTAATTTACTCTGTCAGGGATGAGAAGGCAGATGAAGCTGGCAGGCAGTGGCCAACCATGATAAGGTGTCCCCTCCCACCTGGAGAGAACTGGCAGAGACAGCAGTCCCCTTTGGTAGGTCTGAGTCTGCTACAATCTCCCAGGAACTAGGAAACCACTACTCCACACCTGCATTCAGACCTTCAGCAGCCCCATGTCTGCTCTTATTCAGGTCCTACAGCAGAGGAGGGAGATGATCCTTCTCAGCACATCAACAGCAACACGTCTCATTACACAAGCAGGAACTCACAGAATCCGTGGAAAAAGAAGGACTGGTAAGAAACAGCAGCACTTCTACACACACAAATTCATGACTTATAGGTAGTGATATAAAAATGAGTTACAGCAGTGACAGAAAAAAGAGGAATCACTCAGCACTGCTCTGGTATTACTGTGCAAGTCCTCATCCACACTGGAAGGGAAATTAGATGTACAAAAATAACCAATAACCCACTACGTTCTTACTTAAGACCACTAAAAATATCTGGTTATCTGGATGAGTTAGCAAAAAATGCGGCAATCTGGGTCAAGAAAATACCATGAGGGCAAGAAAAGCTGCCTTTAAGACCAATACAGTTTAATTGAACTGAAATCTCTCACAGCCATTATGCACCCTCCTTTTGACACCCACACTCTAGCCCATGAATTATGGAGTGAATCCTTCACGTGACATTTGAGAGATGCAGCCTTCTTGTCAATGACAAATCCACATTATTTCTTCATGAAACTGAGGACTAAAATTAAATAGGCCTCTTAAGAATGAAGTCACCAGGAGACAAAGGCTTTTGTATGTAATTGCTCAGGTTGCAGAGAAGATAGAAGTGAATAGTCATGTTCCCTCCTGCACCAGCTTGAGTTTTCCACACTGTTCTCAGGAGTAACAGCTCAGCTAAGGGCAAAACCCTGGCTTTATAGATGGCATTTCAAATACGGATGGCATTTGTCACCCATGAGTTGATGCCCTGCCCAGTGTCATTGCACAGTGTTCAGTCGAGACAGAGATGGTAACACCAAAAGTGTCGGTATTTTCCAAACTTCCTCTTCCTCCAAAGAGGCTTCCTGTGCTAGCTGGTACTAAGGAAGTCTCCTCAGCTTCCTGAAGACTTCTTCTCTGGGTGCTTTGCTTTCAAGGAATGCATGTTTAACACAGCAGCACTGTAGCCCTAATAAGTCACAGGAAAACTAAGAGCAAACAATTAAAACCTCATTCTGGTAGCTCAGCACACACGGTCTGGCCTCTGCACAAGAGAAAGAGCAGCTTTCAGAATCACAGGCTCTCTCTCCTCATCTAAATATAAACCAGCTGGTCAGGTGACAAGCAAAATGCAGAGTATTCACCCATCCACCACAATACAACCACAAAGTACTGCCTGTCCCCTTCCCCAAACAGGGATAGAGAGGCAGGAGAATTTTCCCCCCATTTGTTAAAACACACATTAACACAAAAATATTCACAAATAAAGAAGCCTAAATGGAGTTAGAAGTGTGATAAATAACATATTATTGTTTCCATTTATATTATTTTTTTGCCCTCTTCTCTGCAAATATCAAATAAAACAGTGATGCAGAACATTCAGTACCATTTCACTGTACAAATAGCCTTTTTGTTCTCTGTCCACTGCCAAGGTAGATAAATAGCCTCCACTCTCATAATTTCTATTACACGAATCCTAGATCGTGATCAGAGCTGAGTGAGAGCTGACACAAATGCACACAGCTGGAGGCACCCAGCAGCAGCTACTCTTGTCCTCACACCCACTGCAGCAAGCGAGGACACCTCGGAGAGGAGGGGATGCAGCCCAGCAGCAATGGGAAGCCTGTGGCTCTACTGCAGCTCTCCTCCAGCCTATATTGGCACCTGTGTTGTGTCACTGCAGTGCACTGGCACATTCCTGTGCCTCTCGGGCTTCTCTGACAATCGCAAAACTCAGATGCAGTGAAAAGGTTTGGAGACTGATTGGCAGAGTTCTATGGTGTGCAAACAGCAGGATGTCAGCAGCTCCCACCTCCTGCTTGCTCAGTGCAGAAGAGAACTTCATCTGAACCTTGTCAAAGAAAAAAGGTGGAGTTTAGCTATTCTAGTTCGTGTTGGTGTGGCCAATTCTTGATGTTGTTCATGGAGGGATTAACTCATTTCCCTTGGCAGCCCTTCTGAAGGGGCAGACACTCTCCCCAGCGCAGCTGGAGGCCCTTGGAGGCAGTAGTGTTGACCTGGGAAGCCCACAGCAGCCACCAAACCAAAACCCAGGCACAAGCTTTCCCTGCCTTCCTCTTCATGAATCCTTTGCCTTCCAAATGCAGTTACTGGTGGTCTTTGAAGGTGCTTTTCATATGCTATCCCAGGTTCTGAGCTAAGCCTGGGACTCAGAGAATTGCCTACCAGCCCCTCCTCAGCACCCATTAACTCCTTCCCCTCCTTGGGATTAGCTGAACAAACCCACTTTCTTATATCTCTCACAAGCCCAGCACTTCCCAAGCTGCTTCCATGAGTTTTCCCTCCAGTCCAGCCACCACTCTTCACTGTGGCAAGGAAAGCATCCCATGGACCACTAAAAGTGAACCCTGCCAGAAGCCCCAGGAGCCTCACGCCCTGCCTCATATGAAGGCAGCCAGTGCTTCACAGCAGCAAACTAGAGCTGCAGAAAGCCCAGCATCATGAAATCCCAGCTATGCCAGGAACAAGGGACAGCACAGACAGTATCTCTCTTCTGCTTGAGCCAGCACAGCATTTGCCTGTGGGTATTTACAGAATGAATGTAACATGACGCAAGGTCGTGGTATTTTCGGGCTCTTTAGGAAACTCCAGCCATGTGCCATATTACCCTTAAATCTGCCCATATTCCAACATGCCCAACATGATTTTTAATTTATTTTTTTTTAGGTTTAGGAATGCACAAAACTAAAATATAAATAAATCACAGTAGCATCATGGAAACAATAGATGAATTTAATATTTCAAAGGCAAAATATCTTTCTACAGCAGCTCCCTGGCACCTCTCCAAGGTACCTGACCATGAGGCCACAGCACTGCTCCTACCTGCAGTTTCTTTTTAAAGCACTTTCTGGTACCTGGGCCCCCATGCACACAGGATCCCAGCACCACAGAACACCCCAGCACTCCTGCGTCATGGAGTCATGCTCTTACAAAACGCACACAGTTACGAAACTGTGGGTTCCCAAAAGCTTCCCCTTCCAGCTTAGTTTGCATGACTAACTTTCCACAATTAATATTGGTATTTCAATTAGCACTAAAACTCCGAGGAGTTGCAACATGCATGTGACATGTTAGCATGGAGGATTACAGTATAAACATGCTCTTAGAGGCTGCAGGGGAGTACCCACACACCGGAGTGATTTGGCAGTTAATGGAGACCAGGACATTGCCCAACCATGTCCAGTAAAAGCCCAATTATGAGGTAAGCAAAATACAAGGAAAATTCCCATTGCTTGTCCATGCATACTAATAAATTTAGATTAAAACAGGGTTGAGTTTAAGCAGCAGCAGCAGCTCTTCCCAAGAAGTGTCAGCAGTGAACACCTTGCCCCCAAATGCTGTGGGTGCCTTTCTGCTACTCTAGCGAGCAGTGTGCTGTGCCTGAAGGAAACGCTGCCCAAGAGGCACGAACCCTCCCTGCACAGAGAGGCCGCAGAAGGGGGTGGGATGGGAACTAAGTCACCAGCAGCCTGATAGTACATTGATAAAGGTGAGAACTTCCTACAGGTACATGTACAACAAAACCAACAACAACAAAATGTTTCGGTTGAGGAACTGAGTGGATAGATGAGGTAGATGTTTCAACTGGTTTACAGCTATGCTGTATATGTGTGGTGATACATATATCTACGCTGATACCCTGTAGCTCATTTCACCACAAATACAAGGAATCAAGATCCTCTCTCCCTGGAAATCCAGTATTTGCCATGATTGATGCTGCATAAACTTGTTGCTCTCAGCTGCCTGGAATGGAGTTAGCCAGGGTCCTCCCCTTTCAAGCGAGCACAGGAGGCTGTAACCAGCTGTAGTGTGTCGGCTGCCATGGGGACAGAGCTCACCAGGGTCTGCCCAAAGGCAGAACGTGTACAGTAGCACGAGGAGGACCGTGTTTGATGTTGTCAACAAATATTTCAGTAGGAGCAGAGCACACCAGCTCACAGCTGTAAGGTAACTTCCTCAGAAATCCTGGTAATGGCACAGAGCTGTCCCAAAACACCTCACACTCTTCATAGGAGAGGTGTAAGACTTCAGTCTGCTTACAAACTCTCACCTCTCCAAAAGAACAGGTTACAAAACATGGAATACTCTCTCCAGCTTATGGCAAACAGTGAGGAGCATATATACATGTAGTGCAAAAACAACAAAAAAAAAGTGTGCAGCACTGGAAGGAGCAAGCCTAAGGCATTGCCAAGGCTAAGGGCTGGAAAGGTCCAAGTTGTGCTTTGCACCAGACTTCCCACCTGTATCAGCCTGTGCTGAGCACTGAACCCCACTCCTGAGATGGGAATAAAGGCATGTGCAACACCATGACACAATGCATAGTGGGTATGCAACCTCACCTGAAATGTATATCTGAAGATTGCACACAGAGCTCCTGCAAAGCCACAGGTTACACAGCACTGTGCCTGAAGCAAGTCTGGGAGACAGACCTGCACGCCAGCCCCTGCACCAACTGCCTGTACCTGGGCAGGTCACCACAGCCTCTCACCAACCAAACACGGTGAGACAGGTGGGGGTCCCACAGAAAGATGAGTTGTTACACTCCTCCAAGTGCATCTGAGGGCCCACGGCACAGCCACAGGCAGTGAGCCAGCGTGAGCCTGGGCGGTGACACCCAGCATCCTGCTTTGCTTTCAGCCTGCCAACTGCTTTCTGTGTGAACTGCCAGCTCACAAACTCAGTTGTTTCTGTAGCAGCAGTGGCACTGTGTCACGGCACTGCCCAGCTGCCTGCAAAGTCACTGCCAGCAACCCCCGCACCGCCAGAACTGGGAGCAACACGCCAACTCCCAAAGCCCTGCTCCATTCCAAGTGCTCCTTCCCCGGAGCCAAGCACACAACACGACACCTCCAGCATTAAGTGTTGGTTTCCCCAGATATGTTAGTCTCCACATGTCCCAGACGGGTTGTAAAAGGCAGAGGGAAGTGTAAAGGGAGATCACAAAGGACTCCAGCAGTGAACTAGAGGAACATCAGGATGACTTCACTCAGTCTGACACTGGTAGCCCCATGTGACTGCCTGGGTCAGAGATAACTATAAGTTGAGTACACAGGGGGCTTACCCTCAACATCTGTTCAGCGTTCCAGTTTAAATAAATGGCCAACTAAAGGTTGTGTTGTGGTATTTAATAACCTCCTATGAGTCTTTTCAGGCCCTTCTTGAGTTCATATAATCTTTTAGCCCCCACAGTATCCTGTGGCAAGGAGTCTCACAGCTTAACTGTCAAAGAAAAAAACCCCACTCCTTTTAGTGAACAGTAACGAGTGGGTCTTTTTACATAAAAATTATGAAAGGACAGTGATATCAAATGGCAAATTAGTGAGAACATAGCAAATAAGAAAATAAAAAAGAAAGGCACAATGTGCAAAGGGAAAAATGGTAAAAACATTAGCTCAGGGAAGCAGACAAGAAAGAGTGAAGACTTATTCATAAATCAAACTTTAAATTTTCTACCAGAAGTGACATAAATGAGGTAGACAGCTTGAGGAGTTACAAGCTGCATCTGGTGTTCTTCCCATCAACTTTAAATTTCCTAGTACAAACAAAATACCTTATGCCTTTTTAAAACACATCTTAGCATGTATTTCTAAATCACTCCTCAATTTGTCACTTGAATGGCTGCCCTGACTCTTTCTTAGACAATAAACTCTACTAGTATCAAATGTTTCTAAAGATTTACCTTGTCAATAAGCTAGCTGGTTTGGGCAAGAAACCAGATAGTATAACCTGTTCAATGTTTTATGGTGTCCAGCACAGAGCCATTGTACTGATCCCTCCAGGCTCCTGCTGCCTTCATCACACCTCCATCAGCCAAGGCTGGGAACTCTGTTCTTGGACAGCAGAGGCAACACTTAATACATCTCATCCTATTCTTGCTAAACACAGTCAGTCACAGGAAGGTGATGTATTTCCCAGGTGAAGTACAATAAATGGCTGAACAGGGAACTTTCTGTCCCTTCCAGCACTTGCTCTTGAATTTTGCAACTCATCTCCTCCTTCAATGCTTTCCTGAGTCTGAGGCTCTTCATCTGCCATTACTTTCATGTTGGCACATCTCCTGTGAATTTATTCTAGGATTTACTTCATATTGGCAGAAAATATTCATACCAAAACATAAGAAATCTCTGATGTGCCTTGTGTCTAAGCACCCTGAGGCCCATCTACAAGGCAAACGGACTTACGGAGTGTCTTACTATTATAAAGAAGTTATAAATATGTAAATCCCTAGGCACTTTTGAAAAGTTCTCCCTTTTTCAGCCTCCTCTCACATCACAAAACTCCAGGCACAATTGGGGTAAGTTTGTTCATGTGCAACTTTGAGCCTTTTAAGGCTACAGAAATCCTCTGAAATATTTATGTGGCTCAAGTGTTGCCCAGAACAATTAGTTCACTGTGTTTCCTCCCTAATCTACATTTTCAAAGGAGGAAAACAGTTCACATTACAGCAATCCATAACCATGGAAATTTATGAGGCATACATGTACTGGCAAGGAAAAAATAATCCTCTGAGGATATTTCATTTGCCAGCATTACAGTAAGATGCAGATTGCAGGATGCAGAACCAGAAACCACTCAAAAATAACTTTATCCTCACACCAATACTGTGATGCCCCCACAGACCCCAGATGCCTTTTTGCCAGGCCAGATTTATTTTCTGGCTATCCCACTGCACCGTCTCACTGCCTGACACTCCCTACACATATTTTTAAACACCCTAGTCTAATAACTAGAGTATATTTTAATCAGATCACTCAGAAATCAATTAAACAAAAGGTTTGTGATTGAGACATTAGGAACCTGCATCAATATCAATTAATGGCCAAAAGATATACAATTTACTGAAATAATTTAAGAAACAGAAAATGCTCTGCATCTGACACAAGAGTAAAGAAAATTCTCACTTTCTGCTAAGCAACAAAGAAATACTCCTGAATTTCATTAAAGACTCTGTTCTATCCTGTCCCAGTCTCCTGGCTGCATCCTACTTCCCAGGCTCCAGCAGCACAACTGCTCTCCCCACACAAGCAGCTGCACCCAGAATAGGTTTTTCTACCACAGTGAAGTTTTAAAACTGCATTCCACCAGCACGAAAGGTTAGCAACAGGCATCATCACTCCAACAAAGATGTCTTGATGAAATGCATATTCAGCCCGTGCTCACAGAGAACTCAGAGGTGTAGAAATGCGTACTCCATTAAATCAAACAAGAAGGAGCATTTTTACACACACATACACTTAGAAACTGTAGATGGTAAGAGTTTATATATGCTTAAAGATCAGTGCCCTGTTGAAAAACTACATTAATTTTTCTTCTTCCCTCTCCTATATTCCTCAGCACAATTCACAGTACGTATATCTCACCACGCAGCACACGACTTTGTGCTTGTGACACTAAGATCCCCCTCAGGGTCCTCATTTCCTCAGCTCTAACCTCCTTCACAGCAGCAGGGCCAGGACCAGCCTTGTCCACACCTCTGGACACAAATCCCAACTGAGCCACAGAGGTGCATCAGGCTGAGGACAGCCAGCCTTGGCTCCCTGCTCCAATCCAGCGGGAGGCAAGAAGCAGCACACTGGCTCCAAACCAGAACACCTCCCTGCAAGGAGCTCATTCCGCTTTGGCTGCAAAGGAGACCACGGCAAAGGATCCTCACAGTCTGCGTTTGCAAAATGCTGCTCCAAAAGCAAAAGCCATACTCAGTCCCCACCAGGAGGCAAGTGCTCCATAAATACTGTAAAACTAATAGTTACTTCTCGACTCTAAAGCTGAAATTACCTTAATTTGTTTAAGTAAAGGCTATAGGATAAGAACTACATCAATTTACATGTTGCACAGATCTGGTTTTTCTTACATAACCAAACTACCTGTAGAACAGAGAACGCAACACAGACACAACCAAACTACTTGGCAAACCAGAAAACGTTGCCATTTCACTGGACAAACCTCTCCTCAGCTCAGCCCTGGCAGCACAAATACCCCCCTGCAAGCTGCTGGTTTAGAGTGATCTGTGTGGTCTCCTGCAGTGAAGAACAGGTAGTTCCTCTGTGTGTAACCAAACCCGGGATACAGCCAGAGCACATCCCACAGCTCACAGCCTCCACAGCTGCTTCGGGGACAGCAGACACTTTGATAAACACCCCAAACCCTCTGGAAGCTACACATTACACAAATCCTCCATCACATCCTCTCAGATGGCCACCTGGAAGATATCACTGATTACAGCCTTTAGACTTCAAGGGAAAAAAGTCTTTTTAGTGTCAAGAATGCTTACAATACTCATAGTCCAGCAAATCTCCTGCAGGCAATGCATTATTCCTGGCCAACTAATGAGAAAATGGACCCACAGGGAGTTTAATTGCTTTCCCTGATTATCATGTGTGCACAAACTAGTCTTTCTTGCTCAGCACATCCACTGTGCGTTCACAGCCAGTCAAATGGCAAAAGGAGTCATATTGTGTTTTAGTGCCTGCAAAAACCGCAGCGCCAGCACGGGCACGTGTGCGAGGCTTGATTTCGTGCCTACTTACACATCAACAAAACTATTTACTGTGCTGTGATTTCGAGAGCCATGGCTCCAGTGATGTGCTGGGAGGGCACGGAACAGGACAGAGCTGTCCAGAATCACAGACGCTGCTGCTGTTATTTATGTCTACTGTGTTAATGCTCAAAAGGCAACACAGAACAAAGCAAGGGAACAGGCAACTCAAGCTTTTCAGGGAAGGCAGAAATCAATTGCTATATCTGGAAAAAAAAGCAGACAAGTTTTGAGGTATCTGTGTTCTCCAGATATAAAACAAAATCAATGTAAAGGCACATGTCTAATAGAAAATAGTACTAAGCAGTGTGTTAGAGCAGTGACTACCCCAAAGAGCTGTATCTACTTCAACTTCAAACACAGAGGGAAAGGGACACACAAGCAGAGCCAACACCACACACAGGTGCCTTTAATAAAGATTATTTTTATACAATTTACCTGTTTGGCCACATGCTAATAGTTACATGACTTTATGAAGCTGGAACAGAAACACTACCAAGAGAAATTTCAAATCAGTAAGAAAGCAAAGACATTTTCTCTAAATATTGGAGGAAATAAAGTCACAACCTTCACAGCTGAGTAAATTTTGTCTTTCCTGGCTGTTGTCTGCAGAGTTCCTGGTCTGAACAGACAACTGCACAGACAGACACTGTCTTGCTGAACTGTGTAAAAAGATCCAAATAATGTATTTATACCCCAGTTTCAGGTAAAAATTTTGAAAATCAGAAATTCTTTTACCTTTCTTTTTGGCAGTTGCATTTACCCTTTTAGGTTGTCAAGAATTTCCAATCATGATCCTGACTTACTTTCATAAAGTAACTGATGTCGCTGAAAACAAGCAAATGCCTTTGAGCAGCCTTCTGAAATTGTATCATGAAGGGAGAGCCACCAAACAATAATCACTGAGGAGGCAGGAGCCCATAAAACAATATAGTCCATATTGCCAGAGGGCCTCGATCAGCATGACTGGTTGTGCAATGTAAACAAAACAAACATTAAACGAGTACTGACACAGAAAATAAATTCCTCCCCAACCGGACAGGCAAGATTAAACATTTATTTCCTGGGCACAGACCACTCTTTGCCTGGAAGTCTCTTAAACAGCAAATGGCAAAGAATTTGAAACCTTGGGCAAAGCAGTGATCCTGGAAGATTTTTAAGATGCAGAGTTGTGCATGAACGAACATAGCATGACTCCCCACGTCAGAGTCCCCTCTCTCCCTCACCCTGCCCAAAACCAGCACTGGGAAGGCAAGGTGAACGTTAGATGCTGAACTGGCTACAAATCTCCTTATCCCAACAGTCAACTGTATAAACAGCCTTTTGGAAGCAGAGGGTCACACTCTAATTCTCTAAGTTTTATACATATTTTTTTACTGTTAGACTAAACCTGCAGCTGTGTCTCCACACCAATTAGCAGCCTGTCCTTCACCACTGGTCAAATACCCCACACCACTGATGGGCACAAGAAAGGCAGCTGAGCAGGACAGCGACCTATTGCTAGACACTCCTACTCCTCCAAGTAGCACCAACATCTTCTTTGCTTTCCTCCTTGGGATCAGCCTTGACTCTTAATGCTCTGCCACTTCCCAAGTCATATGCTGCTCATGAGGCATGGCAAAGAACCAGAATGGTTTAATATTCAAGAGAAACTATCAGGTCAAGGTTCTCCATTTTCCTTCGTCCCACACAAAGCAGCCTGTGATCAGATCAGGCACAGAGCCATCAGGGCAAGGAACACGGCTGTGCAACACGGCGTGCACTGGCTTACTTGCTTTTTCCAGAAAACAGTAATAGAGACCTTCCCCGAAGTTGAAAGCCCCACAGGGAATTAACTGCAGATTATTTTCTCTGTGCCTTCATCTGTCTACCATCTGATCACCTTTCAAAGGGAGGCTGCAGCTCAAGCCCAGGTTTACCTTCCCACTGCTAGGTGAGTGACCTGAAAAAGATTATTGCCCAAACAACCCAGCAAGAACATGAAGGCCAAATGCATAATTGCTGTCCTTGAAACACCCTGAATATTTAAACATCTGTCCAGCTCCTCCCTGCAGAAATACAGAATTCCAGGCAAGTGTAGCTTAACACTCAAACCATGGATGACGGGTCAAAAATTTAACATTCGTTTCCTTTAGACTACTATTCAGTATCCAAATTGCATTAATAATGCAAGAAGCTCTTAGTGCAAGTGTCATTACCCTCAAGATAATCATTATTTAAAAAGCATTTCCTAGGTTACTTTGTTATATATCTATATTTGAAATCGACCCAATGAAAAAAAGCTGCTGTTCAAACCAATGACGAGTAAAAAAAAACCGGCAAACCTCTGAAATCAATCTGTAGGGCTGTGGCATTGGAGGAAGCACAGCAATGAAGCTGCTTCAGCCGAGATGGGAGGGTTGTCCGGGCTGTCCATTAGCGGGAGGTCAGGCTCCCGGGGCAGCACCCGCGGGCCAAGCCCGAGTAGATGCGCCTTGGCTCTCGTGGTATTTTACAGCTTCCCTCGGGGACAGCAAACAACAGAAACACCACTTACAGTGTAGTCCACATGCCCCAGAAATGACAGGAACCAAAGCTAAGCGACTGTCGTTCTGCACAAGGAAGAGACAAAGAAAAGCAACAGTTCAGTTCCTCTCCCAGGTGCCACCAAGGTGGGGATGGGCTCCAAGGTGCCACTTCATGACAGGGGTGGGGGGAATCCCACCTCTGCATCTTCTGTTCCTGTCTTTTCTTTTTGTCTTAGCAACTAGCTGAGAGGGAAAGAAGCAGAATCTTCGCACTAAATTATCTCACTTCTGCTTGTTTACAAAATCCAAGAGGCAGCTGTTCAGTCTCAAAGGGGAGACTGGAAGAAAGGATGCTCCAGCGGGGAGAGCTCAACCCTGTCTGTGTTCCCCGCACTGCCACGGCTCCTCCAATACAAGTATGTTGTATCACGCCAGCTACAACCACTCAACGTCAGGAGAAAAAGGAGAACAGGCACAAAGGCAAATCGTGAAAAGCACGACGGAGCCAGCCGAGGTCTGCTCAGAGGAGCACGGCTGCAGAACCCAGGGCAGAGAGCAGAGCAAGGCAGGGGCTGCTTGGCTCGGGCTGAGAAACCCCTCGCAGCCCCTCCACCCGCCCCGGACCACCCAGAGCAGGAGGAAATGAAAATTACTGGTTTACTGTAAAGAAGGGCTGCCTCGGAAGTGGGGAAAAGACAGTATTAGACAGAGAAGGAAGCAGAACAACTGCCTCTCCCCTGCCCTGCGAGAAAAGGCAAAGCAGTTAAACAGAAAGTGCACATGTGATTTTCATTTTATCTGAACTATCCTGGGAGTGACCCATCATGCAAACTACCACCTTCTTTCTCTATAGTTTCAGCTGTTTCTTTTTGCTCGGTTCTCCACTATAACCTAATGCAAAAAAAAAAAAAAAAAAAGCAGGATTTGGGCTTTTTAAACTGTTGTGCAGAAAGAAAAGCAAACATTTCAATCCTTTCTTTCCTCTTTAAAGACTGCCACCCCTCTGCTGTGCCGAGTGCTGTTCCCAGCCCAGGGGCCCCCAGGAGAAGGAAGTTCTCAAGCACAGGAAAGGGAAGTGATCCCTGCTTGCCCGACTCGCCCCCTTTATGAGGAGTTCAAGCTCAATTCCTTTCCTTACTCTCCGTCACAAACCTTCCAGATGAGGGGCTGATTAACAACAAACTCTCACCACCAACATTCAGAATATTTAGCAACATAAACATGAACATAAACAATCTCATTAAATTTTGTTATTGATGATCCTCAACAGTCTTTCCAAGTTTCAAGCAGTTATTGCCAATCCCTGCCAAATCTACTCTGTGCTCAGTGATCCAAAAATGAGAGAAAAAGGTACAACCAGTAACAAACAGCTTTCATCTCACAGACACCCTAGCCACAACCTGCAGGCCCCAACTGCATGTGCACCACACATCCTGCCTGGGGTGAAATGGCAGCAAGGGAAAGATTTCTTCTACCACTGACAGGCTGAGCACCAAGAACAGCCTTGGCCATAACCTGGTGGTCCTATTACCTAAACCAAACCCCTCATGCTGCATTTCATCTCAAGAACCACATTTTGTGTAGTTCACAAACACAGTCTGGCAGCTTGTTGTTGGTGAGCTCTACCTTCATCAGATACATTCATGTGCATTTCGTTCTTCAAGTGTAAATAAGGCCTGGGTTCACCTGAAATACAGTAGGACCCAAAAAGCAACAGTCATAGAAGAGAGAACCCAACATTACTGGGCCTTATCTGGGTATTTTCAAATCACTTGCATGTAAATATTCCTGTGCTTACAAACATGTAAGTAAAGGAGGGGATGATGCTGGTCAAAATATTTACAACCACGGGCAAACTACAGCAACAAAAGCTCAGGGCAGTGGAGAGGGTAGTTGTGGGCAGGAGCAAGCGCCCAGTACACAGGGGGGCAGGGGAGCAGCACAACCAGACACTTGGTTCTGTCTCACGTGGGTGTCATGACATACACTTCAGCCTCAGTTCTGCCCCTACAAATGGCCACTTTAAGAAGCATGTTTTTTCTCCTTTTATATCCTCACATAGCATGTGAAAATACATCCATTGCCAGAGAACAGGCTCATCTGTCCTACAGTTTCTTTGGCAGATACAATTCTTTTTTCCTGTAAACACACCAAGTTTTTCATATATGCGTTTTCTTTTTTTAAACAGCTTTACACGTTAGTTGATCCTTCTCAGATTTAATGGAGATACTAAGATGTAAATATGAAAGCCCATGCCCTCTGCAGCTCCATTCACAGGCCTTGCTATCTTCTTTTATTAATAACCAACAGAAGGAAAGAAATGACATTTGCCATACATAATACAATATTCAGAAGATAAAGGTTAAGAAGGGTAACCAAAAAAACCCTCTCAACCTCACAAAATAATGATAAGGACGGTCACATCAAACCAGCTGTAAAGTTTTCTCAGACTCTCTAAGAAATGAAAACCAGCACCACAGAAGCTTTTGCAAACATTTCCCAGAAGGAGCTCAGCAGTTCCAGCAAAAACAGTCATAGAAGAACTTTAAATGCACTCCCCAAAAGCCAAACCAAGAGGCACAGATCCAGAAATGAGCCTCAGAGGCTCCTCTACACGGGCAAGAAGCGACATGCATCCACATCTGACATGCAAAGAAAATATGAAATAAGGGTTACTTTCCCCAGTTTTACTGAACAGAGGTGCTGACTGCAAGAGCGAACAATTCGTGCCACAGCCACAGTCTCTGTGCGAGGTCCCTCTAAACAACCAGCGCTGCGAGACCTTTCCCTTCCTAGTGGGAGAGAGCTCCTATTTAGCGTGTTTTGTCTTGCTCGTCATTTACAAAACTCGCAATTCCAAAAGTAACAATGTCACAGGCGCAACAGAAAAAAAAAATACAAGTATTAAAAACCCGAAGAAAAACAGAGATAGGAAATCAAACCTAGTCTCTGAAGCATAATAAACCCACCGCACCGGAGCAGAAGAAAGCAGCGCTGGACACTCCCTGCAGGCTCACCGAGCGCTCCAGCCCCGGCTCACCCACCCATCCACCCACCATTCCCGTCCTCCTCTCTCCCCCCGGGAAGGCAGCGCTGCCCGGCCGCGCTCACCTGCTCGGGACGGGCTGTGGGAGCCTGTGAGTGTCTGTGAGAGGCTGTGGGTGTCTGCGATGCGAGAGCTCCGCCCCGCACAGCCCCGGCCCGGCCCGGGGGGACCGCGGGGACAGCCCGCACTGGCGACAGCGCCGCGAATTGGTGCCTCGGGCCAGCGCGCTGTTCGCCTTTCCGGGGCCGCTCCCCCACGGCCCCAAAAATAAAACTACAAGAGCCGTGTGAAAGTGATGTTGAAGAAGGGCAGCTGAGCTGTCACACAGGGCCGGAGGTGGCAGCTGCAGTGGCACCACTGGTGAGACAGCCCGGGACAGTGGTGAGGAGCGGGAGCTCGGGAACAAAAAATCACTGAAAGATCTTAAAGCAGAGAGCGCTGTCTTCATCCAGCATTCAGTCATCAGAGTTTTAACAAAGCTTTCATTTATTTTCATTTATTTTCCTGGCTGATAATAGTATTTTAGAAGGTGGATTTACAAAGAGGACTTAGGCACTGAATTCCTTCTGGCGTTTTTTCCCTTAAAAGTACCAGACAAAGCATGTCCTTGTATCATTGCGAAGATAAGGTTTGTAGCAGACAGAGGTATACACTCTTTTAGCCAACCATTACCATGTAAGAAACAGCAGTGTGCAATTTGTAGTAAAACTGCCACACGCAGATTTTTATTTTTTTTTTTAATTTGAGGAAAAATAAACAGAGGTCCCATAACTTAGTGTGCTTGGTCTGAGACAGGCAATCTGGAAGACGTCTTGGAATACGCAGCAACCAGCTACTTATATCAGCCACGTGGTTGTTTTCCAAAATATCTTATCTCTCTATCCAGTTCTGTTCCACACAAGGTCTTACCCCTTTGTAAGATACGGTTACAGGACTGACAACTTCTCTTGCTTAAAATATTAATTAGAACGAAAATTAAACATTTATTCCCAGAAATCTTTTCTCTTTTGCTTTATGTGGCAAAACTGTTTGGTTTTTTTTAAGGTGGAGGAGGATAAAGGGAGAGCACTACATAAGCAAGCAGTGTTCAGAGCAGTCTCCCCAGTCACACAGCCTGAGATTACAGCTGTGCTTTCCTCAAAGGTTCAGCACGTGTGAGTCATCCCTCTTCTCTTCCCCTCTGCCTCTTCTTCCCAAGAAGAAAAGCACAGGCCACGGGCCATACAAGACAACCGATGCCCACAGTCCTGAGGCTGGTTTTCAGTAATAGATGCTGGGCTTTAGAGACCCTCCATGTGAGCGTGGGTATGTATCCCCAGCTCGTACAGTTAGGAAGTGTGATTTTTGCCTGCTGCTTTTTTCACCAGCTGCTGGAGACGGGAGAGGTTCCAGTTTCCACCTAAGCTCCAAGTTGCCCCTCTGCCCTCCTCCATTCTCTCAGTACAATTACTAACGATCAGTTAATCATTTCCAGCCTACCTTGCTCCCTCTGTCCTTGATGTGGGGCGGTCCCGGCAGAAGTGCAGCTCCTTCCCAGGATGCAGGCAGGGCTGGGAACCTCCCCAAAGGCCAGTTCTGTTGGGTTGGATCAGCAAGGGCCACCTCGATTGGGAGGAGGGCAGGAGATGGCCCGGAGCTGCAGGTCTCTCCTACTTCTCTCCTCTCCTGCTGAATGGCCCCCTGCTTACTCAGACACAGCTGTGGGCTGTTGCAGGGACTGAGCACTCCCCTCAGCAGTCCTGACAGGGGAAAAAAACCCGAAGGATTTCTTGATGGCATGGCATCATTATACCACTTTTCATTCATCAAAGTATTCAGAGTGCAATTACTTATACAATTTGAGTGAAGGAAATGAGTGTGTAGGGGGAAAATCTATCAGTTAATGTGATTCATTAGTAATGGGTGATATTTGTCCCTGCACAGCAGCAAGGATGAGGTGGCTTGATCAGCTCTTAAATAATTAGATGGGTGCTGGTGGTAGACATAGGGTCCCTGTTAGAAAGGCATGAATTAGTCTAGGATATCTCCACATGTCCAGAAAGGCAATCCTGATTTCCAGATCTGGATTCTGGACTGTTTTTTGGAACCATTTAATCTAAAAGATATGGTTGGCACAAGCACAAAGAGTGTAGGCTGGACATGAATGAGCTGTGCCTGGAAAGTAGAAGTAGGTTGTTAAAGATTAGAGCAATCAGATTGTAGAAAAGAATAATAGGAGGAAAAATACCCTTAACTCCTGCATATGTGGCATACCACGTATGCTTCAGTCCAGAGTGCTCTACTGCACTGTATGTTCTCATATCCAGCCGCAGTGCTGACTGGGAATAGAGCAATGCAACACCAGCCTGCCAAACCAAGGGAGTGTGATCGGCCTTTCACTGAGAGCTGTTTACTATATAATGGGATACACTCACTCTGTTTTACAAGATCATTTTTTTCATACCAGGCATCTGACAAGTTGTTGTGTGCTCTCACTATCTTAATCATCTGTAGTTTTGAATCATGCTTCAGATGAGACCTGTTCAGTTTGCAGAGCGTAGGAACTGAGGACATCTCTGCTGTTCTCGGATAAATCATAGCAGCAAGACCCAGGCTAAAAAATGGTCATAAAGAAACAAAGCTCCCTCTATGGTTCGGGTTAGAATTCAGTTAATGCTAACTGAAGCTACAAATAACCTTGCAAATACTTTCCAGAGATTTGAAGTAATAAAAACAAAGCCCCGAATTGCCATGTAGTCATCAACAGCAGTGTGCACTAACACAACCTTCTCAACAAGAACTTAGTCAAACATCTTTCCACCTTTCCCTCAGGGGAGCATTTGGCCCCCAAAGTGAGTTATCAAATCCAGAGTACTCTTAATAACAGGGTGAGAAACTAGTTCCTGAGCCTCACAGCCAAACTTGAGACACTATGTCATGGACAAGAAGTAGGTCAGCTCCAGGTAGTAATCACCTCCCATTTTGTACTCATGGAAGGTGCCGCAAAACCCTGCCAAACAGGTGTTGCTTAACTCCTAATTTGGCCAGTCGGCTATTTCACTTGGCTACTGAAACAGTGAGAGCTGGCATGAACTTGTCTTGAGCAGACATATTTCTTATTTGCTTTCTTCCTTTTCTTACACTAAACCGGTTCCAGTTGCTTTACTGGGAAGCAAGGGACTTCATACAAGTGCAGGAGTCAAGACTGAACAACTTGGCAGGAGGAACAATCCATCTGGTCACTGTAGATTATTTTTTCTCCTGTTCTCCATGTTCTCAGGTTCCACTCCTTATAAAGAAATATTTATGTTTATCATGAGCAGAAGAATCTTTTAATGCATGAAATCAGACAGAAGCTGCACAGATACAAGGGGTTTTAAGGTCAGTCAGGTTGTGTCTCCATTGGTCCTGATGCAGTCAAGTAATACTCAGCTCTCAAAACCTGATTTTTCAGATCACTTGTCTTCACAGTCAAAAGGATAGTTTTGGTTTTTTCAGACAAAAACCCCATATATGGATTGTGCTCAAGTAGAAACACAGAAATCTGAGCTTTTCAGCAAGGTAAGCTCCAGGGAAATTGGGATGTTTTAAGACCATATGTCTTGTCTTCTTGGTGTTTTTACTTCACATGCAATAGGCATCCTTAAAATAACCCAAACCCATTCCAGTAGGAATACAAGGCCTTAAAGAAAAACTGCTTCTCCATCATTTGATCCCTCTTCATTTGGAATCTTCTATCCTTCACTCTCCATCGTGTACCACAAGTTCTCACTGGCCACTCTGCTTGTCCAGCTTCTCCATGGACACTCACATCCTCTTCTCTCCCTGAAAATTTCACCTGTACTTCCAGTTTATCCCTGACAAGCTCAGCACTGCACTCACAATCAGGCCTGTTCGCTGTGAATTTACCAGCAGATGTCAGGAAGCTCCATTCCTGCTCTTTACTGGGATCCACACGTGAGCCTGTGCCAGGGTTTGCATTATGGATGCTGGAGGGTCAGGCCAGGAACTGATAGGCAAAGGGCATTAACATTTGAAGACAAGATGAGGCATCCAGCTGAAGTTTCCTTTCTGAGTACAGTGTGTTACCTGGAGGTTGATCTACAAGTGCCATGCAAGGCACAAAAGCAACCCCAGTGGTGATCCTTCTGGGCACACCAACCACAGCCTGTCACCGCAGGCGCACTGTACCTCACTAGGAGATGGCACTGAATTAGGAAACTACTTTTAGGAATACAAAGTACTGTAAGAGCAGCTGCTCAACAGACATATTACTACGGCCTTTGTAAAGGTTTACAACTTTAAACTGGAACAAAGATCCAACTGACTCATATTTAACTCTGACAGATGTCGTGATCAAAAGGTGACAGCTAGTTAACCAGTCAGATTGCTAAGCCATTCTTTGACAAAAGTCCATATATATCATGTTGTGTTATCTGTAGTCATTTAAATATATTTGTTTTACCACACACTGGATGATAATTCACAGTGATGAATAATGATGATAATGATCACATAATTCATAATGATAATATTGTAATAGCTAACAAAAGGGAAAAAAATTAAGAAGGAAGAAAGAAAACGGAAGTGATGCTCTTTCCAAAGAAACACATAGCAAAACCTTTATCTCAAAAAAGAGCCTATAAAACAATCCCCAGACACTTGTGGGCTGGGGTGTTGTTATGACCTGCCTCGAGAGATGGCAATTGCCTGGAGGAAAACCACCACCAAAGCAGCTTTCCTTGCATGTGTGACAGCTGCAGCTGTCAGGACCTCAGTGCAAAGGCTGGCAATTTTCTTGCACAGCTTATGGTAAGGTGTTTCTTATTCTCTCACCGACTTTCCGTTTTCAGACTGTGCACCATTCTCCTCTTTTCCCAGTTCTTCTATTCTGTTTACATCCCAAACTGCACACAGAGCTCACGTCTGTGCTTAAACTTTACATCCTGCAAAAAGCTTTGTTCATTACCTGTTGATTCTTTGTCACAGCTGTGATTAAACTGGTACAAATATCTTTTCATCCCTTTTGGTGAAAGTCTGTCTCATACCAGCTGTATGAATTGACTGGACATCTAGATTCTTACAAAACACTTGTAAATGCAACATCCTGCACAGCAAGGAAAAACTCAACAACTGGAAATTGGTTTCCTTGAAAAAAGGATTAGATAAAAATTCCCACGGTGTTAGAACTTCTAAGTGAATGAAAACAGAGATGGAAAAGAGTACGATGCAGAGGGATCTGTACAAGGCTCCAAAGTCCTAATATCTAGAGGATTCTGTGCTCTTCTGTATCCAGAAGTTTGGAGCAGAAACATGGAGCAGAGCCCATGTAACAAGATGCTATTTCCTGTGTTTGTGATTAATGTGGTGTTTGCGACAGAATATTTGTGTGTTTTTTCATTTCGGGCAATGATCCATCACCATTTTCACTCCCACACCAGTGAGAGAGAAGCACATTCTCCTGGCTACATTTCAGAATGTATGATCACTTGTTTCAGTTTACACGACAATTAAAGGCACAGTCTCTGCCCTCTTTTTCTCTTAAATAACACTGGATATTGAATCTTATGTACATATTACCTCAGATCTCCTGAAAACTGACAACAGCAAGTTAGATCTGGTGAAACAAGGGTGTTTTCACAGGCTGGCAAGCCTGCCAACCTTGAAAGCCTATCAGGTTTAAATATTTAATGATCAGACATGGCATTCCGACTCCTAATCAATTCTTTTTTTAGATACAAGTCTGGAGTCTCAGAAAGTGCAATCAGGCAGTGCTGGAGACCTGTAGAGGCTTCTCACATCAAATAGTCAATAGGACTTGCTAGGAAATGAATAGGGGAGTCAGAATTGTCTGCCCTGTTCCATTAGAGGCACGTGGTAATCATAAAAGGGGCAGACTGCTTTGAGATAAATTGGCTTTTATAAAGTCTTTTCTTTATATCCTTCATGTTGGTGGAACTTTTTCCTTGGAAATAAATGAAACGGAAGCTTTGTCTAAACTCATACTAATGTCTAATTAGTATACTAATACTCATGTCTAAACAACATAAATAAAAGTTGGTTTGAAACAGATTTAGTGAGAATTCTGGTTTGCAGAAAGAGGAGAATGGGTACATAAGGATAAAAAACTCTCTTTGCAGAGAAACAAAATTGATTTGGGTTATTAAATCCACCCAGTAAACAGTGGAGCTGCTGTTTTTTTAACTGCAGCTTGTCCTTATGAAGGAAGTTTGTTTATGTTTTCCACAATGTTCACAGGTTCTTTTTATGGCACTTCATATTTCTCTACTGCACAACTGAATAGAGACTAGGAAAAAAATGTGGCTGTGCTTTCAGTTTCGAAGTGCTCTACCATAATGATTGTTGTACAGTCTTTTGGGTTAAATCCAGGCTGACAATTGATGGCATCTTGCAAAGAGGTGAATTGGATGAACTGATAAAGGTAAAAATGGGAATATTTCCTCAAGACAAAAAAAAACCCCAAACAGTGGAAAAGTATATGAAATTCACTGTTCTGTTGTTTGAATTAAACTATTTTTTTAAAGGAAATAATTATATTTTTAAAAGGAAATCAATTCAACACTTCCTACTCGTTCATCAGGTCCGTTTCCACCTCATCCATTTGTCTCAATTTGCAGCCACATTGTTGTCTCTGTGTGTTTAATTCCTTTCTGCCAATCTCTGATTATCTTTTTACTCTGGAAAAGATTTCATGATGAAGAAATTATAGAAACTATAGATTTTCACAATATAGAAAGGCACTCCCTTACGATAGTGTTCAAGAGCAATATTCCCAACACATACTCACTTTGTTTGTATGAATGACAGCTTTGAGGTGCATTTCACATCCTTAAGCCTATGGAAAACAGAGAAAATACACAGGAAGCAGAAGCATTACCAGCTCTGATTTTTTTTTTTTTAATGACACTGTATTCAGTTCAATTACAGATTAAGATGATCCCATGACTGACTCCCATTTCTGCGGAAGTAAACAGGAGTTTTTTTGCTAGGAAAATCAACATCACACATTATAAACACCGGAGAAAGAGGAGAGCTCCTGTTCTTTAGGGTTTCTCCAGGTATCAGAGGTGTATCTAGGTGACAGCATTAATGCAGTACTGCTTTTTGTTTCTTTTTTTGATTTCCTACTTTTAAGGACAGTAGCCTTGTGTTCTTCCTTTACTCCTCCACCTGCAACCTCAAATTCCAGACTGATGGACTAGAATTTTCTGGTAGAAGGATACTTTTGTTAATCATATAAATCCTTGTTTATGGTGCAGTACTTAGCCCAGACACATAAATGTTTCAGTGGAGAGGAGAGAAATAAAATCTTCAGGCTGACTCAGGAAGAAGTGCTCACTGAACTCATTCAGTGAGCAGTGAGGTGATTCCCCACTCTGATGTTAAATCTGCAGCAATCCTACCTATGCGATACCCTCTGGCAATGCAATCACAAATAGGTTTAGACAGCTTGATTAATTTGTGAATGCCTTAAATGCTACATCACGGCAAAGATGCTTTATGCAAGTGCAGTGTTCCATTTAGTGCCATCGGTATTTTTCAATTCAGTCTGTTTTCAGAGTGCAATTGCTTTCAATTTTTCACTGTGGCCATGCAACCAAAAAAGCAACCCTTCAGCCTTACCACTGCAGCCACCAGGTACCAAATTGTTCAGTGATGACTTACAGACTAGTTACTTGTTTGAAGAAATTGGTCGGTCTCAGATCTCACTCTTATTTGAAGATATTCACAATCAATTCACATTAAAAAAACCCAAACAAACAAAACAGCTCCCAGATATTAGTTACCTTTTTGAGTTCATAGTGATTTACTCAGGTGCTTGGATAACAAAGGAAATTATGCTGACAAAACAGACTTGAAGACATTTAAACTTGTCGAGGCTTAGATACTCCATCGACATCTGGTCTTTAATAAGCATTTCATAGTCATGGGTTGCAGCATTCGCTTTCCTAATTTTCCTTGGTTTGGTAAAGATATGAAGTCTGTATCCCAACTTTTCAGACAGTCATAAGGGAAAACTCAGAAGGGTTTGGATAAAGCACCTCATAGCTCATTATCTGAGCACCAGCCATGCTGAGCGCATAAGAAGATTCCTTCCCCTTACATCGCAGGCCACAGACTGATGCAATTTTTTCCACCCTCTCAAGCTACACACAATTCTCTGCTCTTCAAACACTTTGCTGTCCCCCCAGCAGAAAATCTGGGGGCAGCCATTTGTTTGGCACAGAGACTAAAATAATCAGTGTGTTTTCTGTGGAGTGAAAACACAGAGAGCACTGGAGCAATGCCCTTTTGGCAAAGCAGCTCCTCAGCTTTGACGTTTCCTCCCTCCCCTTTTCTCTTTTTAATTAACTACATGGCTATTCTTTCCACAGAGCCAAAAAATATGCTCTTACATTGGAGCAATCTTGGTATTATTTTTGGACTTCTCATCTTGCTGTATGTGTCTGGTCCATAACAGTGTTCTTCAGTCTGTGGTCTGCAGACATGCTGTACACTGTTCCTTAAGGTAGCACAGAAAAGTAGGATATTGTCAGCCAGGGCAAATTCATTGTCCCAGGGCCAAAAGCTCAGCAATTTCCCAGTCACAAGAACCAGGAAGCTGCCAGGCCAGGGTGTCTCATTTTATGCCATTGCTGGCACAATTGTCAGGTCTTTTGCGGTCAGAATCACTGCAACAGGTAAACATTTACTCTGCAACTATCACTTGACATGTTCCCACCTTTCCAAAGATTTGAAACTCACTAGCAGATGGTTAATTTTGCTCAAACAATACACCTGTCTTGTGGCTCCAGTCTTGACTGAGAAACTGCTTCTATTGGTTTTCCCTCAAGGGCTCCACTTCTAGTAAACACAATTAAGGCTAAACACATTATCTACCATGTATCATCATTAGAAACTGCTTTTGCTTTTAGCTTTGTCTTTGGGTGTAGGCTGTTTGAGACAAAATCCATCCTTCAGTGATTAGGAAGCTGCAGCTCCACACCTTACAACCCTTCTTAACTTTAAGGGGTGGACAGGATTAGATGCTGCAGATTCTAAATCTAAGTACATAATGACATGACTCAAAAAAATGCTCTGAAAGATTTTAAGTCTGGTTTCAAATTTAAGCTGCAAAGTCTGCACTACTACTGACTGGCACACCAGGCTGGCTCAGAAGTGGGACAGGATGGTGGTACAGGGTTCCCAGCAATGTGCAAACCCATCTTTGCATTTCTCCTTCTGCATCAGCCTTGGTTCAGCCTGATGAGTGACTTTTTCATGAGTACACGTAAGAGTCTCAAATCAACATTTCCTGGCTTTGCCCTGAAAGTGATTTTGCTATTCAGAGGATGCCAGTTGAACAGGGCACTGATAAACTATCTTTTCAGATCAACTGGGAAGGATTTAATTTTTCACACTTTGTGTGTTTCAGTAGCTGCTGCTTCAGTTTTCATTACTTCCACTGTAACAAGGCATGTCACAGAGACAGACATGTGCTATGGACGCACCTCTTTCCAACAGATCCTGTTACAGCCCCTCCTTGGGAGAGAGTGAGAGGGAGGATCCAAATCTAAATTCTCCAACTCC
>WEKX01007978.1:42502-127533 GCA_013390025.1 Pitta sordida
GGGGTGGGGGGTTAATTCTGTAATTATATTAATTATTCTATAAAATTACATAGAAGCCAGTATTTCAGGACTTCAGATATGAATATATTTAAAGCCGAGGCTTCTAGAAGTGAGATGCAGAGTGACAGATGTGCGTCTGTCCTATCAGTGCCTAATCCAGATCTGGAGCACTGCAGACTGCAGGTGGCAGCAGCCTGTAACCCAGGACAAAGTCAATACTGATTCTAATCATTAATGTAACACTAATCTGCACTGTAGTTTTTAACTTTATGACTTTGCTTTCTACACATTACGGCCACGATCTCATACAACTGTAGTGTCGTATTTCACAGGTCACTTGCATAAATTACTCTTTGCTTAATGCCATCTTCATCAACACACCAACCACACAAGAAAGCTGTTTTGTCCTTGTACAAAGGGCAGTGGTACAGGGAATGCTGTTCTCCTTAAACAGAACCTCTTTTCTGGCAGATTTATGTTAAGTGCTCTGGAAGCTCAATCAAGGGAAAGGGCTAAAAAAAAGACCTGCTCATCAACTGTAAAAAAGGAATATATGTTCCCTTTTAGAATTACATTCTCTACTTACCAAGCAGTTGAAGTAATCTTCGAAGAATATCCTAGTATAAAAATTTTGAGAATGCTTAGCATTTCCACGAGTTAACTGATTGGGATTTGTATCTTTGATTATGTCAGTAGTTCAGCCAGAAACCTACCACAAGTAATAGCAGCTGTACTGAGCTCTCTCTGTCTTTTCTTTTATAGGTATGATGTTCTAATATACCACTTCTCTCAAGTGAAGAAATTGAAGGAAGATCAAGGAGTTCAAGATTTAAAGTTAGTTCTACTGGAAAGGGTAAAAAATTTATTTCCAGATCATTTTCTTTATTCCAGAAGCTGAAACCATTAGAATGATAGAACAACTTGGAAGGGAACTATAAGGATCATCAGAATCAAACTCCCTGCTTCTCACAGGACTATCTAAACCTGATCTTCTGAAACAAAGACCTGAATAAAAAAAATCCATATATGTTCATAAGCTCCAAATTAACAAAAGGGGGTATTTGCAAATGCAGGGACCCACTCTAGGACTAAGGTTAATTATTGTCCCAGTTAATTAGGAGACTAGAGCCTCCAGGAGCCTCCCCCAGGAAGGCACTTCCTTTATCCTCGGGTTCCTCCTGGCTGCAGAGACCTGCAGCCCCTCTCAGGAGAGGAATCAGGCAGAGGGAGTCTCTATTTGTGCCTTTCACATCTTTTTCCCTTGTGATAAAAGACAGATGTGTCTTTTACCTGCCAGGCAGGGCTCCCTGGAGGGAAGACGACCTTAAAATATTTTGGTTGCACTTGCAACTAGTTCTTGTAAAACCTGTGCAAAGTCAGCACAGGCTTTGCAAAGGAACAGATATTTTCGACCTATTTAAACTGTGTTCAATCTCCTTTCCACATTGTCTGTTTTCATAATTAAAACAGACTTTAGGGACAGCTGAGAAACTGAGATACTTATTATTCTGACTGCACCAAAGTGTGTAATTGGACAATAATTCAAGCATCTGACCACATACCCTTTCTTACATCAGAAACACCTCTTGGCCCTAGTGATCAGCTCTTTCCAGCACCTCAGCCCTCACCATTGAAATTAATTACTTTGCTGTGGTTAACCAACTTCAGAAATTACCCCAAGGGCTAATGGTCCACTCCTCTTCCTTCTGAGATCAGGATGATGATCTATGAGGTGGCTTTGTCATGTGCATCATGCAGGTGGCAATCCTGTTGATTCCCAATTTCTAGAAATCTACGTCAAAAAAATTAACTCGTTTTCCTCTGGTTTAATTACTAACTTTGAATGAACCTGTTGAATTCTTTCTGTCTGTCATAGTCTGAGGCTTTAGAACTGTTACATTAAAAGGGAGAAGAAGAAAGGAAAAATCATTACTTTTTTCTAACAGAACTACGTAATGGTCCCCACTGTGGCTTGACACAGCTCTAGCAGGCTGGAGGCTCAGATCAGGTTAGTTGCAGGGTGCACAGACATTTTTCAGATTCCTACATTGTGTGCTCTTGGTTCTCTTTCTACATCTCATTTCAATAAGCAAATTACCAGAAAAAGGTCTGTGTATAATTTGCCATATTGGAGATAATTCTTCATTTGGAAATTCTTCTATTGTGTAGAAGTGGTTTCTGCTTTGAGCTATGTGCCACGTGTCATTCAAATATTTACTTTGCACATTAAAACAACTCATCTCTAGATCATATCTGAAAAGAATGATGTTTCATATTTGAGTCACTCTTATTCTTCTTGTGTAATCAGTGTTCTAAGAGATATGTTGCATTTGGATACCAAACAAGAGAAGCAAGTTCCCAGTCAATAGGAGCTTTGTTCTGCTACAGTAAAGTGGCATTTTAATTGGGAAAAGGATTTTTTCTACCTGGTCTATATTTACGATAGACAATATTTATGGCAGACAATAGTAGAGTTATTCACAGACATTGACATTTCTTGAATTACAAACCACTTTGAGCTCTAGACACCACTGGCTGCAAACAAATAAACAGACACTGAATTGTGTGTACAAGGTCTCTGCTTTTTATAACATTGAAGATGGTTCCCAAGCTCTATTAAGAAAGAATGTTAGTTTTCAAGTAGCAGAGAAGCTTCGTCAAACTATGAGTTATCTGTACTGAGATCTCAATTCACCTTTATTTTTGTCAAGCTTTAACAGATGTTTCAGACAACTGGGCTAGACCTGACCATAAAGCATAGAGAAAGAGACAATCCTGCTTCAAACAACATATGAACTATTTAAAAGGGAGCAAAGAGACAAACACATCTCAGTTTCATCCTGCTACAAGTGAGGCACACAGCATGAGCCAGTCAGCTAAGGCCAGGCTCCAAACCTTCCAGAGTTTTCACAGGGGCAGCTTCCTCAGGATGCTGCCTTAGATATGGGTCCATGTAGGGCTCAATATCCAGCAGCGCTCTGGCTCCACCAACAGCTGAGCAGAAATCCCCAGATGAGAATTTACACAATGCTCCTTCTGATCTTGCCTCCACGGTTACAAACACCCACAGTCAGAACTAGGGCTATCAACTACATGCAGGGGGAAAAAAAGCAACAAACAAATAAACAAGAGAGACTGTAAACAAAAATAGTAGAGAAACTACCAATAATTGTGACCGGCTTCTATGTGCAACAATATGCTATTATTTGTGATGATAGGAAAAGCAATCAGCTGGATGGACTAATTTATAATGATTATTTCACCTTTGTTTGTCCCTGATAGCATGCAAGACATTCAGGGGGCTGATACAATGATTCAAGGGGACTGATACCATCTTTCTCTTTGCTGAGTATCACTGTATCTCCTAGAGCAAACAGCGTAATTAAGATTGCAAAAGAAAGCCAGTGTTACGCATGTAAACCTAAGTCTAAAATCACTCACTTCCCCCACAGGCTGAAGAACCACGGTGAGGTTGGCAGGTGATCACAGCAGGGAGATGCCACCAATGGCAAGAGACTTTGCACCCCCTCATCTCACCTGTAATGAAAGATGAAGATTCCAGAACACGTGCCTGCCCAGTGCAGCTTGGAGCCGGTGAAACAGATCTGGCTTTTCACTGAGTTTACCCCTGTCAACAGCCCTGGGGCCTTCAACAATGTCAGATTCTTCCATAAGTGTCAACCTGGCAGCATATTAAGTATGTTCCAGCTGTTCTAAATATATAAGCAATTAAGGCATCCTATGTCACAGTAAGAATTTCTTGTGCATGAGTACTTCTGGATGCACTCGTGGTTTTGGCACTTCTTTTCCTCTGCTCTTCAAGGAAAAAAACAGGCACCCTCCTCAAAGAAATGGACCTTTTCTCCCAGAGATTGATTTCCTGCTTAAGGATTGTGTCTCCCATTGCAGTGTTACAGTGACTGAAAAGCAAGGAGTGAAAGATTCCAAGGCAGTGATTACCTTATCTCCACAACATAGACAATACATAATTACTAAATTAACATTTTATATGTCAACATCAAAGAAGAAACTCTGGGTGAGTCTAAACTCTGTGCCTTCCAGAACACCTAGGAGATGTTCAGAACACAAATATTTCAGAAAAAATATACAGTCTTGTAATATCTTGACACAAAGAAACATTAACTGGATAGGCAACCACAGCCATCCTAAAATCAATCTTTAACCTACCTTACCAAATATCCACCTGTTTCCCCAGAGAGTGGGGAAGGAGCAGGAGGGGCAGGGAGGCAATCCTGCACTCACAGCCCCTGTGGCACATGTCTTGCATCCATTCCCCTTCCCCAGTCTCACATGCTGTGGACAGTAGGCTTAAATAATGACAGAAACTTATGTGTTTCTTTGTACCCATGTCTTTTCTCCTCGTAGACACACACGTGTTCACATGCATCTAACAAGCATCATCCAAAAGATATTAGCTACCATATATATAAATGTATACTAGAAATATAAAAAGGATTATCCCTGATGCCATTTTTCTTACTGTTTTGATACTTTTCTCTTTTCTCAATAGAGAGTTTTCACTAGACTTTAAAGCAATGGTATGTTGTAGTATGAATATGCAATGGCTTTCCTGAGAAAATGCTGTCAAAATAATGTCTCTCCCCAAAGCATTTAATTTTCAATAAAGCAGCATTTTAACGTCACTATTAAGATTATTGTGCTCAGCCTATTGTTTTTCTTTCCATGGAAAGAACACAGAGAAGTGAACAACTTGCCCAATATCACACAAGGAACCTGCAAAAGAGTAAAGATTTGAAAGACGAAAATAAATTCAGCCAGTAACTGTCAGCCATCCCTTCAGATTTTTAGTTTAGCCTGGAGGTGTGGCTCTTGCCAGGAGAGCCCACAACTACTTTGATGATGCATGTGTGTAGTGTACAAAGTGCTGAGCCTCCACTTTTGACAGTGAGGAAAATCTGAGCAAATGCTCCTCATCTGGTCCTTCAAGTCCTGATGAGAGGCGGGTGATGTGCTGTCACCATTAACAGCATCCAGTAACACCAACACACCCATTAACAACAAAAACCTCTATTTCAAGAATTTCCAAGTTGTGGTGACAAAAGGGGTGTGAAAACGTGGAATGCACATCTGTTCCCTCTCTTCTTCCTTCACCCATTAGCAGTTCACAGGTTCACAGGTTACCTGTTATTCTGAGTTGGAAGGGACCCACAGGATCATCTAGTCCAGCTCCCAAGTGAACACCCACCCAGGGATCAGACCTACAAGTGTGAAATCATGGGCACCACGTTTCTCAGGTGTACAGTACAATTTTGCTAATTATTTTGCAGTCCTGACCTCTCAAGGTCAGGGACTTGCTGGGCTGCTGCAGCCCTTTCTTGACTAAGCCTTTGTTTGCCCAGGAGCAAGCAGCATGTTTTGGGTTGGTGACATGACTCACCCAGGCAAACCCAACACATCATGCTTGGAATCCTTGTTGGAAGCACTGGGGATACACTCCTGTTGTGGAAAAAAAGCCTTTGTGCAAAACAGTTTTGCAGCAGATTCAGATGAAACAAGGACAATCCTTACTAAAAGGGTCACGTGCCCACTGTTACACTTGGAGATACCAAATATGTGGCATCTGGGGAAGGTGCTTTCATTTCTCACCATCCAAATACCTTTTAATTGGCAAGAAATTCAATTAATTTTCCCCAAGTCAATTCTGGCTTGCCTATGATGGTAACTGGTAAGTGATGTCCCCGTCTTTCTCAGTAGAAGAGCATTTCCATATTATTTTCACCCACTATTCTGTTGAGGGGGAGATTTAAGAGTGTCTGGGTGGGCATCTGGGATCTGGCCAAAGGACAACCCACCACAGAGACAAAGCATCTATTTAACAAAAAGTCCAATGCAGCCACAAACCTGGTTACCAAGAAGATCCCAGCTAAAACATCAATGGTTACCCCCCTGCACAGATATCTTTGCTGATCTAAGCGCACTTAGTTGGCCAGAAAGTTAAAGAGTTCATTGATCTCAAGGATAAAATGTCAGAGCCCCAGGTACAACTGTGCCTATGGCTTTTCGTCAGTCCCTGTGATGGTTTGTAGAGAAGCACAGTGAGGATATGCACTTTGCTCAACATTGCTCTCAACTTATTCCTGTGCCGCTTCTAAAGGTCTTCATTAACTTTCAGGTTAGCACAAAGGAAAATTTCTGGGATATTATGGAAAAAAGAAGGAATAAAAAAGTCCAACAACAAAAACATCCTCTGGTGCAAGTCTGTCACACAACATTCCTTCGGTGGCAGAGCAGGTGTGAGCAGTAGGCTGGGCCTGTGGGATAACTGGGGTAATTATACACTGTCTGCAAACTGACTCGCACCTTCAGCTGGGTACGGCACCCACAGCAGGTCATGTCACTGGGGATGTGTGTGTTTCCTCCCCACGTACAGCCACACTGCAAAGACATGGAAGAAGTGATCAACTTTTGAAGCTTTTTTCCCTCACCTTAGCTACATAAAGGTAAGAGCTTTCAAATTTCCTGGGGTCAATACCATGTTTATTCCTTAGGAAGCAAGAAACTGAGTTGGCAAGGACTAAAACAGGCAGTGAGCTCGAGGAGTGTGACAGCTGTGGCTCTCTGTTGTAAATGTTAACCTTTTATGATTAAATTGTCAAGCTCTCAAAATCTTCAAGCCTCTCTTATGTTCCTAAAATCCGGAGGCAAAGATTTTTCTCAGGATATTTTATCTTTCTCCTGGAACAGAATCAGAGAAGGAAAGGAGGAAAAGGAGCTTTCTGATAACGTGGAAATGAGAATAGTAATAAGAATGGAAAGTCAAACTAATGCACCATAGGAAAGGGCTTAGCTCACACATAAAAGCAGGGCATGCACCTGCTCTCTCCAAATGAATGTTTATTCATATTAACTTTGTAAGAGTTGCTAAACCAGCTCCAGATGCTGTATGAGACGTTACTTGAGCTACTATCAGTTTTCAATTGAAGGAAAAGTTATGGATATTATTTTGAAAAGAGTGTAAATGAAATGCTGGCTGTCCATGACTCAATGCTGTCAGTATGGGAATGTTAATCTATACAGGGATTAAACAAAAAAATGACAAGCAACACATTTTAAGGTAATGATGAAGAGCTGGAAACAATTGTCTAAGGCTGCCATTAATTCTGAAAGCTAAAAGGGAACGTGAAAGACGAAATTGTGTCAACAGAGGACAAAGGCTGAACCTAAACTCAGCATTTCCTATCTTCTGTTGTTTGCCCAAGTTTTAAGGCATAACCAAATGTGACCATGTCAGTGCAGAATGGACACAGTGTCTCCCTTTTACAGTATCTCTGTACACAACAAAGCAAAGCAAAACCAAGACTAATTAATTTGCTCATCGTGACTGTTGCAGAACAGGAACTGAGCACACCTTTTCCCCCGCCAGTCCAGGTTGATGCACCAACCACTGGACAATACTTCCCTTTAGTGGTTAGTACTCTATTTTTGGAATGGTAATTAGGGAGGAACAAGTTCTAATGCAATCCCATGGCTCAGCTCTGCTCACCTTTTAGAGTAAGAGCCCTTTAAATGTGAGTGAAGTTGGTCATCTGAAGAGAACAAGGGATTATACCTCAAAAAATGGATTAAGGAACAAGACTTAAGAGATACACCTGGTTTGCATCAAAGGCTAATGCAGAAGTCAGTGATGGATATTATTCAGGATTTTAATTAATAACCTTCACAGAAATACAGGAGTGGCTAATAAAATATATGACTGAAGAAACAAAATTATGGAAGCAGAACATCTATTACACAGAATAATAAAAGGTAGAGACCTGCTGTGACAGAACTGGTATGTATTATAATGCTACAAAGCAGTGCACTGCACTCAGAAAACTGTATCAGGAATTTCAGTTCCAAGCTGGGAATTCATTAATACAGAATGACATTGGAGGAGAAAGACTGACTGCTGGCTAATGACAACAAAAATACAAACCATTGGCATAATGTGCCCATGGAAAAGGAAGAAGTGCTGCTGGATTATATTGCAGACAGCACTTCCATGAAATACTAAATGACATCCATATCACTCTATAGGCTGAGGACAGAGCTCATTGGCCAAAAAGGATGAATTCACTGCACAGAAATGAGAAGGACTCAAAACTTTTCTTAGCCCAGTGAAGGAAGAGCTGGACAGGAATGCTCCCTGGGTTGTCTTGAGGGGAGAAGGTTTTTCTGTAAAAGCATGATGCTGGCACAGTAACACAGAAATAAACTACCATTAATAACTTTAGACTGAAAGGTTTGTGGAAGTTTACAGTATATTTTGAAATGCTTTAAGGTGAGAACAACAGGAGCAGTAAATTCCCTGAATTATAGACCAGAGCTCCCTTCATGAAGGATTAATTTAACACAAACGTCTGATGTGGGGCAAGGCAGGAAAATCCATGGAGTCCCTGCCTGTCCAGCATCCCTGTGAGCCCAGGCAGGCAGGGCCAGGCTGCAGCTGCCCACAGCTCAACAAACAAAACCTAAAACAACCCCCCAAACCTTCCAAATTTCTTTATGTCTCATTTACAGCACCATGAGAGAGTAAAAGTTGTCTCCAAGAGGGAGGAAGCAAAGAGCTCTTTCTTTCCCAGTGGAGTTAACTCACCAACATTTCACTCTTCAGTATATGCTTCCTCCTGACTTGGTGAAGAGTCGTTGTACTCTTTGTGCTCTTAATTCCCAATGTAAACCATGAGGACTTGGATTATACATAAATCCCTTTCCACATGAAAGCAGGAGAAGCAGTTTCTACACAGTGATTTATTGGGTCCTACCCCCTCCTTGAATAATTTTTACTGTCCAACTTCTAATTTGTTGCCAGCAGGCATCTCTTTTAGCTTCTATTTTAAGGGTGAGAATAGACAAATACCTGGATGCTGCTCCCCAGCTGTTTGTCTGTATTAGAGCTGGAATTATTCCTTCAACATCTGAAAAGCCCCAGCTCATTGTAAATGTTATCATAAATTACCAACTGGGGACTAGAGGGAAAAGATCTCTCCATGTAGGAATTTAGTGTTTCATCGCCAGACAAAAACTAGAATTAACTGCCTCAATCAAGTAAAACAGGCACTTGGTAGTCCAAGCCAGAGATGCAATTGCATGATGGTCATTGCATTTTATGGTCACCCTTTAAAATATCAGACATCTGAATTGTCTCATAAACACAGCTGGAACTGCTAAATACTCAGGAAAACTTCAAACTAGTGATGACAGGAGAAAAAGAACACATTATAGCAAACTGAAAGCCTTTGGACCACCATCCTACAAATCAATAGCTGGAAAATGCTATGCCTCCATATGCCCACAAAATGTAAAGACCCCTTACTATAATATAGTACTGTTAATCTTCCAAAATAGAAGATTTTTTAATGAATTACCCTGTCTTCTTCAAATACTTGAATCACTTCATATTTCCTTCCAAATTCTGTCTTCCCGTTTTCTGTCTCTTATTGAATGGTAAATCCCACAATGACATAACTGGAGCTGGAATGGAGATTAAACACTTACACAGTCCCTGCCTGCTGTCCTGCCTGGATGCCATCCTTGATAGCCAGATATGAATCTGAGAGGAGAAGAATTAGTACTGCAGGGGTCCCTTCCGGCTCGGAGTGGCCAGCTAGACTGTGAGGGAACTAGACTGTGTTACCACTCTGGGATGTGCTCTCGGTCTCTGTACGGGTGTTAGATGGTGAGTTGGACTAGATGATCCTTGTGGGTCCCTTCCAACTCATAATATTCTGTGACTCTGTGATTCTGTGAACTTCATTTTGCAAATGAATCTCCTTTACAAGCACAGATGATTGTCTGTGCCTCTCTGCAGGCACAGATGTAGCTACTAATCCCATTTGTGGGATTATTTAGCCATCAGGGACCTTGAGGAGGTGTGAGAGCTGGAGAGTGGGGCTCTGCCATGGAATTTCACAGTTCATCAGCTTTGCTGGCCTGTATGAGGCTGCTTTTCACACCAGAACACAAGATCCTGGAGTAAATCCAGAGGAAGATGCTGGAAACTGCCCATTCTTCTCTATCCTGGAGCAAAAAGGCTTCATCATTACTTTCCCTGAATCGGCTCTGTGTAGATGCCTCAGGGTGTGATTTGCTTCTTATTATTTAAAATACTAATTTCCACAGGACTTAAAGCTTTATTTTCCAGTGCAAGCCAGTTATATCCATATGTAGAGGAAACTAAAACTTCAGAAGAGAGAAGACACGGGATTGTTTCAGTGTCCCTGGCACTACACATTTCTGTCCGCAAATCAAGCAGTTTGCAGTTGTTTCCATCAATCTTTTTCAGATAAACCAAGGCCCCAGTTAGGGGAACCCAAGGGTCTGCTGTGCCTGTGCTGAGAGCTCTGTCTGCTCAGGGTGACTGCAGAGAAGACAACTCACATCACCTCCCAAGCTATTGAAGGCGTCCTGGATCTTCCTGTTTTCTGTAGGGATGTTTATAGGATGTCTTCCTGCTCTTCAGGAATTCCTGCCTCTTATTTTTCCTTCTTCCTACAGGGATACTAACAACGTTCTCTCTCACATCTTCCTGTCCAGTAGATAACCACATCTGAAAGAGATGGAGAGATGAAGAGATCTCATGTGTGGCAACAACACTTACAGGTTTAGAGGTCACAGCCCCAAAGGGCTCTTGGGCATCACAGACATGGTTACAACCAGGAATAGAGCATAGCCACTTGTAGGCTGAATTAAGAGGTCTACTGAGAGGCATAAAACACCCCAAAGAATGCCTTTCCCGGACCTCTGGACTTCCAGCAGTGAGGCCCATCTAACCCCCTGCTACTTTCTCCCAAATAGGCTGAGGAGGCTCCTGCAGAAGCTGAGGCCCAGCTGCCCATCCAGCTCTCCCAGCTCAGCTGCGAGGGGGCATGTCCTCTGTCCCAACACACAGAGCCAAAGCAGCGCTATTGAAGGCATGTAACAAGACATTGAAAGTGAACAAATTCAGGACACCAACTTTGTCAATAACCCAGAGCTCCTGCGCTTTGCAACTCCGATAGATCAGACAAACCTGGCATCCAGCAGGACTCCCACACTATTCCCGGCTCTGCTGCTGATTCACTTCTGCATCTCTTGTCCTACACATTTAACTGCTGATATTATCTAACACCTCACTGGGTGGAGCCAGGATTAGTCAGTGTATGCTTGCACTCAGCAGTTAACTTGTCATGCTTTCACTGTGTTAGCCAGTATTATTCCCCCCCTGCTCTGTGCCTTAGCCACCACTTGTGCCCAGTGCTCCACTCACTGAATGGAATTCTAAAGCCCTTTTTTTATCTCTTTCACAGTGAGTGAGATGAATTCTGCAAAGTGTCCCCCAAACTGACACCACCCAGTATTTAGTGTGTGGTGTTTCAGTAACAAGATAGCAATAAGACAAAGACTTGGAGACTCCCTGTAATTTTGCCTTCTAATCCTTGTCCCAAGGGAACAGCTCTTGGTCAACACTGGCTAATGCAATATTGTCTATTGTCTCACTCTTGAACCCACAGTTACTATTGACACACAGTCTTTCTTCTCTGTATGTGATTACTCTCCCTTGGCTTTCACAGGTTCACCCCATCCAAGTTCTCTTGACTCTCAGCTTTTCTTTTTTCTTCTCTTTGGGGTCTTCATGAAGCTTCAACAAAGGTCTATTCATACTTCTGACGTCCCAAATTACCTTCGTAACAAGTATGCAGAGATGTACCTTTCTCCATCCCTCCTCTCCAATCCATATGTGTATTAGCAATTCTCCCCAGCATCTTTGACCTTAATATGGCCAGTGCTGTATTTCTGATTCTTTTTATACACACCACCCTACCTATTGCCTTTATTCTGCTACCATCTTCCATATGACTTTCCATTCATGCAGACATACAGCACTGCTTCCCTAGTGACACTTCAAATTCCCCTTTTTCTTCCTCTTAAAGGACTGATGCTTTACCTCAGCACTAATAATCCACCCTCTTTTGTTCTCGCCATACTATTGCCCTCCAACACTCCCTGAAAACAGATCTATTGAGACTGTCCTGCCTTGTCCAGCAATCCCAATCCTGCTCTGCTTTGACCTCACACGTTCACAGGCAGCTTGTGCCCACTTGCCAAATGCCACATTTCTTGGTCTATTTTCATATCCCCCAATATGAGCCCTCAATTTGCACCACCAGTGAGTAGGTGAGATGTGCACAGTCCCTGAACCAGGGAAGTATCTCCACAGCAAAAGGAGTGTGAGGAGCCTTGTGGAGACAAGTTAGCCTGCCAGTAAACCTGCACCAGGCTCATTTAACAGCTCCATGTCTACTACTTTCCCCCCAAAACTGCCCTTCCTGGCTGACCTGTGCAAAAAGGCTGAAACTTTCTTCTGCAAAGGATTCTTGCAGTTAATGCTAGTAGAAAATCAGCTGGCTCAAGGGACAGCTAGGAATAATTAACACCTTTGCTGTATCTACAGCAATACAAACACACAATGCCATCTGTGTCCTCTTCCTCCCACTCTTCTTTATTGTGAGGATCAGCTCCTGTTAACAGCTCCAAAACACACATTTTGTGGCCTGATGTTGTTGAGAGCCTCAGGCAGCACAGTCATAGGTAATAACGACATTTCCCAACAAAAACCTGTCACTTACCGATGAGACAATAGTTTCACTGAAAAAACTGGGCGTGATAACAATAATAATGTTTCACAATAACTCAGAGAAAGGCAGATCCGAATTGCCACTGATTGCATTGATTTAATGATGCATGAAGGCTTTTCACAGGTGCTGCATAGTGTGCTCTTCCCCTCTTTGATTATTTTGACAAACTAGAGAAAAAAAAAAGAGGTTAACTTTTCTGCAAAGATAACACTTTCAGTCACAAGTTAGACCCTGTGAATATTGTGTTTTCTGGGGGAACATTTCTACCTTTCCAGCACAAAGAAATACCTAAAGGTAGTATTTTCTGCTCTCTCATTCCATCTTCCACATCATGAAGTTTAAAAGGAACTGCACTTCACTATTGAGTTGAGAACAACAGGACCTGATTAAACAATAAGAACTCCAAATTACACTAATCAGCAAAAAATCTGCACCCATAAACCAAACGTGTTAAAAATGGACTGATTGAATCACCTCAACCACCAAAGCAAAGGCCAACAACACTACCACAAGGACTCCCAGGCAGAGCTTGGGCGAGGTTTGGGTGGAGACTAAACAGAGTTTGGGTGGAGTTTAGGCCAAGTCTGGGAGGGGCTTATTTTAATGATCCATTGGACTAATCTGCATTAACCCTGCCTATCTCAGAAAACTGATGTATGGTAATGAGCATTCAATGCATATGTAACTCACCTGTTGAACAGGTAGAGTTCTGTTGCACTTAAGATACTGCCAATGGAGGGGGTAGCAAGTTTAGCTAGGAGCTACCCTCCTTACTGAAGTAAGTACCCTCCTTACTTCAGGATGAAGTAAGTTTCTCTTGGAACTCTTAGTGCACTGGTTTTTAAAACATTATAAGGGTTGTTACTGAGGCAACAAAGATTTTGTAAAAAGACACGTAAAGCCCTTTATACTAATAAGGAGGTGTTGAACTGTGTTTGTTTTCCTTTGCCTGGAGACAACTTTACATACCGTCCCTTCCCTTTTCTGCAGGGTACTACTTGCTGGGGATAAAAAAATTTGCTCGGTACACGATTTATAATCCCAGGCAGTGGTTGTGTCTGTTCCAGTGTCAACTGCCATGCACTATTCTTCAAAGAGGAACTAGTCTTTTCTGGGTTTTTTTATTTTTTTTTGTACATAAGTATTTGGTACAAGCATATTAGCAAATTCCACAAATTGTGGAGTTTGATTCTGCACATCACTATATAATAAAATCAGAATATGAGAACTGCTACTTTGCCTCTTAATAATAGCTGAGTGTGTGAAGTAGGAACTTCAGAAGAAGGCATTGACAAATACAGGGCACAGAGTCACAAACAGTAAGTTTAAGTCTGCACTACTTTTGGCAGGTGAACTGCAGTCATGCCTAGTGAGAAGGGATGTGTGGAAATTCCTATGGTGATGTATGAACCACCCCGTGAGATCTTCAGGCAACAACCCTTTGCACCAGAGTACAGCAGCCAAGAAGGTAAGGAGACTTCACCAGGGGGTTTGGAAAGGGTACTCAGTGGGGACTGTGTGCCAAACTGTGATAGCTAGTTTCCAGCATATAACTGAGCTCGCTCATAAAGGGCCCAGTTGGGTTTACAAGGTGTCTGTGCCAGAATATAAAACCCAGGGATGGGGTAAGCAAGCTGCTAGGGTCTTCTAACAGAAGCATCACTTAAAACAACAATAAATATTTTTGTTTGTTTAGTTAATAATTTTTCAAACAACACATGCTTTGTTGGAAAAGGAATTGCACCAATTCCTGGTGAGCAAATGTTCAGCCAGCAATCTTTGTACATGGCTGGGCTGTCTTGCTTAAGTTGTCATCTAGTTTTCCAGAGCACTGGCCTTTTCCCAAACACTCCTGCTGACCAGAGCTGGCCTCCTTAGGTGAGTCAGTTCTGCTCTAGGCCCTGTAGAGACGAACAACCCCTCCCGGAGACTGAAGTGCTGACAGCTCAGCTCAGAGACTCAAGTGGGTGCCGACAGCTGCTGCTCTGCTGGGTTGGCTTTTCTCTCTGAAACCAGGCATTGCTTTCACACCTACACAAGCATCTCACAACACTCCTTTGTCTTCTGCCTGTTGGAGCCCACACTCATTGAAAGACACAGAGATATATCAGTGGTTGTACCTTCGTACCCCGCTATTGAGGAAATTGCCATTGTGGGAGGTCAGGTGGTGGCTAATAAGGCTGGATGTGTCAGTGCCGGGCCTCTAAACCCGGCTCATTTTCACAGGGTATTACTCTGATCTGCTGTGTCCGTAAATATTTTTGTCTTCAAAAAGACCTCTCTCACCTCTTTGTAAACTAAAAAGAGCTTAGAAGAGGTTGGGGAGAAGTCATCAGCTGAAGGACAGGCACCTCACAGATCTAATGCTGAGCTGCAGTGTCTTGTCCTTGTGCAGGAAGCAGGACCTCACAAAAACACGTGGAGTGGTAACTCACGCATATGAAGAACATTCCTTTTATAGATCTGACGGAAATTCTTTAGGTTTTAATTTATTTTTCTTTTACATTTTCCCCCTCACAAATAACACTTCTTAAAAAAAACCCCAAACCAAACACCCCACCACCACAATACCAAATGCCATTGTAAATACCACTTCTGGCAAGGCATTCAAGAAACCATTGCTAACTTTTTTTCAAGTCTGCCATTGTATGCCAACTGGAAAAATCCAGTTCTGTATCGCTGTGAGCTTGACCTAACAGGACTTCTCACGCAGACTGTCCTGCTCCAGCCCAGTCTGGTAGCTTGATACCCCATCCATGCCAGCTGGCTGCCAAGAGTTTTACATTCATTTATTTTGAATGTATTCATGAATGATTTTTTTTTTTAATACAGTCATTTTATTTCACCTCAGGTAGGGTGACAGCATTCTTAATTTGTAAGATTAGTAAAAGAACTAAAAAAGCTTGAGGTGTCTTAGTCACCAGCTTTTCTTCTCTCGAAACAAAAGGGAAATTTTCCTAGAAAACATCAGACTCCACATGAGGCTGTTGGGACCCAGAAGCTGTTTGCACTTTTACATTTTGCCCTGTTTCTCTTTGCACAGGCAATTTCGAGTATCCTCCTCCCCCTCCCTACTGCCGAGAAACAACCACCATTGAGGAGCCAGGTATTTGTGACAACATTCTGGTTTCGCAGGTTAACAGGAGGGAAATGTTTTTGGTTTTAAAAAATCAACAGAGAAGATGGGAGTTTTCTGATCTCATCCCATCTGCCAGTGGGTGGTGGAGACTGCCTGACTATGGGGTTTATCCCTTAGGCAGTTCCCTGTATATGTCCTTAACCAAGTAAATATTTCTGCTTTTAGAAGCAACATACTGGGATACACAGCACAGGCAGTACAGAAGTCCTAATGAATGTACCTGAAAACAACTGCAGTGACGTGGATGCTCCATTAAACCATATTAAGAACCTGCATTCTCTGAGACTTTATACCTTGTACAATTTTTTTCTTGTGCTTCTAATTCTGCTGCTTCTCATTTCCTCTTACATTCAAGTTTACTTGGTGTCTCAGCCCCCGGTCATCGTAGCAGGGATCTTCTCCAGCAAACCAACATCCACAATATGTCCTTCCTGCCGCCAGCACATCACCACCAAGGTCACCTACAGGCTGGGCAGGCTGTCCTACCTCCTGTGCACCAGCCTGTGTATGGTTGGGTGAGTTTTCGTATAAACTTTACAGATGCAGAGCAGCAGGAAGTTAAAAAAGAATAATTAAAAATAAGAGTTCTAACGAGTGCTTATATAGGCATTTTCCCCTGCTCTACTTGATAAGAAGTCCCTTTTAGATACAGTTATCATGGCTACAGGGGATGCAAACTTGCTAAATATTTAACCCAGTATGTTATTATTTTCCAAAAGAGAGGCATATATTAGTACAACGTTGTCTGCTTCCCCACTGTAATTGAGGATCAGGCTCAGAATCAGATTAATGCAAGTCAGTAGTGAAGATTAATTTTTTGGATGATACTTTAAACTTTAAGAGACTTGGGGAGAGAAGTGGATTTGTGCAGACAGATAGAATAAGGCAGGGAAAAAGCACAGATGTGGCCAGCAGAAAGAAAAGCCAGTAAATCATTCCATGCATGTCCATTTCCCCTTGGGCTGCAGGTGCTGTTTCGGATGCTGCTTCATACCTTTGTTTGTGAGGTTCTTCAAGGACGCAGACCATTACTGCCCGTACTGTGAATTTCACATTTATAGATACAAAAGACTATAGAAGCAAAGTCTGTGCAACCAGATGTTGTGAAGAGTCCAGTTCCCTAATGGCATCAAGGTCTGCACATGGAGAACACACAGAGGAGGATGCTTAGGTTCTGCAGCTCTCCTTCTGATGAATCCGCCTGGTAAACTCCAGCTTACCATCACATGTTTGGACTGACTTTAACACAAAAAGCCTTGAAGAGTAATTTACAGTGTCACTTGAATTTATGCTATATTTTATTCGCTGCCCTGAACTGCAGTTACCAGCTACTGGGTACTTCAGCACTACAGATCCTCCACTTAAATCTCCAACCCAGTTGGACACAGACTCCTCTGGACCATTTAATACACCAGCAACTGAGAGGTTTGGAGATGCACATTCTAGAAAATCACTTATTTCTGTGCACTGGAACTGACTGGATGGGATTTCATTTCTCTCTGTTCTCCTTCGAATAGGACCTACCCCAACAGGGCTGTGGGTGGTTCAGTATAGCTGAATATTTATTGACAAAACACTAAGTTATGAGACTGTCTTTACTCTGTTATAGATGAGATAATAAAATAAACCTTTTATTGTTAACAATACTGGCAAAACATCTCCTGTCTGCATCGAACAGGGCTGCAGGTCACACAGGGAGACCCTGTTTACATTAACAAAGATACAAAAACATGTAAGGGAGAAAAATCAGCAAGCACAGCTTGAAAAAAGTCACCCCAGTCACAATACATGGCCCTCATTTTACCTCTCTACCTTCCCACTGCAGTGCAGCATCTCCCAAACCTCCGCTTGTTAGGCTTTAGACTCGACAGAGAACTTTTACAGTTCTCACCTAAAGTCATTATAAAGTCAAATACATCTGTAGTTACATGTCCACAAGGTTCCTAGACCTTTCTCAATATTAACACCAGCTTCTAAATATTAATAAAATAATTTAAAATAATAACAGCAGTAGAGAGGCACCCCCTGTATTTCCATGTTTCAACATGGTAAATACTTTGGTGTTGGTACCATAATTGCTGTGGGCGGGTGGGGTGTGTGATAACTGCGACCCTGCTCTGGGCACGGAGGCTGTTTTTACATGACTTCACACCTTCCTTCTCCACCGCTTGTTCCGGGGGGGTCCCATCGAACCAAACCCTTTTTGGGGCCCTTTGGGCCAATTGACATCGACAACAGAGCGCGGGGCCGCCCCAGTGCTGCCCTCTGGCGGACACGGGCAGCGCCGCCCCCCCGCGCTGGGACGGGGATGGGGGACAGGGGACACTGAATGGGGACAAGGGACACTGAATGGAGACAGGGGACACTGAATGGGGCAGGGGACATGGGGCAGGGGACACTGAAGGGGGACACTGGACATGGGACACTGAATGGGGATAGGGGACACTGAATGGGGACATGGGGCAGGGGACGCGGGACACTGGACATGGGGCAGGGGACACTGAACGAGGACGGGGGACATGGGGCAGAGGACACTGAACGGGGACGGGGGACATGGAGAAGGGGACGCGGAACGCAGACGGGGGACACTGAGCACGGAAAGAGGACATGGGACACTGAACGGGGACAGGTGACGTGAGGTAGGGGACACTGAACAGGGACACCGGGCTGGAACAAGGCACACTGAGCAGGGACAGGGGACGCTGGACAGCGACGGGGGACATTGAACGAGGACAGGGAACACTGATCAGCAACAGGGGAACATGGGGCAGAGACGGGACATGGGACACTGACAGGGGACACTAGACAGGGACAGGAACTGGGGCAGGGGACATGGGGCACAACTGCCACCTTTAGACTACAGAAACTCTAGTCTTCAGACTGTGAGACATTAAAGCAGCACACTTGTATCAACAGAAGTTAAAACTCTTAAACAACTCTTTTCCCGACCCTACACCCAGAGCCAGCACCCCCAGCCCCCAAACCCAGGCGAGTCCCAGAGCAGCTGCCTCGGCTTTCATTCCATACCAAGGTCAGTAATTCTCCCTGCCCTGGTCACCCAACCTACTCAGACCCAACGGAAAATATAATACCGCAGCCATTACCAACAGGTTTGGCACCATTTCACACATTTTTTTAAGATGTTAGGATTTTTCTCAGTTTTAAAATCTGGCTGTGAAATCAAACAACAAGATTTGCTGTTAGGTAGTGGTTACCAGGAAAGGTGTAAAACCCAAACCCATATGAATATACAAAGAAATTATATATATGTATAGATAATGTGTGTATTTAACAAAAGTAGTTAGGGAATTTGTACACCCCTATTTACATATACAATAGTTTACACAAGTATTTAATGAAAGAAAAACAAAAGGCTTTCAGACACAGCCTGGAGGTTAACAAATTTAATTTTCTGCTGTGCTTGGTGCACAACAAACTTCAACATCACCTGGGATAGAAATTAAGTTTGACCCTGAAGACCAGACAAGTTTAAAAGCCAACAGCAAATGACAACTCACTGGTCACACACCAAACATCAACACTCGCCACCTCAATATGCAAATATTTTAGTTCCTTTGAGAAGAAATGAGGGTTCAAACCCTGGAAAGTGAAATGTGAGTCAGCATTTACCTTCTGGTCAGCTCTCCCCACACTAGGAACGACATTCCCAACACACAATTTGTCCGACTTTTGCAAAATTTACCTGTTTGATCCAACCAAAGCCACCCTGACTCCTGAGCGACCCATTGACCATCATTCCAATGTTTTCCAAAATGAAGAGGCACGACGCCACTGCAGTGTTTATCCTAGGCTATTTTATTTACAATATATACAGATCCCACAGAAAACGATTTCTCACAGAGGATATTAAATAGCAAAACCACGGCGTAGCTCTGCGCACCGCCGCCCGCAGCCCGCGCGCTGGGCTGGTCTGAGCTCTGGCGGGGTGGCGGGCAGGATGCTGGATGGGATGTCAGGCGGGATGTTGGTTGGGATGCCAGGCGGGATGTTGGTTGGGATGGCGGGCAGGACGTTGGTTGGGATGGCGGGCAGGACGTTGGTTGGGATGGCGGGCAGGACGTTGGTTGGGATGGCGGGCAGGACGTTGGTTGGGATGGCGGGCAGGATGCTGGCACCAGCTCCGGAGGGGCAGCAGCTGAGGTAGATCCAGTGTGCGGGAGGCACTCGCGCTCGGCCGGGCCCTCGAGTCCTGCGGCAGCACAGACTTGTCCTGGCGGTGCCACGCGAGCCTCGTGGTGGGAAGGGGGTTTGAGCTGCTGTCACTCGCTAGTCAGCAACTATGTCACTGCTGGGATTTCACAGAACGCTTTGGACTCCTTTAGGATAAAAGGCACTATGTAAATCTACAGGAACAACGCTGCTACTTGTGTAGGGAGAATTCAGATGGGCCATTAACATCATGTGCTCTGATGCTGTGTACCATGAAATGACATCCTTATTGCTTAACACTTATATTACCATTAGGTTAATTTAATGCATTCACTGTTGATTATCCAGATAATTCCAAAATCTGAATAAAGAAATGGAAAGCATGGCAATTTTGGAGACTGGGTTCTTGTAAATTTTTTAGAATGAACTAAACAAAACATAATGCACCTGAGAAAACCTCCTGTCTTCCTCTTCTCTTCACTGGTGTGTTTCCACATTTGAATAACAAGTTACTTGTGCTCCAAAAGAAATTTTTTCATCAAATCCTTCAGTTATTGAAAACTGCATATGGAATGCCTCAAAGTATCAACTTCTTCAAACTAAGTATGGAATAGCACAAATACTGCAGCACATAAAATCTACTCATCTAAAACCCAAAAGGCACCCAAAAATCTACTTTTTTTAGTGGCATTTTCTTCTGAAATAGGAGGATTGTGGTTTCTTAAGATACTCCCTACAAGCTGCCAACATCCCATAAATTAATGTGAGAACTTAGTGACATTCAGTAACAAGCTCAAATCTTTTATCAGTCTATCATAACGCTAAATTCACAAAATATAATTTGGGCTTACTACCTCTGACCAGAGCCTCTGATTACACAGAAATAGTCTGAAAACAAATCCTGGTATTTACTGAAAGCCTGTAGAGTAAAACTTTCTCCACTTCAGGCATGCCAGTCAAGCATGTCCCTCTATTGCTAACCTACACAATCAGACACAAAAAAACCCCAAAACAAAAACCCCAGTTTGCTTGGACTGGAAATAAGACAGTTAAAAAGCACTGCAAGATACAAACTAAAAAACCAAACATACCTAAAACTTGCACTTTCTGTTTTGGTTATGAATACAGGGAACACATTACAGAGGGAATCTATTACTCTATGAAAAGACCTTACCTTTAGGGACCCCAGATTTCACTTTACACCATTTATAATATTAGACTTGAGAATCTGGACCACAAAATTTTGTACAGGCAGGCAGAGTCCAGTCTACCACAAAGACTCTACTACAAGCTTTACAAATGAACTAGTAAAATAATTTTTTCCATTTGTCTTATTTGTACATGGCTCCTTCCTGGGAAAAACTTTTATTTGTTAAGCTCAAACATGACTAGTTAGGAGGTAAAAAAAAAAAAATCAAACCCCCAAAAACCTCCAAGCCCCAAAACTATTAAACAGAAAACCCCACAAAGTTTCCCCAAAACAATCAATGAGGATTATACAATTGTCAACACATAAGGAAAAAGCCCACACCTTTAGTAAAATCTCACGAGTGAAAAATGTTTCCCAAAACTCTATTTCCAAGGAGAGGAGAAATCTTCTTCAATGTCCATGTCATCACTCATCGAAAAAAATTTTATAGAAAATTTTATTCAACATACAACATTTTCCAGCAAAAAAAGGCAATATACAGGAAGAGGAGTTGTACACTGCGGCTACAGAAACAAAATAAAATACTGGAAAAGAATGTAAAATTAAGTGTGAATTGCTGATTCTATTTTTACTGCACTCAAAACTAGACACGCGGCTGGCATTAGCTCCAAAAGAAAAGGAAGCAGTCTGGGGACTGAAATAAAACTACACACAATGAATATCAACATCAGTGAAATTCACTTGCAGACTCACCCAATAAAATTAACCTCCAAGTGTTAAATTGTACATGTTCATTCATTAAATATACAATTTCTTTTTTCTGTTTTTTTTCTTCTTTTTTCTTTTTTTTTTCCTCCTTTTTTATACAAAGTCAACAGCTTACTAAACACTAGTGAGCATGCCCTCTGTGCTAAAAGGCTAGTTCTTGTGTTTTCCCCATCTCTTCCCATGGTAACTAAATTAATGATATTTATAATCTTTTTACTTGCTTTTGCCAACTTTTGAGTGTCATTCTATTTGCCAGAAGATGGCATAATAAATCACAACGGTATTTATCAATGGTTGAAAATTTAATAAAAAGACCCAAATACCTCTTTTTAGGACTCAGGGCATCCACTTGGCAAAACGGGATGCAAAGTATTGACTAAAATAAATGAAAACTAGTTTATTAAAAAAGATTCTATGAAGCTGGAGGAGACAAAAATCCCAAATAAGTGCCAACAATGTACACAATGAAGTAGAGATTGCTATTTATTGATGATGTGAGTTGGTTGTTGGGGGTTTTTTTTGCATTTACAAATGCACAAAAATGTCATTTAAAGTATAACTGAAGGAAATAAATCTGATGTGAGTCTACACATAAGACTTACTAGCTGCAGTGATGGTGACCACCACAGTGGGGAGGGCAGCCAGTCAGCTTATGCCATTTATAAACATAGCACAGACAAATAATTCTGCCAATGCCAACTGTTCTACTAAACTCTTCCCTCATTATGCTGACAATTGCCTTGCATTACGTTTACCATAAAATAACTCTCATTGGCATCCAAGCTTTTATAAAAACACCTTCATTTTGCTCAAAAAGGGCAGTCAATAGATGCAGAGAAGCCAAACTGAATAGCCTCAACAAAATAAAATTAATATCCATTGCAAATCCTCTTTATGAAGACTTCAGATATAGTGCACGTGTACCAAAGTTCTACAGTTGTTAAAAAGGTGCACACACACACTTATTTTTGTCCCTTGCCTTGACAATCTGGTTAGGTAAGTCAGTTATGGATTTTAATAGCTTTTTCAAGGTAAGCGAAGCAACTTCTCTTTGGGGCTTTATTGAAATGGTCAAGCCCTAGCCATGGCCTTGGATGAGACATGTTGCCTAGAAAAGAAAAGAGAAAAAAAAATCATGAAGTTTTAAGACAAAATTGGAACGTTTCTATTACACAAATTCCTCCGGTGTGCCCTGCTCATGGTTTGATAACAAGGGAGGGAGGGAGGGAAGGAGGCTGCAGAAGAGCCCTGCAGTCCACAGCCAACAGGGAACTTTCCTGATCACACCTTCCCTCCAACAATACATTTTACAACTGTTCCTGGCTCAGGTAGCTGGTTTATCTCTTCTGCAGTCACTTACAGGAGTTTACAGCAGTAAGTGTGTGCTAAAGCAAGAAAACTACTGCCATAACTTATGGCCACAGGCACATTGAAGCACCAGCTTTCACCAGAGTGCTGAGCCAGTTCCAAACAAGGTTTCCATCATCAGCAGTCACTTTAAGTTGTCTCTGCTGTATTAAGCTATTCCCATCCCTGCACTGAAGTGGGAGTATTTGTTAAACTCATGTAAAATGCAAACAGTGCTGATTAAGAAAACATGTAACTGACTCTCCACTTTATTTTCTGAGGAAAAAAATGTAGCCATTTTTAGATTGCAAAGAAAACATGCAGATTTTTTCAGTCGCTCAACCCAACGTGATTTATTCTACCACTAGTTTTCATGAAAAGCCACAGTCCACATACTTCTTGCAAATGGGAGAAATTCTCTTTTAAGATGCCCTTAATGCAGAGCATCAAATGTTCTTTGAAGTGAAATGATAAAGGCAGAAACTAAAGAGCCCCCCAGCAAGGAAAGCACACTCCTACATTCAAAGCCATCAAGTGCAACCACTAAAGCATAAAACACACGACCTCGTTGGGTTTGCCTGCATCTGCATTTTCTGACAGATTTTCTTTATTTTGTTTGGGGTTTTTTTTTTAACATAATGGTCAATGTCAAATAAAAAGAGAACTGCCAATCTTACTGAAACCACCTGGATGTTTTTAAAGAAAGTCCTGCATGGTGAGTGGCAGCACAATCATTACTATAGTGTACCTGAGCAAGAGCAGAAAGACACTATTCTAATCAGCTGTGTCAGACAAACTGGAAAATGCCAGAGCTTTGCTTCCATCAGTCCAGCATGTGTTAGAATTTGGTATTTGTGGAAACTAATTTTTTATCACAAAGTATTATATCAAAAGGGCAATTTCCTGTGAACTCTCCAGTTAAAGCCTTTCACTCCAACACTCCCTACAATTCCTACAAACAGTTCAAGTTCTCCCTTTTCCCCTTTCTGACAAGTTCTGTTTTTAATCTGGTTGCCTGGTCAATTTTTCATGTTGTTTGGGCAATACTGGCTCTGCCTTGCTCACAAAGTCCAGCAGTTCATTTCAGACTATTGCCTTTCCCTCTCCAACCCAAAAGAGATAATTCCTCGAATACAATCAGGACTCTGCCCTGAGCACACAGGAAGGAGTTTATCTATCCACGGAGAAATGGCCACCTCTGAGTTCATCATCCAGAGGCCCTTCACAACTACTGCTTTTAACTCACAAGGAAACAGATCACTGAGTTAATTATATGCCTATAAAAACACATTCTCAGACTAACACACACACACCACTGCTCAGTGTGCACACAAGTGTGTATCAATACTTGCTTAGTTACTACATATAATGTATGTCACGTACAAACTCTTCCTGCATCTTGAGTTAAGGATAATCCCATTACAACCACTGGCAAAGCAGGTCAAAACAAAGTGAGGTTATCTAAGAACTTACCAGGTTGGGACTCGAAATCTTTCAAGTTCACTTCATACTCATCTTCATTGAGATATTGGTGTCGGCCCATCATTACAATGGCAAATTTAAACTGGGAAAAGAAATAAGTAAAGCCTTCAAGTCTAAGTTCCTAGTCTAACTTGTAGATGGTTATAAATAATATTTTTCAGGGGTTGGAAAAGGTCAATCCTGTTTAAAATCCTCATCAAGTCCCTGTATAATGGGATAAAATAAATGCTTAGGAAATCTAGTTTTCCATCACCTGAAGGATGGCACACAGAAACAGATTCTTCCCAAAAAGCTGCACAGAGCTGACCATCACAAATTGCAAAATGAAACATTCAGATTACACAGAAGAAAATTCTTCACACTGACACTGGTAATGCTCTAAAATACAGTGTCCAGGAAGTGGCGGAATCCCCATCCAAACCGTAACGAGGCAAAACCTGCACAACCTGACTGTGAGCCAAGTTCTGCTCTGAGCAGGGATGTGAAGTGGGGGTGGCCTCTAGAGGTGCCACACCAGCTGCACTTTTTTAGGTCACTTTAATGTTTTGCAGAGTATCTCTCTTGATGCAGTACAGGAATACAGCTCCTACTCATCCTACTTAATTATTCTTAGAGAAAGCATCACTTCAGTCGAGCAACTGTTCTATCAATCAAACTCTACACTTCTCCCAATTCTGTGGGTTTTCCAACTTATTAAAATGAACTCATTTAGGGTCTACAGTCAGGACTAAAATGTCTCCCAACTTGAAATTACCTTTTCAAATTCTTTTTCTTGTATGTCCAGCATTGTCTGAATCCGCTTCATAACCTCTCTGAAGTGTTCGCCCTAATAATTACAACAAGATTTTTAATGTTAAAAAATAGAGCAAAAAAAGGGTAGCTGTTAAGATTCCCTGCTTTGAGCTCAGTTGAAATACATTGTTTTAATCTTTCTGTATTTATAAAATTACTCAAGTGTCAACATCATTCACTAGAATACGGAACAGCAGGCAACTGGCTGTAAATTCATCAGTTAACTTCACTTTTAACTTTTTAACTTACTGTCTGTGTAAGTTGCCCAAAAAAGCAATGGATACCATCAACTTAAAGATGAATAATATGTACCAACTGTGAGACACAAGGAACTGCAGTGCAAATGCTTTCCACTGAAAATCACCACATAAGTTTTACTCTACAGCGATCAAAAATACAGAAATGAGCAAAATTCTATGAGGTAGAGAGATGTGGATGCATTTTTCATTGCCAATTTTTTAAGGGTAGGTAATTTTCATACAAACTAACACACATGAAGAAGCAAATGGTTAACTGCCCCCAGAAATACACTTTGATATTAAAAGAACCAGTGTGACATTTGGCTGGAGCAGTACCACAGAAAATCTTGAGATTTTAAATTAAGCTTTCAAAATTAGCTTTCACTCTTGTATTAACTTCCAGCCCTAGAAGATAAAGCACATCAAATTACAGAAGTTATGAAATGCAAAGTCATCTCAGAAAGGGTTGAAGAAAGCAAACTCATTTTCCATAATCACGTCTCACTAAGAAGCTGAGCAACCATGGCCTGGCAACTTCTGCCAGCAAGTTTTGCACCACAGTTCCTGAAGTGGTGTTAGAAACAGGGTTCTAGGTTTGTGGAGGTCCTCCAGGGGGCTGGGGAAGAGAGTAGTGTAGATTTAACAGCATTAGAAGTTCTTGGCTGACACCAAATATCTATCTTCTGGATAGTGCACAGGCTCACTGAAACACTAAACAACCTGTATTTGCAATGGGGAACTAAAATGGTAAATTATTTAATTGTAAAAGGCAGAGACAGGGCAGAATCTTTTATACAGAAACTAATTTTCTTATACACTTGTTACACTAATTAATTTCTTTGACAGCACTTTATCAAAATATCAGCATAATCCCAGAGGGAGAAAAAAGGGAGGCACACTGTACCTGGTGTATCCTCAGCAAGAATGGAATTCCAAATGTCCCAAAAACCTCTTTGTGGAAATGTGCCACTGTGATTAGCATCTCAGTTTCTTTATCTATATCTACCTGGTCCAGAGGAATTTCCTAGATTGAGACACAGAATTAGGACTGCAATCAGCTAAACTTCCCCCCAGAATACCTTATTAAATAACTAAAAGCATTACTGATGCACTGTTACTGATGTAAAACAATTCCATTTAAAAACAATTAAAAGAACCATGTTGCTTGACAGTCTTTTTACAAGAGTCCTCATTACAATTTACATTGGGAACTTATTTCATTTTGAATTTCTGATCTTTGAGGCAAGTTAACAGATACAAATGATGAAACAGGTAACAGCTGATAGGTTGGACTCAATGATTTCTATGGTCTTTTCCAACCTTACTAATTCTGTGATTCTGAGAAATGTTTAGAAAAAAAACTTCACACAAAATTTGCCTCAGAAGCTCAAACTTCACAGAAAAGGAAACAAAGTCTTCTAGAGTATTTGTGTTTAGAGTACGAAATGGATTCTAAGCATAAACATTTATATCACAAGCCTTCAAACAAATTTTGGAATTATTGCTAAGATGGTAAATGTCCCATGGATATTATCTTTATAATAAACATATATAAAAACTTAAGGAAAGAAATCATTACAGGGAAGCCAACAGAAAGGAGGATCCCTTTAAAAGGATTACCTTTAAAAACACATGTGTATCATCATGTAAGCTAAGTTGCTGCATTGAAAATCAGAATCCAGGAAAAGAGAACTGCCTCTTGAGAGAGTTTCAAAGTTCCTTAAGAGAAGTTTTATTTACCTCTATTCGAAACGTTCGACTTGTTGCAGGTGACAAACACTCTAACAGCTCATCTTCCTGATGGACACCAATTATTTTGAAACTTACAATTTCTAGCAGCCTTAAAAAGAAACAAACAGAAAAAGCATTATTAAAAGGTAAATTAAAAAAAAAAAAAATCAAGGCAACATTTCTTCCTCAAACCCTGAGAATGATTCGTGTAGTTTTAAAAATTCTCTTTACATGACTTCACTTTTATCTCCCAAGAGCTGAACAGCATGAAATGCTTGACATGGAAACAATTATTAAATTGTGTGTTAACAAATGCAATTGATGAAACTTATACATCTCAAGGATTTAAGTTTATGAAATACAAAATAAATAATTGTATAACATTTATATTCATAGTTAATAAGAATTTTTAACAGAGTATCAGGCTTGATTTGATAATAATGGTTACTACAGTATTTTAAATTTTATGGATACTTTTCTGCATGAAATCCACATGATCACATAAAAGAAATCAAAATCCTCCAGCTTTACCTTAATTTCCCTGAACCTCTTTCAGAGAGTTCTACAACTTTTTTACATTCTTCTAACAGGTCCCGCACACATCCATGCTTATCTGGATATACTGTTATTTCCTGTGGAATTTGGAACAAGAAAACCATTTGGAGAATCTGAACATGTAAACAACCACATTAAAGTGCAGAACTCAACAGATTCTTCTCTTTGTCTGAAATTCATTTTTTGAAGATAATTACTAAAGTCAACACCTATGTTATCTATGAATTTGTTGTTAACAGACACAATCTTTAATTCTTTTTTTCTTTGTGTGTTTTTTGTTTTGTTGTTGTTTGGTTAAGGTTTTCTCACCAAGGTACAATTTTGTTCTAATTTTGTGTTATTCAGGGTCAGAATGTGTGACCCATGACCACAGCCATCCCAGCTTTGACACAGGAACAACAGCAACTCCATAACGGCCTCACTCACCTCTTCCCTAAACTGGGTATTTAGCCATATGCATTTAAAACTTCTTCTGTTTTCAAAATCAGTTATTTTCATCTTGAGCTTAAAAAAGAAAAGAAAAACACTTTAGGCGTACTTTGAATAGGGCAGAATTGTTTTTCTTTAAACTCAGAGCAATAAAAATAAAATACTCTTACCTGTTGATAGTAGAGTTTTTTTGGTTGCCTAGGCTTGAAGAACTGCAGAAGATCTCTTAAAGTACCTTCATAATTATGTCTAAGAGGATTACCAGGGCCATCCCTATAACTACAGAAGGAAAGAGGAAAAACACAAACACACTTTTACAAACCATCCCTCCCAAATCCATCACTGCTCAGTAAATTAAAATACCGAGAACACTTTTATTACTGGCTTCCAGATTCACATAATTGCTACCAGCAGCACAACATAGAGAGCTTTAGTGATTTTTAAACCCAGCAGAGCTGTGGGAACAGAAAATCCATTCACTGCGTGTGTTAACGCTCTGGGATGTTTACAGGCTCACTCTCAGTGCTGCAGGGTGGCAGACCTGCATTCCTCTGAAATCACAGGTACAGCAGCACATGCTTTGGATTGTGAAAGGTTAATTTGTGGATCCGTGTGACACAGCAAATTCCACAGTGACCACAGCACTGTAAACTACAGAGTGTTACTCAAATTCCAAGTCTCATTGATGATGAAGGGAGATACCCTCAAGTAATTGAAGAGCAACCTACGTTTACATGAATACAAAAATATGTAAGTTTTGTGGGTGCAATATTGCTGTACCACACAGAGAATGACACCTTTTTCTGCTACCTTTATCCAGAATCAAATCTAGTTTTACACAACCATGCCTAAGGAACTTTAACCAGAAATATCCCTTTGAGCCCCTGTGAACTTATTAGATCACTGCCATCTTCATAAAATCTCATCTGCAGACTTAGAGGGAGGAGGGGCACAATCACTGAAGTAATGTCAGCATTAAAACTTGCAAAATCAGCAAAACTACTGCTTTTATGCGCACTTGTGTTTCTGCTCTCCTCCACTCTAGAGATCTACATTCACTGAAATAGCACTTGCATTAGCTCAGTAATTTATCCCATGGCATAAAGCTTTAAAGTAATTAATGATTTTTTCAATGACACTTCTACTACTAGAATTCTTCTATAACATTCAAGTCTTCGAGGCTCTAGAGCCAGACACTGAATATTCAAACCATCTGTCACCTGCTGGGCTTGCCAGAATACCTGGAAAAGGCTACAGAGGAACTGTTACCTACCTATATTTGGGCTATATATTTTAAGGATAGTTTAGACACAAACCACTTACCCTTGGGACTTGAAAAACTGTAATAGCATTGGATCTGTGTTAAGTCTTTGAGCGACTGTCTTTGCGACCTGAAAATAAAATTTGGGTGAGCTCTGGATTATTTCAGGCAGTTATGACATTACTCTGCAATCATACAGTCAATTCATTCCATGACAAGAACATTATGCTACTGAAGTTTGAGAGAAACCCACTGCCTACTTCCTCCAGGCTAAATAAACCAGTATTGTCAGCTTCTGACATGAAATAAGATATACTAAGGAAAAAAATGAGGAAACTTGGTTTATTATGATAAACCACTGCCAGCAAAAGGCCACAAAATCCACAACAGCTTTTGCTTGTTTGGTTGATTTTGTTGTTAGGTTGCTGCATGCTGTTGGTTTGTTTTGTTGTTTTGGGGTTTTTTAATCATGGCATTATTAGGGAAATAAGTAAGACTTGTGCTTTGAAGATTCCCACTCATTTAATTCAGAGTTAGCTGGCTGGGTAACATCACCACATTATTCCCATTCCATGGTACTGCCTCACAGAAGGCCTGAGCATTGGGCGTTCTCTGTGTACTTTTGCCTGACCAAAAAAATCCAAACTATAAAGACCTTACACTTCAAGTGGAAAGAAAACAAGAGCAGACAATTGGGACAAAAAACAGATGATGAGAACATGATAGCAAAAGTTATCCCTGACTTTCCCTGTGCATGCAGGTGCTCAAAGTTCTTGCCTTCAATGACAGAAAATATCCTGTCAGGTTTTAAGTGATCATTTTGATACTGACAAAAGCAAATACAGGAGAACTGTAGGCTCTTAACAGATCAGACCAACTTATTTTTTTTTAAGTTTCAATGTCCAATTTTCCTCATCTGAACACCCCACGTCACTCTTACGAGCACAACAGGCTTGATCTGTTAGTGTCACTGAGCAATAAACTGCATTGTGTGAAGAAATCAATACAGATTGGTCTACAAAATGAGTATTGATGGTGATAACTACAAGCACAAAATAGGTATCAATAGATTCCCAAGGTATTTTTCTTTTAACAACTAAGTAATTTGAGCAAATCTTGCATGTCACTCTGAAAGCAAATGCATAACTTCAGTGGAATATCATTTCCCTGGCAGAGTAGAATGGCCTACCAAGAAAGAATCCTATTATCAAATAACTCATTATTAATAAAATCAAGTTTAGAGTACTTTCTTCTCACAAGCCTTAGTGGCTTCCTTAAATTTTTCATTATTACTATGGAAGAAGTGCACAGGAACAGATCTGCTCTTTCTCAAAGTATGCAGAGTGCATTTGTGGAGTAGTGCAAAAGTACTTTCAGAACAAGGAGATAAAAGCAGAAAAACAAGACACGTGCCTGAAAGTAATTCATCCTATTGGATAAAGTAACAACAAATCCTGGGTCATTTGGGATGGTTTTATCACAGAAAATGACATCCACACGATGATAGAGGTCTCGGAAGTATTCCTTAGCTGTTGGTAGCTCGCTGTTATCGTTTTCTGGGTCATCCCTGCAAGAGCAAACAAATGATAACACCATTACATATCACACTGTTACACACAAACACAGTTGGAGTTTTTAAAAGCATGTTCTACAATAAGTCAGCAACAGTTGAGAGATACAGAAATGAAGTTTAGACACCTCCTAGAGAGCCACCACCCGTACATGGTAGAACTAATGCAGCCAGTAGTGACCCAGAGCCCTGTGCAGTGCAAGGCCCAACACCCTCATCTGCTGCCCTCACTCTCTTGGCAGCCTGCCCATACCCTGGATCCTGTGGTTCCACGGCATTATTCCAGCAGGAGCCAGCCCTCCCTCCCACCCTGGCACATCACTGCATGTCTCTATTAACTCTGCACAGCTTTTCATACACCCCTGTATCAACTGCTTTGCACAGAGGCGAGAAGTACAACAGCATTCCTGGGCCTGCAGAAGCAGAGCAGTGGGCACAGAGGCTGGTTTGGGTCACTCCTGACGGATACCCCAACTTCTCAGCAGAGAAACAGCACCAGGGTACAAGCTGTGCACTTACCCAGGAGTCAGCAGCCAGCCAAGGGTGCATAACACCAACTGGGTCAACTGGGAATGTGAGTTCCAAGGCATGACATGAGAAATACATTCATCTCACAATCTGGGGTAAGAGTGCTGAAGACAGACTAGCTGGCCTCCACCCACTGCCAGCCCATGGAGAGAAACACAGCAACACAGTTGGGTGTGACCATCAGGAGTGGGACCATAAAAATGCTGCTTTATAGCCCTGACAAACTTATGAAAGATCCTTTAATGGATACAAGATGCCTTGGAGAAAACTGCAGCTGAAGCACCAGTACACCTAAGAGTTGCAGATGCTGAGGCAAACTGGGAGCGCCTCATCACTGCAGACCAGTACACCAGTAAGGAACTTACTGTGAGCATAAGTAAAACGGAAAAAGGGAAAGCAGTTCAGTTCAGTTCTAGGCTGAAAGGAGCTCCAAGCCAAGAGCCTTGTACAGTGGCCATGGTACTGAGCCCAGGATGTGAAATGCTGGAAGGCTCTTCAGTGTCTGAGTTACAGTGGCTCCACCATAAAGCTGCACAAATCACATGCACTGCTGAGCCATTCTCTGCTAATGTTAGGACCTATTTCAGGTTATTAGTTTCCTAAACTAGGATGAAATCTACTTTTCCTTAAATAAAATAGCACATGATAATTAAAATACTACCAATATTTTTTCATTTCCCCTTTGAATAAATGAGAACTGCTGAGAGCATGTCTCTACTGTTGGCACATACTACTCTGCACTTTTAAAAAATGTTAATTTAAAGGAAGTTCAGCTTTCTTAGTGAACCAGGAGATTTAATGGCAATGATAAACTGTCCCCTTAAAATACATACTTCTGAAACACTATGATGTCACCATCCATGAGTTCATCAAGAGCTTTATCAAGAGATACATCATAGTCTTGAATCCTTTCTGTTAAATTGGGTTTAACTTCCTGCAATAAAGAACAAAAATTATTGATCACAGAATAAACGAAAGAGAAAAATACAGGTGACAATAGTGAAGAAATCATCAGTTAAGATAAGCTGTATCTTTTTCAGCTGAAACATATAAAACACCAAATAAATACAATCTTAATTAGGGTCTGGATAGATCTAATTGCTATTGATAAAGTTGGCTGCTCATTTTTACCACTGAATCTCACTCAAGTTATCTTATTTTCAAAATTATTTAATCATTATCTTGTTAACACTGAAAGTTTTTAAAAAAATCAAGAGATTAATTTTCTAGTCATTCATCTTCCACGAAGCTTGGAGAACAGTGATCATGCTCACTTATTTTAACAGTACAGAACTTTTGTACAGCAATTCACCTGTCTTTAAAGTAAGCTAACAAAAAAATGAACCCCCTATAAAACCATAATGAAAATGCACATATTACTATCTATATGCCTCACCCTTCTGTCTGTTTAATATGAAATCTGTTTTGAAGTTAACTATCTGCTGCTACTCTCTTACAGCACTGTACACTTCAAAGCTACAGGTTGCAGTGCTGATGATTTATAAATTACCACTGTTACAAACAACTTTTTAAAATTAATAAAGCTTCTTTATTTATAGCTTATGAAAGTCAAAAAAGTTAGAAGAAATCTATCAATCCAAACCTCATAGAGGATAAGGTTAGTTTCTTGTGGAAATCCTGCTCTCTCACACATAACTGGAAGCAAGTCACCTATCGGGGAAAAAAAAGGAATGTGAAATGCATTGCACTTACTACTGCTGAGACCAAGCACAGAAAGGAGGGAGACTATTCTTCTACCCTGGAGAGACAGTTTTTCAATGCCTAAGAAAGAGACCCTTTGAGGTTCAAGCTTCCATTGTTGACATTCAATGGAGTTCAGAGACACACTTTAAGGTTTCCTCTTCATTTGAACAACAAAAATACATGTAAGGCCATTGAAAACCCAAGACATGAAATAACACTACTCCTTCCTCAGAGAAAAAGTTTAGTATCGTTTAAAAAAATTAATTATGACAGCTAAAATAAAAAAATTAAAAAACATGTTCAAGTCAACAAAATGAGACGCTCAAAATGAAAAACTAAAGTAAAAAAACTCTGTAACCAACAATTAACTGACCACCAATGGTGATTTAAGGCAATGTGGTCAGTCCTGCATTAAGTTTCACTGATGCAGCACAGGCAGGTGCTGGGTGAAATAAGAATTTGTTACTGTGGTGTTCCTTTAGTTCCAGTGACAGAAACATAATTAAAGGAAAAGGAAAAAATATGTGCAAGCTACTGGCTTTAGAAATTTGAAATTATAACAATGAAATTGAATTTAAAGAACTCACGTATTTTACAGGATATAGGGGTGTAGATACGACCACAATAATTCAAACTCCGAGTCTTTGGATCATACATCTTCAGAAACAACATTACATCATCTACAAATTAAGAAACAAGATTTAATTTTAAATAAAGCTTGGGGAGAGAATGGGGGGGCGGGAAGGAGATAACCTACATATTTTTCTTTAAACAGTAACAAATGTGTGTCTTTGATTTATTAATTTGATGCCCTTAAAAAACCGTATTTTTTTCAGTGAGATATACCCAAGATAAAAGCATTTTGTACTTAGGAAAGGTTTAGCCTGTGTGCTTACGATCTTTATCAAACTTGGCTAATGTTGCTCCAGTAGCAGCCAACTCTGGATCTACTGTTTCCAAAAATATTGTCCATGGATTCTCATTGTCACTGAGCTCAATCATCTATGTAGAAAGATGTGAAAGAAGAAAAAAAAGGTCTCTGAAGAACATAATTCAAACTGATACCTGCGTTTTAATCAGCTACAAGAACTTTATGGCATTCTACGAGTAGGAGAGTTTGGGGGGGTTTTAAGTTGAGTTAAAGGCAGTTTATCATGTTTATTAGGAGAAACAAATGCAGATAAAAACTCAAGGACCAACAGTTGGTTTTATTTCAAATGAACCCACTTCTTTTTCATTTAACGATGGACTTACAACTACCTTTATTATCACAAGAACATTGTTTCATTTAGAAGTTTAACATGACAGTGACAGGACAGAAACCAATCACTGTTTTCTGTGGTATTCAGACACAGTGTTTTACATGTTAAGCAACACATTTGATTAAATCATGGAGGACTCAAAAAAACCCATTTCTGTTTAAAATCTGACATAAAAAAGTCATAATCATCCTTTTTTTCATGGAAGAAAAATCACACACCACACTCCTGCCTCCTATCCCAATTAACCCACTTCACCAGATACTGTGAAATTAATTTTCAATTAAAATCTTGAGAAGCTGTCCTAAACGTAGGTATTCTTAAAGAGAACTAGAAGTCATGGATAATGCACAGAAATAATGTCCTCTATCAATGACTATTTACCGTTTTATTGCCATCTGCTTCATTATCTAACATTGCAGGTCTTTTCGTTCCATTACTTCGAGCTTGCATTGGCCATAATCTGATTTGATCCTGGGGAAATCCCTAAAATAAATAAAAATGTGACAGGAAACTGTAACAAAAAAAAGGGGGAAAGGCTAAGATACTTCTATTAAACCCAAACAGATCTTCTACGTTAAAAGTTCTAAATTATCACTGTTGCTACAGGAGAAGATAAGGGTTATGAAGCAACTAGAATATCATCAAAAAAATATGGGCAGATATTCAGCTACAGAAAACTTACCATCGTTTGAGAGAGGTTTTGAACAAATTCCGTGAGTGTGGAGTTTTTTAATACTTTGAAAACAGTGTATTTCACTTTTTCTTCATCATACATATCATTGCCTTGGTGACCACAGAACTGATCCTCCGTCACTATCTGAAAAATGACACTTAAAGGTTACTAATCCTATTAGCTCAGTTGCATCATGTAACACCTTCTCATGATGCTTTACTATAAAACCTCACTGGCACTCTGGGTGGTGGTAGACTGCTAACATTATTTGTGCTTGCATGAAGGAAATTTGCAAGCATACAGATTATAATTAAATTAAAAAAAATTGTGATTGATAGTCACATCAGGGCAAGTAATTAAAATAACATTAATTCTTACAAATCCCGAGCAATTAAAAACCCGTTGTGCTTAGATCCTAGTCTTGGAAACATGTGCTCTAACAATTTTGGCACTTAGAGGGGATAAAAAAAAAGGCAACATAATTATTTTACTGGTGTAATGCAAGGAGGCTGCCTAAACCTTCTCCTGTACTTTGCACAGCCCGCCCTGCACTCTTTGAGAACTGAAACACAAACGGTGCAGCAATGCCAACCCACCCACTGGAAACACCTCTAGTGTAAAAGCTGTGCAGAACAACATAACCTTCGCCAGTGCCTCGACTTCTGAACACCAGAAAGAAGATGCAAGGAAACATGGAGGCAAATGGAAAATGGGTTCTATTTTCCTGTGCCAGATGGGCTCTGGAAAGAGCCATAAACAGGGTTCCTTAAGGCAATTCATAACAATCTAGTCCATCTGGATTTCCCAAAAAGATAATTGCAAATATAAGCACTCTCTCCTTCTGCTTCTACTTGATGAGCTCCGTTTGGCAGAAGTCCAGGCTTGCAGCCCATGGCTAGATACATTCTAATTTTAGAAAATAATTCCTGAAGGAGCTAAAAGTGCAGTGGCAGGGCAGCCATTTGAAATAACCTGGTCATTTTCCTTTCTCCTGAACTTCCTATTTTTTCTCACCAACACATACATTCTAAAGAAACCAGAAATGCCTGTAACGTACAGAACTGGGTGTTTCATTAATATTTGTTGCATAAGTACATACACTTACTAAAGTGATCATAATTTCACTTCAACATTACTTCAGAACACAAATACAAAACCAAAAGGGAATAAAAAAAATTTATCAAAGTTTGCCTTGAGTGGCAAACTAAAAACAGTCTGAATTTTCAGGGTAAGGCAGCAGCAACTTAATCCATTTCAAAAGCTGACCTGCACTTGCATATACAGATGAGCTTCCTGCCTCTCCTTCCTCTTCTGAGCTTCTATCCTCTTCTCTTCTTGTAGCCTTTCTACAAGTTGTTGAGGAATATCATGGTCGGTGACAGGCTGCAAAACTTCACCTACAAAGCAGATTTTATGATGTAATTTCAAGATGTACATCAAACAGCAGGGTTTTTTTTCCCATACACACTTGATTTTCCTCTGATTTGAAGTAAAAATCAGCTTTCTTCATCTTATAATTAAAAATGTGGATTGGTATCATCATGCTTTAGCATAAGAATCTTTTTCTATCACAAGCCAAAATGCACTACTCCCATGAAATATGTATCATAGACTTCTGAATTAAACATTCAGTTCAGAATTTAAAAAAAATACTTATCACCACTCGGTTTCTTTAGTACACACAGATCTACATATTTATAACCAGTTTGATTCAGATTCCATTAGTGAAGTTAGTTCACTGAGTTCTACACCCTATCAAACTACCAAGATTGAAGCATTTTGCCTCAGTGTGCTAAAAGACAACAACACTAGATTAGCACACGCTTGCCAAGAGTGAGAGAAAGGCTGGGCGATCCCATGGGATCTCTACGTTCCAGCAGTAACTAATAAACCCCCTTTGTACAGAAAGACTGTCAGCAGTTCAGAAGTGACCTCCAGCCCTAAATCCCCGTGTGTAAGAGCAGCTCTGAGCACTCAGAAGACACCTACTGAGTTTGGACTCCCTGATGTACACTAGCATGTAGGCATTGGTGCAGTGCCGTACGGACAGGTCGTCGTCGTGACCCCCATAGTTGTGTTCAATCGCTTCTTCCTTTGTGCATCTCGACACGACATCGTCGTCAAACTTGCACCACTGCAGAGAAAATTTCACATCATTACTTTACACATGAAATGGTGCTCTTGAGTGAGAAACTAATACTATTTCTGGCCCGTCTTTTGGCTCTTTGAAGTAAGCTGTAATTACTATTCAGGCAGCATGACTTAAAAAAATCTAGTTCTGTATAATTTGTGCTACCTGCTACTTGTTCTCAGAGTAAGGAACTCCATAAATACCAAACCTTTGCTAAAGTATTTGAACATTTTACACTGAATACCAAAACCACAATAATTATTTAAAGAAGCTTAAGATTGTTATTCAAAACTACAAAATCGATCTTGTAAAAACCTTGACCTTACTTGTTGTAAAGTAAAATCAAAGGCAACAATGCACAAGACATCTAGCAATTATTTGTATATTTAGAGCAATTTACATCACATTTTAAATTAAAACAATTAAGTCAATTAAGAACAAATGACAAACAGCAGCAAATTCACAGTAAAATCTGACTTCTACTTTTACTGTGAACAGTCATGTACACACAAAACCAGTCAACTCAAGGGAAGAGGCACCTGACCTATAAATGTCTGATCCAATGAAGTCACCTAAACCTGTAACAGTGGGACATGCAAACACACTGAACTTCTTAGTCACAGAAACATTTCAAATGCTCGAAGTTGCTTCAGCTAAGTCAGTAAAAAAAATGTTGGATAAAACTTGTTTGCAGAACTTCAACACATACACACATGAATGAAGGGATTCCCTTAGTCAGAAGTATTTTGCTAAAAGTCAGCTGTGTCAGCAGATATGTTTGAGGGTACAAAAAACTCCAAAAGATTTGCCCATTATGGAAACTCCACGTATGGATTTGACACACACTTGTATATTCAGGTGCTTTTCAATACTCACTTTGCCATCGCCCTTTGGATTTAAGTAAACAACGTAATGTCCACCATGATTATCTCCACTGTGTACTAGAACCGCGTGGAGAATGTAATTTGCAGGGTCTTTAGGATCTGTTTTTTGCAAAAATTCATCTAGTGGCAACTGTTCAGGAAACTCAAACCTAGTTTTGAAAAGAATTAAGACAATTGTATTTGCAGTTAAAACAGACATGCATTATTATGGAGCATTATATGTACTTCTAAAGCAAGTTACAGAACTTAAACATATTACAGTTACAATGCTATTTCTATCCCAGACATACTGCACACAGTGGCATAATTTATACTGTTTTAATATGGAATAATCTTTGCAAGCACCTCTGGAAAAGTATGCCCTCGGTAACAAAGAGCACTTTAACTGAAGGCTGGTTTGTATTCATTGCCAAGGGGAAAACTTTAAAATCTGGTATTTTCTAGTAGACAAATACAGCTTTCCTAGCACAGGTACCACTGGACTAGAATTTTATTTTGAATGCCTTGCAGCTGCTGCAGTCTCACCTTGGTGAGGCGGAAATCACTGCAATACAGATTTAGTTTACAACCAACAATGTGTGTCCTTGAGAAATTATCAGCCTCTACTACAATGAGGGGGCAAATGGCTTTCCCTGCATCTACAGAAACAGAGGGAAAGCAGATAACTACTTATACATCCTACTTTTGTGGCAGCCTATTCACACCCCACACAAAGAATGTCACACAAAGCATTGAAAGATTCAGTTACTTGTTTCATAGTCAAAACAACTACTATAAATTACTAAGTATTCAATTTGTCATTCAGAACCTCAATTAAATCAAGCAGTGAACCTTTTGGAGACCTCTGCTATGTGTGACTGCACAGACTTGCCTCTCAAGAGACTGGCAAATTATTTTTGGTAAAATACATCCACAGGTTCAAATTCTACAATAAAAACCACCAACAAACCCCCACAAAAATCCCCAAGCAACCAACTTACCTATCATTTATCTTGATGTTTTGGTCAGTCTGAGGATCATACATAAACCTCATGAGCTGTAGGTGTAATACTGGTGGCAATGTTAGGAACTTCACACCTTTCTCTGCCTCCTAGAGATTTGAAAGGAAATACAGTAAACCCTCCAATATCGCGGGGGTTGGGCCTGGAACGACGGTAATTGAATTTTCTACATTTTTTGACTGAAAGCTCCTTTGATTCAAAAGGTACAGTAAAGCAGATAAGGAGGGATTTTTTTTCCTTCCCAATTCAGGAAGGTCCCCAGCTTCCCTGGAATGTATTGTTCTAATCTAGGTATTGAAGATGTGAATAACGAAGCACAAAGTAGCAAGTGATCACTGTAGAGAGTTGAAATTGGAAGCTTTTTAGCAACTCCAAATACTTGTTTGCACAATGTGCTCCAGCACCAAAGAATGGTTCAACACTTGTGAGTAAGTCAGCTGTCCTAAAGCTGCACTAACCTTCCCAGTAACACAAGAACTCAGTTAATTTCAATTTAGAACATCCATACAAGCACATGTGGACACTTCATCACATTAAGAGCAAGTTACCTGTATAAATAAAATTAGAAGAGAATATGGAGGCAAAACCTCATTTTTGAGCAATTATATTTCATGTTCACTGTATCCTGCCAAAAAGTATTTGGCTACTGTGTTGTAACTCCCTAAAAACAGCTACAGAACATTACTGACAAAACCTGGGATATCAAAGCTGCAGAACTAAGCCTTAATAAAACAACATCATTTATAAAGAACTTCAGCTTCCTCCAGTGGGTGCAGTGAAGTGCAGCTGAAAATCTCAGAAACATGTGCACACACATAAATGTTTAAAATTCCACGGGTTCATCTGGCCTTTCTTGCTGATGATACGAACGTGACCTCTAGAGCTACTTTTAGAGCTACACTGGTTTTTTATTTTACACATGGAAGAAGAGATGACTCATAAAGGAAGAATTTTTTGGTCTTGAGATTGGTTCACTTTTCCACCAATCTAGAAACCAAAAGACTTGGACCTATAAAACTCACTGCTAATTAGATTGCTATAAATTCCCAGCTCCACTTTAAGAAACCTAAGAGCAATTAAGAGGAGCTATGTAAAGGCTTGTCTGAGAAGAAACATCACCAAAATCAGTTCATACAACCTGTAAAGAGTTTTGCAACATTTTTTTGCTACCACAGCTTTGCTATTTTATCAGGGATAAAGAAATTATATTTAGAAGCAATAAAAAAAAGAAAAAATACCTGCAAGCCGTGCTCTCCTGCATCATATTTGTTATCACCATCCAACTGTTCCACTGCAACGTAGTCAATGAAGGACTCAAAAACTTAAAGGAAAAAAGATTGGAGAATTGTACAGATGGAGGAATAGAAAAGTATGTTTATTCTAGCCTGAGATGTATTAATCAAACAACATATTCGGACAGGAGAATTCATTTTTTAATACTTCAGTCTTTACTTTAAAAAGTTTCGTATTGCTTAAGAATGTCCAGAAACGCACCAAACTCTAGGGGCATACATAGAGCAACAAGAGATTTTAAAATCATGTGTTTACAAGTGTCTGTGTAACTCCTCACTTTGCAAAGGTTAAGCATCAAGCAAGATAACTCAAGTTTTCAGTAAAAAGACAAAGGACCACTGTTATGCTGCTCTGATTAGTTCATTCTTTTTATTTGCTTATTACTGTAGTCAGGTCTAAATAAGAACCTATGACCTCCAAATTCATCTGTATAAACAAATTCTAACCTACTGTGACACCACCACTGTTATCAGCAGGGCACACCAGTTTTATGACATCAGGAAAACTTTGAGAGAACTAGGGTGGAAGGAGCAGGGAAGGCAAACAGAATAAGGGGGAGGAAAAGGGTTTCTACATAAAATATTCTCAATGAGTTCTCTCAAAGCCAAGATTTTCAAAAAAAATCAAACCATTTGAACTCATCAGGGACTCAAGTCCAACACACTGAAGTATTTAACAGGTACATATAACAAAGTATCACTTACTATTTTTCTTTCCCTTTATACTTAGCTGGATGTCATAATAATCTTCTCTTCGTTCAGATCGATAGTCTACATGCTTGCATTGGATATAGGACTGTAAACAGAAAACCACAGACTTTCAATGTACAAAAGTAACAGAGTAAATTTAATTCTCTTTTTGGGAAATATTAAATACATACCACCATCTTCCCTCTGAACAATTTAGGGATAGTGCCTTCTACACACGTGCCTTTCATTTTATTTTCCACATTATCAAGCAGCTGAAAGAAAAATTAGTTTTTACATTAGATGAACTTGCAAGTTTTAAATTTATTTGTTACATGCAGATGATTACTTCATTGATTAGGCTCTATGTCACTCATACAAATGAAATGTTAGTCTATTTGTACTGGCATCCCCATTCTAGTCCTTTAAATTCTCCTTTCCCCTTAAAAACTTCACTGAGGACTACTCCAGCTACACTCCTTTGAGTTTAGAAAACTCCACAGATACAAAAATGCATTTGCATCTTCAAAATTGTTTTTCTCTCCATGGCTATAAAAGCACTTTGAGAACATGTTCCAGTTACTTTCAAGCTTCCCTATTCTTTACAATTTCCTCATTCACAAAAGACCACAAGCAATCCTATCCTTAAAGAGAAATAAATCAAGGCAAAAATTCTGTTTATCAATGCCACTATTACTAAGATTACTAAGATTATTAGTCAATTGTATTTTATATATATATATATATAGTATCAAGAGACAATACTATGCATCACAGATCAGCAAGAAACAGTATAAACATACCACTCGACATAATTCCTGCACATCATGTTGCATGAAGCTGTCTAAAGTTTCCCACCTTTGGAAGGCAAACAAATACAAAATTACTAATTACGAAGAAAACTTACATTTCAAAAGGTATTTTTGTGATTTCTTTGCAGGTCAAGAATATATATAATATACAGTAAGATGTAAAGATGAGACTTAGAACTGGCTGATGCACAGGTTCTTTCGCTCTGTAGGATTTCCTCAGCAGGAAGGGGGGGCAGTGAACTTGTGAGACATTTTGGCAGCAGTTCTGTGCCCACCTGCCTCTCCTCTGTGGGACTGGGGACAGGGACGGGTGGCAGCTGGAGAGGCAGGAGAATTCTCCCAGTCTACAACTTAATCATGCCAAAAAACCTCTTAAGAAAAGGCCTAGGAGCAATTCAATGCTTTCAGAATAGTTCCCACAGCATGTTTCTAGCCACCACTCTTCTGAGGGCCCTTCAGGTGCAGTCAAGTAGTGTTCAGGGATTACTGAAGCACAGGAAAGGAAGCGAATGGATTTATAGGAAATAGTGGCTCCTTTGTGCTCATCTAAACAGTTAATCCTGGGCACACAGTAACTCCAAGGAGGCATTCAGCTTTCTGAACTGTCCATGTGCAAACACACTCGCGTGAAAACAGGGGTGACAGCAGCAGTCTGTAAATGCCTCACGGCAAACAAAATGTTTCTAGTTCCAGCATGAAATACTTTCTCCTGTGAGCTCTTCAACTCAAGAATGCCTTCGAGTTTTAAGTCTCTGGCAAGTCATTTTGCAGCAATCCCCACTATTATATGACACAAGCCCTGTTGACTGAAGCTCCAGCTTCAGTGTGATGTCCCACTGCACCCCTGGAAGCCAACAGCACAGGGGTGACCAGGAGCAATACTGACTTTATCTTCCCTCCCACTCTCTCCTCAGTCACTCATCCCCACTGTCACATGGCAGCACACTGCCAGAAGTGTGCCAACAACTGTGTGGGGGTCCACACTCAAACAAGCTGAGTGAAGTGACCTGTCAGATAATTAAGAATGGAAAATAATGTTCTGACTCCCCAGGCTTTAAACACTAGCCCTCTTAAAGGGCAAACCAAAGAAAAAGGTTACGCACTAAAATTAGGATTAAATGGCTCCTTCAGACATGGCATCACTTTCTACCAGAAGCAGCCAAACTTAGAAACTCCCGATACTCACTAAAAAGCAATATGGCTAAACAGCACCTAGGCAGGACTCGCAGGGCCAGACATTCCCCTCTGATTCAATGCCAAGGGCAGGAGGAAACCCAGATTTTGAATTACATTAAAAAATCCCTTCCCAAAAATCAAAGCAGGCACAAACACATTTTTAAAACTCAAAATTAAGCATCCTCACCTCACCTGCGGGTGTTATATCACACCCTCAGGAAAGGTCTCTTCATGCTAATAAAGATGACATACTTGAGACCTTAACTCAAGATGAAATATTTCCATTGTCACCAAGTCCTTGCAATGTAATAGGACAGCAGAGCACTGATAAACTAAATATACTAATGTGCTATTAGGGCATGGCCAGATAAACATACAACACTGATGTTGTATTGGTTGATTTCTTTTAAATTTTTTTCAATTTTGGATTAAATTTTAAGTACTGTTTTCATTTTAAATTTCCCCCAAAAGGTGAAAAAGGAAAGCTTGCAAAGACATAGGTTAAAAAAAAAAAGTCTTATCAGGACACAGCACCACTACAAGCTTTAGCAGCAGATGCAGGATGAGCACTGGAACAGCTGTGTGAAAAAAATGATACAAACTTCCTAATGTATAAATAAAAACATCAATATTACTACAAGACTAGTCAACAAATACAGTGAAACAAAGTAATGCAAAATACAGTATTTTAAAACAGATCTTTATAAAATCCTACTCTGTGCTTGCATGACATGCAAAGAGAAGGCTTGTAAAGGCTATGCTGATCTTAATCTTTCTGTCCTAACTTGTGCTCAACTAAAATATCAAGCACAACCCCCCTGACCCTCAATGTAGTTATACTGTATAATCCTATGGCTAGATACTCCAGATTCAAAATTACAGTCTCTAACACCATCTCACTTTTACTTCGTGCAACTGATACTCCCGTTAAAATTTAAATCATCAAACAGAACACAGCATTAAATGGTTCTAAATCATGTTACAGCAGCCCTCAGTGCAGAGCTAATAACATGAAAATGCAAATTACCACTATTGCTCTAAGTACAAAACAGATTCTTTTTTTTTTTAAAGACAATAACAATAACTCAACTGCAATGTTTCAACAACTATCTTGTTCTGAATTTTACTTAAGCCAAATGCATTGCCATTTTCAGGTAACAGGTAAATTATAAACCTGCTACTCACAGCTGTGTTTGTCTACCATTCCCCTTCCTCCAAAAATCTGATTTTTGGATCAGCTGTCTTTAATACCAACTATAGATAAAAAAAACCTATCCAAGTAAACTACGAAAAGTTAACAATTAACACTGTCGTATTAATAGTTCTCTGTGCTTCTCTAAAAATAAACTAATTTAAGTCGAACCTTTTTAAAGAAAAGCTTTACAAAGCCTGTAAAAATCCAATAAATAGTCAAAATTTCTGAAACTTACCCAAATGATTTTGTTAGCTTTTTAGTTCCAACTGGTTTGTCACTATGTTGCAGCTCATAAAACACTCTTTGCAATGCTAAAGGAACACTTTTGGATGAATCATCTCCTTCTGTGGGCATCATGTACACAGCCTGAAAAAGCATTTAGTTCAATTAGCATCTAAGGAAAAGTTTATTGCTCATATTGTTTAATGCATTCTCTCCTCTCCAGTGACTTCCTTCATAGAACTCAGTGTAACCATCACTTCAAAACAGTCTGGAAAAAGATCTTGTTTTGTAGTGTAAAAACATTGTCTGGAATGACTCCTCTTAGAGCACAGTGGTTAGAAAGATGTGAACAACAGATTCCATTCACGGTTATTCCATCTGAATAGTTCCCTTATTCCACCCTAGAACAGTAAATGCACTAAAGCACTTAACACCTTCAAGCAAGTTATCCCGCCTGGTAGGTCCATGCAATCATCCCAGTAGGAACAGACATACTGGTCAATACTACAGGCTTTTGAAAAGAACTTGTTTGGGGGAAAAGCAACCACGTGAAACCATAAAGGGCAACAAGTGAACAAAACCAGAAATTGTCCACATGGAGGAAGAAGCCAGAGGAAGCTTTGAGATTCTCGATACATTACTGGCTAAAGGTAGAAACAAAAACAGTTGAATATCCTTCAGTCTTCCAAATCTCTACAATCAACCCCTATTAACTTTTTTTTAACATAAATGCTTTTTTAAAAACAAAATATATACTAAGTTACTTGCTATGTTTAAACAAATAGAAACAAATTATGAAAATTAAGTAATTAAAAATACAGTCAGTGCTGATACATTTTCAAAAAATAAAGATTAAAATGTTAAACCTACATCAGGCTGAAAGTTAAACTTGGTTTTGACTCTGCCATGGAAAACGCATAAACTGGAGTTCGGAACACCTTGACAATTAATCCAATCCTTTGTATTTAGTTCCTATTTGTTTCCCTCATATACCATCTGGGTAATTCATTCCTTTCCTCTATCTCTCCATTAATGGGAAAATAGTAATTTACAATATACAATTCCCACATTCCAGCTGCCATTGAATAAAACCACTGGTTTTATATCTTCTGAAATTCTACATGTGTTACTACAAACCAACATTTCACACAGCCTTTCTTGGTCCTCGATCCTTATTGTGTACATAGGCAGTAGTGAAGCTCATTTCCCTAAGCTTGTGTGTTTCCTCACACTGAAACAAAGCACTTTTCAATTATGACCCTCTACAAGCCTTTATTTTTATGTCTTACCCCCACAAATTCCGAAAGCTTGACCTCAGGATAAAAGAAGGAGGCATTTTGATCCACTTAGAAAAGCAGAATCTCTTTTTTAACATCTGAGAAGTTCCCCCAGGAAATGAAAACAAAAGAGGGGTAGGGATGTGTATAGGCAATGGCTATAAGCAACAGTCAGACATGAGAAAAATTTTAGATATTTACACAGCAAAAGGATGCGACATATAACTTTGAACACAATGCTTAAAGCCAAGAATTACTTGAAGAAGGGAAGAAAATACTGTGTTTGAAATTCCAAGGTTCCAAGGTTTGGTAAAACATACTGGATAACTTGAGGAGAACCAGATCGGGGAGAAATGCATCGGACTGGTATTTATTATTTCAGTGTAATTATATCAACATCCTGAAATGTTCTCAATAATTGTAGGGAATTTTTCAAGAGAACCAGCCATAAAGTTTCAAAAGTAGATTGGATGTGCCCAATTAGGCCAGAGGCACTAATGACAGTTAGGGGACAATTCATGTAACACAGTCTGAGATCAGAGCTGAACCCAGTTTGGGAAGTTACCACTGCCCCTTGCCTAGCTGGGCTATAGTTAAGCCCATACACTCAGAAGAGAAAGTTTCTTTGCTTTATTCCCTACCACTGAAGCCACTTAGTTGCTTAAAGGGGAGGTCTCACTTTGAGTACCCAAGAACCTCCCATCTGTTGTCTGGAGGCAGAGCAAAGAAGAAAGGACCTCTCCATCAATCCTCCCCCACGCTTCCCCAGGGTCTGACTTTCCATAGGTACGCGCTTGCCTTTCTATTGTTCATTGCTTCCCCAGCTCTGCTCCTGACAGCAGCTTCTCTGGGAACAAAGCTCTAAATAACAGCAATAGAAATAAATCTTTCTTCTAAGTAAGGAGGATTTGCAGAAATTAAGGAAACAGTGAGAAGCAAACTGAGGATTCTACACGTTTTGTTTCACTCAGTTTTAAGAGGAACAAGTTTGCTCAAAGTGAAAACAAAAATGCTGTAAAAAGTACACTTTTCAGACAAGACAACTCCTGATTCTTCCCGATCTGTATCAGTGGCATTCCAGCTGATGTCCAGGAACATTTCCACATAGGAAGCTGCAGCTACCAGCCAGAAAAATCAATCTCTCTCATATGGTCACTATTCAGATATTAACACTCCCTAAAAAGCTGCTATTTTATTTTGGGGCTGAGGGAAAAGTGCAGGAGAATGCCTGAGAAAGATTAGTTCAGTTGAAACAAATCTGTATTACAAAAAAAAGATCTTCTTCTGCACGGAACAAGATCATTTTGTGGTACATATTGATTTACTGACTACAAGACAGTCTTCAAACAAACTACTCAATTGGATTAGATGGAGTTATTACAAAAACACTTTGTTTCTATGAATAGCAAAGTGTAGTTGTCCAAAAAACAAAATGCACATGCATTATGAGTTATGATCTGAACAAAAAAGAACGGGCACTATAATGAATGAAAAACTGAATGAGTGAATTATACCTCCTGCAAAAAAGAAGCAGGTGCATCACATAAAACAAGCCAAGTATTTATTTATTGCTTGGCTGTGGCACTGGTGAGATCTCAGTTCCAGTCTGCTGGAGTTGGATGTGCTATTTTTTGCAGCATTTCAGAGTAAACAGCACATTGCAAAAAAAAAAAAAAAGAAAAAAGAAATGGCAACTGGGACACTTATAGGCCACATTGATTTAAATAATAAGATGGTGAGAAATTGAAGGCAGAGGAAAGCTGGCACATTACAAAGGGAAAAGAAAGCTTAATTGAAATGCAACAGGTAGTTTACCCAAAAGGAAGTCTAAATCAGAACAGTTCATTTTCACTAAAGACATACAGTAAATGTGCAATATGTACCATGTGAGTCACAACTCTGCTGAAAGGATAAAGGAAGCAAAAGGACCACACAGCTCTGTTTTGAAGCACTTGTAAATACAACATTGGCTATTTCAATTAGAAACCCCATATCCTCTCACATATTACTTACCTTTCGTAGTTGATTTGTGAAAAATAAAGTCTGTAACAAACTGTTCATGTAACAAGTTGCTCCCTGGTTCTTTAAGCCAACATATCCTGTGTGTTTCTTTGAATCCCACCTAGAAAACAGTTAGTGGTTAAAAACAAGATAGCCTGTATGAACAGTAATAAAGAGCATTTATTCTAAGGCAGTGCTCCTGGTAGGTATCAGTTACTCTTCAGTGCTGCTGAAGGCTCAAATAAACTACACTTCATGACTGTCTGTTAGTAACTACAGTCTTGTCAATTAACTGTTTCATGATTTTTTCGGGTTTTTTTGTAAAACATGTCCAATATGGGAGGAAAATTGTGTCCTATGAAAATGTACTGGAACCCAGAGCTGTACTTTTAAGGGCAAGTTTGCAGCTCAGTAGAACCCCTTTATTTACAAGTGCCACGTGGTAGAAGATCTACAACAGTAAACCAAGCTAAGTTAGACAGCAAAGCCACTTGACTGCCTTTGAAATCCCATTAGCTTCACGATCACCAATGCTGAGGCCAGAATTGCAGAGGTGTTAAAACCAGAAATCAACCCAGTCAGAAGTTCAGGTTCCAAAAGAACATGCTGACTCACACAAACAGAAATTTAAGATTCTAGTGTATCTCTGTGACTATTATCATGTGAGAATTCATCAGTTAGAAGTGACAAAGTGAGAATGGCTGATGAGAGCTACAAATGGTAATAACACAGAATACTTGAACAACCTGTAGCAACATAATAAATTAAAATTAAGAATTTTAATTATTTATTAGTTTTTAATCGAAGATACTTACGCCACTCCGTGAGGAGCATCTGCTTGAACATAGACTTCAAAAGTAACTTTGTCCTCTTCTATATAGCCTTTTTCAGGATCAGTAACTTCCTGTAAAGCAGGAATGACACAGGAACATGAGAAGTAGAGCTTGCAACGTGACTGTGGTGAAGCATCCAGTTAGACACCACTTCCTAATTTCCGAGCCTGAGCTCTCGGTAAGAATAAACAGAAGAAAACCTGAAGGACACCATAGCAGGTGGTTTTCAACTTAATACATTTTAATTCTTTTTAGTGTCTCAACAGAAAACTTCCTGAATTTTAAGACTTTGCAGTAGTTTTCCAGTTTTCAATGATATAAGAGCTGGTAATCAAATGTTCAGCTTCTTCTGGATAATATTCCAGAACCTTTGCAAATGCTTACAAAGCTGTCACAACTCAAGGGAAACCTTGGTAGTATAATAAGGGCATTAAATATCCATACACATACACAGAGAACACATGGAGATACAAATAAATCTATGTTGTTTCAGAATGTCATTGACTATCACACAGTGAAAGCAAACACAAGCACTCAGATAAGCAGAAAATAATGAGGGAATATTTAAATTACAACGTAAGTAAAAGCACTACAAAAATTTAGTACAGGAATTTTTAAGAACCTGAAAGCAGTCCACAACAATGACAGAAAAACATAATAGCTGGTGGGGGGAGGGGAAAATATTTTTTATCAGCATCTAAGTATGCAGGAGTACAGGTACAGAACTGCTCCCATCTAGCAAGAAATTAATACATGTCTAATTACTTACACTCCAGGTCAAGAAGTTGGAAAAGCCCCAGTCATTCTCCTTATGAAAGAACAAGTGACTAATACGACGACTGAATGATTTTTCATCATCCCTGTAGTTTATTATCTTGAGAACTGCTTGTGCATGACAGGACCATGACCTATAAATACAGAAGAAACACTTGGAACTCCTTCAAAACCCAGCTTTTTCTAGTCATTAGCAGGATTTTTTTTTTTGTTAGGGATTTTTGGTACATTACTTTCACACATCAGAATTTTTTTCCTTATTAGATGTGAAGATTGGTTAATTGTTATTGAGGGCATCAACCTCTGGGGCTTTCTGAAGCCACATTATGAATATGAGCTCAGAATTGAGATTTTCTCAGGTCAGTAGTGCTGCTAAGAAAGTACCATGAGGCAACTGCAGGTAACCAGTGGTTTAGAAGCTGACTGCTCTCCGAGGTGAGCTAATTCTGATCTGAATTAACACAGATGGATGAACAACTCAAAGTGCTCTTGGTGTCTGCGAAGTGTGATATTTCAGCCTCTGGCTAAGGAAAGGAGGAGGTGGTTCTACCCACCGCGCCCAGAGATAACCTCCCCAACACGATTGTCTCAGCAGCGCTTCTTTATGACCATCCCTGTTCAAAATCACCCTACTTGTGAAAGACAATCAGTCTGAATGAGTATCAGCTCAGACAAGGTCTGGTCACTGCCTCATGCAGTGCCATTACTGCTTGTTCAGCTCCACCTTCATTGTTACATCTGAAGATCACATTATCCTCTTTCTGCGCCTACCTACATGTGAATCACTCCCGCTGTGACTTGTTAATACACTGACAACTTTTTTCTTTACATTCGGCACTGAGCACTCACCCTCTAAATTGCAAAAACAATGAAACCAGCAACTTAGTATTCAGAGTGAACAAGCAGCTTTGTGAGATTTAGTGCAAAAATCAAGTTACCCTAGTGTAAGGGACACCTGAGGGGCCTGCACTCTGGCTGGATAAGCTGCAGGAATGCTCCAGAAATTCGTATTTGTCTTCTAATATTTTTTTGTATTATTTACAACAGTGGTCAAACATAACCAATTTTGATTTGCATGCAGGACTCCAAGAACATATACCTGTTCATATCTCTTTTGATGAGCAATGAGCTTCACTTAAGGACTGTCTCACATCCTGCTCTGCCTCCACTGGTAGCAGTTCCCTGCTCACACTGGGCAGGATTTATAGCTCAGCACGGTTGGAGAAGCTCCAGTACCCACTTGGAATAAACTCAGAACTTTTCCCATGTCCAGAAAACTGTCAGACGAGGACTTGCCCCCAGCAGTCAAACAGAAATATACCTAAATTCCACTACAAACTTCTAGTTCTTATGCTTTGAGATTAGAAAGGCAGGGGGAAAGGGAAACACACACCCTGGCAAGACCTCTTCCCTCTTGCAGAAAGCTAGGTGAAGTATTTTTCATAGGTGTTTGTATTTCTTGCAATAGATTAACCAGCATCAAGCTGGTGTCAAGGACTTGTACAATAATTAAAAAGGTCTTACGTGGAGTCGGATTCAGCATTGCACTGAAGGAAGAATCCTACACTTTTTTGGTGTGGTCTGTCCGGGTAGAGTCGTGGCATAACCATGATTTTCCATGGCAAATTCCGTACAAAGCAGGGAGGACTGAGAACTGACTCGCTCAATCTGTTGAAGCGTTCGACTGTAAACTGAAAGGTTGCTTCTGATCGCCAACTTGTATCTGTAACACACACACAATTTGAAAAATCCATTGCTCTTCACTCCAAAATGCCATTTTCAAAAATTATGCAACATGAGCAAGTTTCACGTCGTGATATACTGGAAGCAACAAAAACATCCCCATCCCAGAGAGGCACTGAACTACTTAATTACCTAAGTTTCATTTTTTTCATTTTGAAAAACACTGCAACTCCATTCAGGCAAACAGAGCACTGAAAGACATGTCCCCTATGTACAATATTTCCTTGAATGCTTCTTTAGCACTAAAATTTGTTACCACTAAAATTTCTTCTAAAGCAGCAGACACGGCAAGACAGAGACATCAAATGGTTTACAACTAAATCACAGCCCACTTCAGCTCTTGTTGTGTAGCATCTCCACAGCCCAGTTTAAGTTCCCCGCATGAATCCACTCGCACAAAGGATTTTCACAATCTGTTCAAATGCCCTGTTGATACCAAGTCACCATTTAGATGCTTTTGGCTTGCCACAGTGTATTTTCAAAACAGACAAACCCCATAGGCTGGTTGTTGGAATTTTTTTTTTAAATCTCGTACCAGTTTACTGAAGAATGGCTCAAGGGTAGGATGCTGTATTCTTTGTGGGATACAAAAACCTTTATAGATTTTTAGTAGTCTAAAACAAAGTTAAATGAGACACATTTTTCTGAGAGCTTTTTTTGACACAGACAATTAATTTTGCCTGCTTCCCACATGCCCAGTTCTTCACATCCCACAATCTGTTGTGCTTCTGCCGTACACAGCTGTAACAGGGTGCTGGAGACTGCAACAGCTCCAGCAAGGCCCAAGGCTGGGCTCCCTTTGTTGTCAGATGCCTCATACTGCACACAGGGAGAAACCAACTGCAACTTATCCCAACAGCTCTACAGGGAAGGGATGCAGAAGACACTCCCCACCTTTGCTATGGCTCCAAACTGAGGTTTGATGCTGGGTGTGAGGAGGTTCTGAGAGCCCAGGGGGCAGTGGGCAGCACCCAGGGTCACACTGCCATCCCCACACTACCCACAGGGATGCACAACTGAAGGTGTGTCACACGTGCAGTGACACCTGAAATCAAAAGGCACCGAGGTACAATGACCCCGAGGCAGAGGTCAGGTTGTGAAATGGTGACAAGGCACACACTATCCAACAAATGTGCTCTTTCCGTGCATGGACAGCAGTGGTTCACTCAGCTTGGCTCTATTTGACAGTGAAGAACCACATTTAAAAACAGGTGAGTCCTGGGCACTATTTGACTTGAAAAACGAAACACTCTTGATTACAATATGCAAGTGTAAAGATTACACACTTCAATACAGAAAATTAACAAGTTTTATCCACAATTGCCAGGAGCTTCGACAGATTCCATTTTTCTGCCTTGCAAAACAGTTTTCAAGCAGTTGTCCTACTTCTGAACCACAGCCCAGATGATCTAATTTGTGTTTGGCCTGACAGCCCTAAGCATTCCCAACCACCTCCTGAAAGTACTGCAGCCTAAACCAGCTTCCTCTACCCTCTACACCTGCAATAACCCTCACATTACCCTGCGCTCTCAGCTTTCTCAGTAACACAAGAGTTCCAAGGGTTATTTTCTCCTTTTCCCAACTAGCAGTCTATCAGTTAAAAACAGTTCTCTCTCCATTTTCACTACTCACTGCCTGTTGACAGAGTAGAGAGTAGGTTCTCTAGAACCAAGAGCCAGACAGGCTGCAGCCAAAGGAGCTGTACATTCTCACATTTGACTTGCAGTCAGGATAAAACAAATCTGTAACATGCTTAACAATTTAAAAATCAGTCTTTCATCACGTGTATCTCAAACCAGCTTGAGACCACCTCCCCACTCACAGCAAGATCAGTGCTTCTGGGCTCAGGCTTAGCTTCTAAAAAGTGAGCCAAGTTTGGTTTCTGCCTCCTTTGATGCAGCTTTCAGAGCACTTCAGTACAAGGATGCAGCAGTGCTGCTACAGTGTCAGCTAAAAAACCCAGCCCACGCAGCATCTGCAGATGCTTCAGAGAAAGTTTGCCTATATTTCTTGATTTCTTTTCAGGAAAGCCTGTGCATGAGAGCTCACCAGGGAAGAACACTCTTCTCTAAAATATTTGAGCAACCACTAGAAGCTACTCCACAAAAATGCAGCCTCATAACACAGGTCAACCCTAAAAATAACAACTCTCCTTTCTTTCCAGAAATGCCTTTTTTTTTTGTTTTTTTAGCAAGTATAATTGATTAAAAGATGACTTATATTTAAAACTTAAGTTTACATAGCAAACGTGACAATAAATGAATTTTTCACCATTACAAACATGTCCAACAGTTTCCAGTAAAAGACTGCAATTAGCAGCAGGATAATTTAGTAGTAACTGGCAAGTAAGACTTCTACAAATCCCTAAACTAGAAATACGTACAACACATGATCTTGAACACAAGGTAAAAAAGAACAGACCCAGCTGACAATGCTTGGAGAAGTTACATGCAACAGATTGCATTTGCTACGTGGAAAAGATATTTTCACTGATGAGATGAATGCCACGATCAGCACCTTGATACAACAAAACCCCTTCAAATCAGAGATCCAAATACTCAATATGATCCATTTCCAGACTGAAGCACCTATTTGAATGTTTATACACCTAAGAAAACCAGATTTTTTTATTCTCTTAGTGAATGTCACTACCTTTAAAGTGCACTGAGGTTATTAAAAAATTCCGAACCTGAATTATTAATGAGGAAACTGACTGAATATTCTATGAATATTTTAATAATGATCCAAATACCAACATATGGCTAAGATTGATGCTTCTGAAAGCCTCCTAGCCACTGCAATTCTTCACAGAAATGAGACTTCAGGAGGTAATTGCAAAGCTGTGAGTTTATGTTTAGCTCGGGACCTTCTGTTTGAACTTTAACTTCTATGTGTTGTTTTGAATGCTGATGCACTTGCAAACAAAATGTGATCAGACCCTTGTTTTTACTGTTTTTTACTTTATTTGCAGAAGCTGCTGTTCCAGCTCACAAAGCCTGGTTCATTACGTCATTCTCTGTACAAAGCACAGCACACTCCTTCAGCTGGTTCTTTTGAATTGCTAAGACATCACACAGAGCAACAACAGGTACTAGTCCCAGAGCTTGAGAGAACACAGCCTTATCTCAAAGTCCTGCTGGTGGAGCACTGCTGCCCGCGATCCGTGTGCCTCACAATGCCTGTGCAAAGGGGATGAGAGCTGCACTTTTGCTTTCAGTCTTAGCAGTCATTTCTTTATCTGCGAAGTCGGATGAACAAAATCACCTCAAAAGTTTCCTGAACTCAGAAAATCATCAGAAAGCCAGTTCCTGTGATCCAGCTGGAAGCATCAACCTTTCATCTCACTGTTCACCTCTTTTGCAGGAGCCGTTAAACTCATTAATTTCAACTGAAGAGGAGCCTAAATTCTCTCTGTGCATTCTGCTATGAGCAACAGTAAAGGAAAAGTGCATGTTGATCAGAGAAACCCATGTCTCCCATTTTTTAATCTGAGCTGCCCATTACACACATACATTATGCTGCAAACCAGGTTACCAGAGCACAAACAGCAAGAGAGCAATTGCACTGATGTGTAAATAATGCAACAGCAAGTAACTAATCTGATTTACAGGACTTGGAAGAGAGGCATCATCCACTTAACGTGATGCAAGGCTTCAGGAATGTTTTTGCAACATTTTGCAATACTAATACTACTTTCCATCTGTGTCAATGTACAGCTATAACAGCACCAAGATGTAGCCAGACACTCCTTATTCAAATATGAGAATTAGGAACTATTCAGAGTATTGCTTAACAATCACACTTTAACCCTGAACAATACCCCACAGCAGAGTGGGCTTAAGCTCCTGACCAGGCTGAAACTCCACCAAGACGTGAAAAACTATCACAAGCCTTTTTTCAAATACATTAAGATACTTTTGTCCCTACTTTCATATCCAGTCTGGAGAGGAGTTGCATAGTTGGTAATGGACAGAAACTGCTTTACAGCAGTTTTTTGGTTAAAAAGTCCCTGCTATTCTGAATGAAGTGGTGTATAACTGATTACTTGTCAGCTCTGATATAGCCTGGGTTTCATCAGCTCTTTCAGCAGCCTAAGTCCCTTTTTTTCTAAACTGTACCAGTATACACAGGTTAACCAGTGGACAGCTTTTTTACTAATGGACCACTGTATTATGTAGTGGCTGTATCAAGAGCAAACACTGTTGGGCCTTCTATCTATAAATATCACTACTAAAAACATAAGTTAAACAGATGTTCCTGCCACCTCCCAAATACTAAATGTCCAAAGACATTTAACATCCTTTCTAACAGCTTTGGATAAGAAGAGAATTCCCTGTTTCAGTCTCAGCTAGTTACTCTGAGCAATAAACCAACGCCCTCTGAATGAGATTAGGTAATCACAAAAAATTCATAGGATAAGGTGACATAATTTTTATTTTGTTGTGAGACTGATCATAGGAAACTATCTTTGCCAATAGTACAGAGGTGATTTGTCCTGAACATAAACCCTATTCTCTTCCATTACTATTCAATACTATTCACTACTGTTTTCTATCACTATTCTATGTTCCTTGAATATAAGTTTATTTCTTTCAATAAACTCAGACACATCTACTTATGATTAGTTGATCTTCTGTAACAGAAAAAATTGAACAGCCTCATTTTCATTTAATGGACCAACAAGAAGACTTTCAAAATACATGTCCCCTTTTATTAACAGGACATCTATTCTTATTTCTTCCTTTACTTGTGCAAGTAAAAGGGCATCAGAATGGAGGGGGAATATGTTCATCAGCGGAATAGTTACCACTGACTTACATTAAAAGACAAAACCAGAGCACAGCTGCCACCTGACAAGAGAGAAGGGCAGATAAGAATTCTAAACATCCTGAAGGAATTGTGTAACTGACAAAATTACTATTCAGCAAAGCCCCAGCTGTAGCAAGTTTAAAGGGATGGATCACAAAACAACAATGGACAGTCTCACTTGCAGGAATTTTAAAACGAATACCTAGAAATAGTATGAGAAAAAAATCCCAAGCCCTCAGAAGTCTAATCCTATTGTACAGGATGTTAAAAGGATTCCTATACAGAAATCCAGCAGCCACAACTACAGAGGGTTTCATTTTTATAATGAGCAGCAGTTCAGGACACAGGTAAGATATGGACCGTTTTCTCCTCAAACTCATAACAATAGGAAAGACAAACAAACCACATTTTAATGAAATATTTACTTACCATCTTCCATGTCTTCTTCAGTGTTGTTATGTCCATCAGCCATTGCTACATTCCCATTAATGACAGGATTTTGAGTAATTCTTGGAGGATCATCTGTATCTCCAGCTAAGATTTAAAGAGTATATAAAAATAAATCAGCTAATTAATAATCAAAATTAATGTTTTTGTCTCAGGTAGCACTTATAAGACACAACAGTGGCAAACACTTCCACAGAACAATTGTACTGGTACATATCTAACTAAACTTCTTCAAATAGGTGACTATACTACGGACTATTTATGGATGAAGAAAAAAGTCCATATTAATCTGGAATACAAATACAAAGAACATAAATTGATTTTTTAAGTTTCCAAATGGCCCTACAGTCAGTCTCATAATCAAGTCTCATTAAATAAAAACTTTATTACTTTTTCTGACAATCTGCATTTTTACACCAATACAAGTTTCCAATAGTAGACTTTCTAAACAATTCTTTCTAACAATTTACTTTAAGACTTCTTCAGTGTTACTGGTTTTTTACGCAAAAAAACTAAACCTCTAATCAAATGTAAAGGCAAGATTTAAATCTTACTTGGGGAAAATTGGAAAGGAAATCCTTTAGGATTAAGGACCATTTCAGATAAAACATTTTCCAGTTTCTAGCCATCACTGCTATTAAGTTTTGCTACAGTGTCCATTTAAAACACACATAAATGCCACTAAACCATAAGATATGAGATAACTTGATGAACTAAACCCCCACTATTTTAAAGATGCACTACTTTGACTGAACAAGCATCTTCCTCATTCATCCAACAACGAAACTCCTCCTTCCATTGCTGGCACAGCAAAGGCCAATGGAGAGTTTCAGGATGATTACAGGGAATGGGACATATTCTGGGATAAACTGTAAAACCTGTATCCCCCTTGCAACCATCTCCAGGTCAAAGCACTGCTCTAAAGACACTCTTAATTTAAAAGGGATGATGAGTCCTGCTATTAACTTGCATATCCTAATACCTGCTGTTAGCTTGTATATTCTACAAGGTGACTGATTTACACCCCAATTACTGACAGGGTGTGTGGCCAGGGCTGCGGGTAACAGCTCCCAAAGGCCACAGCAGCAGCCCGGCCGTGCCCTCGCCCGTCAGCACCCTGGACAGAGCCCAGCTCCCCAGCGCACGCAGGGATGCCCACGGACCGACTGGAGATGAGATGCTTGCCCGCTGCTGGATTACGCCTGAATTTATCCTGGACAAAAGGGACAAACACCAGCGACAACAGGAATCGCTGTGTGATCACCACTGAAGTCTTTCAAACGCCAGGGAGTTCGTGCCAAGGGTAGGGTCAGCCATGGGAGCAGGAGGGTCAGTCACCAGTTGCTTCACAGTCCTCCCTCTCCTTAGAGCACAACATGCTTTTGCAGCCTCATTCCAATTCACAGCACACAAGAAGACACTGTCACACCCGGCACTCCTATTCTGATTGTTTACTCTTCTAGTAAATCCGCAGAACTAGTAACCTCTGCCCTCACACGAACAGAAACAGAGCAGGTTAGAGACTTATTTCTGGATTAGAGCTGCGTAAATCATGAACTCACTGCTCAAACACGGCTTTCAGAGCTTACCAGGGCACAGCAGATCTCACCGAGGCATGAGTGAAAGGGATGTTTTGAAGTGTACAATATACAGGACCCAAGAGACTGTGGGCACCTTTCTCAGAATTAGAACAAAAGCAAAATCTAGAGACTTGAAGTTTTGGGTTTGTTAGAAGATTGGCTCCAGTGTGATAGAGCCACATGAGTCTCCACCAGCAGTGACTGGCACTGACAACACTGCAGCACCACAGAACAGCAAGTTAAAACAAAGAGTAACTACAATAAAATTACGAAGGGAACAGGTTTGAACTGCTGCAACGCAAAAATAGGAAAAGTGACAGAAAGAAGAGTAAGACAAAGATCCACAAGTTCGTTTCCATACCCTGTCCCTCTGGTTTTTTTGGCCACATTTTAACTTTTTAACAGGATGGTGCTGGTTTTAGCAGGAAGCCGTTCTCTGGGTCACTATTACCCAGAAGCACACACCATTTACTCAGCAATTCAACAGTTGCTCACACTAAATTAATTGCAGGATTTTAAAAATTATCATCAGAGCAGCTTAAGATCTAGAAACAAACTAAAATAACTGTGGAATAGTTCAGTACTTCACTAAAATCTCACCCAAAGTTTTCTTTTAATGGGAGATTTTAAATGTTGATAACCACGTTTTGTCGGGAAAGAACTGTTCTTAACTAAGAAACTTAAAGAGTTTTCTATGAGATACTGCTCTACATTCTCCAGAAGTATGAATGGATAGCAGAGAAGATCATAGCAAAAGCAATCAACTTGAGCAGAGGCAGCTTCTGAGAGATACTATTCAGTGATAAGACAAATGAACCATGATGAATGCTCTGCTGCTGCTTCTGACATAGATCTACACACAGTTTGTGATACAGCTTTCAGATATGGAGCCTAGATAACACTAGTCAATGTTTTTGGCTTCTGTGAACAAAGGAAGTTTTTTAACTGCTAATAAAATTCAACTACTGCAGAAAATCCTTTACACAAACAAAACACAATCCCTTTTCAACAGATGCACTAGTAAGTAGTATGACAAAATGTATTTTCTACTACAGAATTGAAAATTAGTAATTTATGTTTTCCTTTGTTGTCCTTAAGAGCTCAGAGAAAAGAATCATAAAATCAAACGAAGATTTAATTAAGTAACATGTTTTCCTTTGCCTCAAGCAGAGGCAATACCAAAGACTTATTCAAATTATACACTACCAGATTAAGGAGAAAAAATACCAGTCCACACTGGCCAGGAAAACCTTCCTACCAAACATATGACATACTCTACTGCTGTCTTTAATGCAGCTTAAACCACAGTGTGTCAACCTCACCCTCATGTCATCTGTCCATTCCCAGACCAGAACATCCAGTTTTAATCGTATCCCTGAAATAAATCAGTGATGCAGTCCATTAATCAACTGAAAGTTAACATAAACCACATCAATTAAAAAAGCATCACAACAAAGCACAAAGTGACCTTATGAATAGGGAATGTTTTAACTCTTTAAATACAGTACTTCAAAATATGAAATGCAGCTTTCAATAGCAAAATTTAAGGCACTGCCAGTCTGTTTGGTGAAAAGCATTCAAGTTGTCTTCTACCTCCCCAAAATGCAACACATAAATCTTCGTAGATATTCTTTCATTACAAAAAGGAGTGCAAGGCAACATGAAAAATAGTGGGGACAATTTCTTCTGAAACATTTAACTTCATATACAATTTTCCCTCTGCCCATGTCACTGAATTATAAACCAAAAATAAATCTTGAAGAGTTTAAAGGAAGTCTTTGAGTTTAAAGGTCAAGACATCTTCCAAGAAGAAGAATCTCAGATATCAGTGCGTTGGTGCCAAGAAAAAAAAAAAAAAAAAAAAAAAAAAAAAAAGAAATTAAGAGCTTTCACTTATTTACTGAAAGATCACAAAATGAAATCAAGTCTAGACCCTGAGGTATGCAACCAAACTGGAACTGGAGCGTGGCAACACAGACTGGGAAGCTGGTAAGAAGTGTCAGTCACCTTACACAGCCAAATTACTGAATCATAGCTAAGTGACTCTGCAGGTGCACACTTCTCATTGTTCATTAACTGTGTCTGTCACAGAAGCCTTGAGATGAAAGCCTGAAAGCAAAGTGGCTTTTGCAACTGCTGTGAGGGGTAGGGAGGGAAGGGAAAAAGAAAAAGAATCCTAAATTCTCTGAAACTACAATTTCACCATGCAATGACAGACCTTACAGAACTTAAAACAAAGAAAATCTTGTCATGAACTATGACCTCAACATTATCACATTCAAATACTTGCACTGTTAAACAATCAGAACTAAAATAGCATCAATGATTTAAAAAGACTATTAGAAAAAAGCTGTTCCGATGGATTCAGCCCATTTAACAAGATGAACTCAGCACCACTGAAAGATATATTGCTCTGTTGTTCTACTGTTCACCATAACTCAAATCTACAAGGAAAGAATCTCAGTTCACTGTATTTTTTTCCTATTAATGAGAAAGCAGAAAAGATTTTGTCAGTTCGTGTGGCTTTCAGCACATCTTAAATCCTGTCACAAGCCCAGAGCACTGCAGGATGTGCCCTCTCTCCAAGGAGCAGGACACAGTCGCTCAGCACCAAACACCTGCTCAGGGTCACACGTGGACAAAGCTACAAATGACTCCACAACCCCAGCAATTCAACTACGGCAGAAACTGTCACTATTTTAACAATGATAACAAGGAACTACTAACTTCACCAGCTTTCAGTCATGACTCATATCACACCAAGTAGTCTGATGCCTGTCATTAGGTTCCGGATCGGGCAGCCACAGAGAAGAAACTGAAGCCTCTCCCCAGCAGGTTATGAAACATTTGTTTTCCTTTGAGGTTAAGAGACCACAGCAGGGGAGTAATAGTGATACTAAAAACTTGGTTACAGTTATCACATACATCCGCCTCAGGATGGAAGTCACCAGCACTGAGGGCTTTTACAGTCCCTCCAGACAGTTTGCACAGACCTTCACCAGAAGTGCCACAGCAATCCCAGAAAGGAGGGGGGAGCATCCCCAGCCCCGAGGGAAGTCACTCATCCACTGCTGGCAGAAGCTGGAATTGTGATGGGCCAAAGTGCATATCCAGGGTTCTGCTTCAGTGGGGTAAAGCTCAGAACACGACTTTCTCCTCTGCTGCTGGACTAAATAGACATTCTGGAATCAAAGCCTTCAAAAAGGGCCTTTTAATAATTTATTTTTAATATAAATGGAACAGTATGTACAGATACGATAAATGGGGGAGGGTGTGTCTGTGTGTGCGACTTCCAGTGGATGAGTGAACCTGCAGCAAACGCCATCCTTTCCAAAGCAGTTACTGGACTGTGGTGGTGCAAAGAGGTCACTCATGAGACCCATTCAGAACACCGAGGCAAGAATATTACTTCTTGAAAACAAACAAGAAAGTTAGAACAACGTGAAGACAACGTACAAATACCAGTCCTCAGCTGGACAAAGCAATGCCACCAGGTTACTTCCCAACTGTGTCAGCAAAGGCTCCCCAGAGCACACCTGTAAGCAGCTGCAGGGACACTGAACCAGTTGAACTATTTTTTCTGCGGCTCTAACAGCTCACAAGAAAACCTGTGTGCTCCAGTGACTTGCTTCTCCTGAAGTCTGGAAACTGCTGTTACAAAAGCCAGATGAACAGGCAATACTCCCAGGAGGCAGGGTTTGAAAAAACAAACAAAACGCAAATAAACAAAAAAACACACTCAAACAAAAAAGTAAAACTAAAACAACAATATACACCAAAATTAGCCAAACAAGCTCCCAACTACATGACCTGAATGAACAACAGTCAATCTCTGAGCTATTAGAAGTGTAAAAATGAAAAATTTCCCCTCACTTACTCTGAAAGAATTCAGTCTTTCCAAAGTAAGAGAAACTACCAGGCCTCAAATTCCTACCTGCAGTTAGAACACAAATACCACTTACTGCTAAGGAACTCAGCAGAAAAGGAACTAAGTGAAAAGTGTTCTACACAGTTTCATTTTTTCAAGACAGTCCTAGGTTGCTGCAATTAAAAACGCGAAGAGGTATTTCTGTAGCGTGACTGCCGTTCAAATAGCATTCAAAACCAAAGTAATTCACCTTAAACCTATTAAAGAGATGAAACAGTAACAGAGAATTAGGTTAATTTGGCCAGTAGAATGGGAAGAGGAGAAAGGGAAGTACATAAACCCAATGATCCTATGGACTGATGTACACGTGTGGATAACTGCTGTCACAGATGTGTAAATGTCATGTCATTTGTCTTTACAGTTAAAAGTAACTCTCCCATTAGCAAAATCATGGGTAATTTGCTTTGGTTTCATTTATTACTTTTCTTCCTTCATGGTTCATTACTTGACCTGGTCCCAAAAGGTGTATCTAGCAATGCAAGATCCTTACAAAAAAACTTATGAAGGAGAATGACTAATCTTAAAGGGAAAAGGCTTCTAGAGAAGTATCAGGAGGCAAGAGCCAAACCTACAGACAAGGGAGAAAGGCATTACAAGCACAGGAGGCCAGCAGACTTCTAGCTAGGGACACAAGGTTCAAAGATCTTCAATCCTTTCAAAATTTGCCTTAGAAAATTTAGAGAGAAAGGAGAAAAGAGATTTATTTACTGAGGAGTAAGTAGTCAATGTTAGATCTTAAAAAAAAGAAAAATAGAAACAGCATTATATGGAAGTCTCTTACTCTCTAATTGTCATCTGAAACAAGTAATTACTGCATTATTGACTGGGAATTGCAATTCCCTCGCAGGAGATGATGCTACACGAGAACCGAGATGGGACAACTTCCTGGAAGCAGACTCATCATCCCTGCCATGCCTACAAAACCTGCAGCAATGACTGGACAGTCAGTAACAGTGCAGCCACCACTTATTACACTGATCAATCTCTACAGTGCTGCTGCCTTGGATTCCCGTCACTGTGTCTGCCTGCCCAAAGAGGACATTTTGACAAAGCACAGGATGGCCAGACTGGTTTTTAATTGTGCCAATGTAAGAAATGAATGGAAAGAAAAAAGAATTAATAGATTATATGACTGTTCTAAGATAAAACAAAGCAGTTATACTCCTGAACATTGAACAACATGCACGAATGATACCAGTAAATTGTATCAGAAACTTCATCCCACTGAGACAGTGATCTTCATGTGGAAATAAAGGGGAGGAGGTACAACGTAACTTTGTGGATGGAAAAATAGCTGAAAAAAGCAGCCTACACAGAACCTGCTCCATAAAGTAGGCAGTTTGCTACGGCAACATATTTATCTGCTTATCTTCAAAGAGGAGCAGTCTGGTAACACTTTACAAATCAAACCTTTAAGTCTTAAAAATGTGACTAGCATTCTATAGACACGTATAAAGCACTTGGAGTATTATCGATACAACTAGTCAGTGGACCTTGAGCTGCTATTTAGGAAGGCACCCCAAAATTTTACTAAAACAAACAGACGAAAGACTGCATGAACCAGAGTTCAGTTTGGACACTAACTACACACTTATAATTATCCAACAAATTCACAACTTTATGCTCTTGCTGAAGGACTTTGTATAGACAGCCTTTCCATTTTAAGGAATCTTTCAAATGCTTTTTAAGCTGCAGATGTTGAGTAACTGTGATAGACAGCAGCACCAGCATGAGTTTTTCTCCAATACAGTGAAATTATTTATCAAAAAGATACCAACCTGCCTGTCTCACTAACCTGGCTTTCCCCATTACATAGTATCACAACCTTTTGCCTGTCATCAGGACAAGACAAAGTCTGCTGAAAAATCTTTCACAGTTCCTTTTCCTGATCTGAAGAGCTTTGTTAGCTTAGTTTATGTTTCTAGAAAACTATCAGATCAAGAAGAAGGCAGGGAGACTGCTTCCGGCTCCCCTGTAATACTCAAAAAGTATTAGACTAGAACAGTTGACAAGACAATTTATTTTCTTCCATGGTAAGGAAAGGCTGAAACATCAGAAGTGTCACGACCTATTATGGCAACAGCTCCTGGGCTCCCACTACCTTCTCTTTGCTGTATCTAGAGCAGCAAGGCTACGGCAGCAACTCCCCTAACTCGTCACGTCTTGTCTCTGCACATTCCAGAGATGGCAGTGTGATTACATCTCTGATGAAGACCGGGCACTCCATCCCAACCTACTGAACACACCCTAAACAATGTGTTTTTCCAGTATCACACCCCTCTTGATGTTTTACTGCTCTACTGAGTAAAGGATTTCTCTTGCTACAACAAAGGCTGAGCTCTGCAGCATCACTACAGAAGCTGAAAAGCTACTCACAGGAAAATGACATTCTGACAGAGGGAAGAAAAGGATGCAGAGTCAGCTCGAGTCAGGGCAGTCCAAGGCCACAGAGCACTGATGTCAGCATAGGGCATGACACCATACCCAGCACTGTGGACATGCTCTTGGTGTTTTAAGAAAGACGATTAAAGAGTAATTAAAATGAGTTTATTTGGATAATAATATGAGCACATTATGGAATTGGTGACTCTGCTCCCATGAGCACCTCCCTCTTTCCTTGTGGAAGCCTGGAAAGCACAGACCTTCACCACCTGGACCAGCAGGATTTTTATCACTCAGATACATAAACTTTCAGCATTCACTTCTGTATCATTTTGCATGAGAACAGTCCACTATTTTGACAAGTTTGGGGGTGCATATATAAAAGTAAATACTTGCTATGTGCTTAAGCAGCAGAAAGGTTTTGCACGTTTAACAGTAGCACAAAACGTTGCCTTACATGGGTATGATCACACACACCACTTGCCCAAACTAGCTCTGAAGGAACACTGCTGCTGCGCAGTTACTTTGTTATGAAGTCAAAATATTACTCGTCAGTATTTCAGATTCTGCAATTCTGTCCAGATTCATCCTTACAGCAAATGCTAATTGCACTGCTCACTCCTGAACTTGGCCTCGAAGCACGCAGTATGCAGGAGCAGGGAAAGGCAGCATGAATTACATTAAATCTTTTTCCCTAGTACTAATGTGATTTTTAAACTGTTGAAATGCTAATGACCTGTCCATGTTAGAGCTTGAGTGCAAAAATAATGTACCAGCAAAGAAAAACATCGGACAATAATATGGATTTGACTGGGATTAATTTTATGGGCACTAGGAGGAAAAAAACCAAACCACCTATTTTAGCCCCATCCTTTAATTTACCTTTAAAACAGGAAAGATCACTCCAAGCCAGAGAAACTTGTGCAATGTGCACAGAAACCTCACATCCAGGGATCTAACACCTTCAGCATTTCTTCCTGTAATTTTTAGTAATGCTTTTAAAGGTCTTCCTTTATCGTTGGAGATTTGCTAAGACTGATCTTGTTTACCCTCCCCTTCCTTATGCTTCCTGCTCTGCAGAGAAATAGACATGTAAAGCAGGTTCACAGGAATTCGACCCAGTGGTTACAGGTGGTTAGTAGCTCTGGGACTAGGCTTTGGTGAGAAGAGGGAAAGGCAAATATATCAGAATCAGGAAAATAACATTTTAAAGTGTATGCAACTGTGAAAAAGAGAGCAGGCACAGTTAACAGTATTTCCTTCTCATCTGACAACACAAATGAGCTTAAATCGCTGCACACTAATGAAGTCTAAATCAAATATGCTCACAAGAAATTACTCCTTTTAGGGTAACTACGGAACCTGCCTTAAGGATGGCTCTTACAGCAAAGCAGCATGAAATCACTTTCAAACTTGACCTGATAGTCCTATGGCAAATCTAGAAAAATGCAGACCCTGTGTCCTTGAGTTCACAAAGAGTGGTGACCTATGCCATGCCTCTGGTTGTGCACACTGCCCAGCTGGGACACACAGCTGGAAGATGTCAGGACTTCCCAAGCACAGTATTCGAGTAGGTTGTTCTTGAAGTGGTGCTTCTATCACAAAGAACCACTATTGGCTCTAATTAGCAGCGTGCACCAAGTACTGGAGCAATTTGAACTATAACATGTGGAAGCAGAAGGATATTGTTTGTACAGAAGAACGGTAAGTAAAACCTGTTGTGTGTGTTTGGCTCCTTCATGTAACACATTAACAGGTTAAAGAGTGAGGACAGAGAAAACAGTACATGCATTCACATCACAGGAGAGGTGACTAGAGGGGGGTATGGGATTTTCTACTACTTACAATACCCAAGGGGCTTTATATTCAATTACCATAATGGAAGTCTAAAGAAACAAAATCTGCTTTTCACATCTTTTCTCAGTTATCCAGGACACTAGGGCCAGACAGACCCTTCCTTACTTAGTCATTGCTGCTCCAGCAGCCATTTGATACCTTTTATGATCTTTATTTTTCTTGTTGTAACTTCTTTATTTCTGTTATACTTTTGTAAGATGGAGCAGGGAAGCAAGGCTGTTAACCAGGCTGCACTCAGTGTTCAAGATGCAGCAGCACAGTGAACTTACACAAAGCATATATTATTCTCAGCTCACTTCCAAAGGCAAAGAAGTGAATGGACGAAGATTCTATGAGGAGCAGTGAAAAGGCACAGAGGCAGCAGGGCCAGGCTCAGACACCCTCGGGGTGTGCACAGCAGGGAAGGGAACTCACCATACCTCCCCTGCACTCATGTTTAACACCAGCATCTGCTCCTGACAGACCTCAAGACACCAGGTCAAACAATTTTTGCTCAATCCAGGGCAGTTAATCCTATGTAAATATGTGGAGTTTCCATAAGAAGCTTTTGGACGTTCATACAGGAAAATCTGTTACAGCCTAAAGTTAAAAAACCCCCAAAACCAAACCAATATTCTTGACTGAAAACACAGTTTTGCACCATCTAGTTTACCCTGAAAAAAAAAATGCCTATTGCCAAAACATTTATCACTTTCCCCTCAAAATAAGAGCAGGCCCATGTCATGCTTCTCTCCCTCTCCAAGAAAAACAATTCCCGTTGCAGAGGGGGGAGCAGGACCAGCCCCACACCCAGGGGTGAGGCCCCGACAGTTCCCTCCCCGTTTGAAGGAGCCGCACACGGAACTGCTCCAAGGAGCCGCAGCGCTGGGAAGCGCAGAGCTGAACCAATTAGCGTGGGCTGCCCGGTGCTGATAAATCCTAACCTCATGTCAGGGTCGCTTTTACAAGTCTAGATTAACCGTGGGGAAAACGACAACAACAATTAAACCATTCAAGCTTTGAGGTTTGGGGTTGTTGTTGGTTGGGGTTTTTTGTTAAGTCCTTTATGAGAACTGATACGGCGGCACACGTGCACAGCCTGGGAACACGGGAACACTCACAGCTTCCTGCCAAGGGCTCAAGGAGCACGGCTGACAAAACCAGTGTTTTCTGCTGAAATTCAGACTCCATCATGTTTACTAACAGATACATTTCAAGCATAATAATAAACTTGATTTTAAGAGATTTTTGCTATAAAAAAAAATCTACACTCTGGGTTATTTTTGATATTTGTTTTCAGTGTAATTAACAAGAAGTACACTCACCTAAAATAAACAACTGCAAAAAAGAGCAAAACAAAAAATGTTCCTTTCTCCAATGGGATGCTTTGCAATGAGCTGGAAAAGAAACTGCGTTCTTGTGCTCTAAGACACAGACTTCAATCTTCTACTCACAACCACGTTCCCAAATTCCTGAAAGACTTCCAGAAGCTTTTTAAGTTGTTACTTAACAAGCCGAACTTTCTGGCCTCACCTGTCAGTACCGTCCCATGGTCTACAAGAACTTCACTGACCAAGGAGGACAAGCAGGGAATGCCCAGCTGAGAGGGGAGGTTTGGTGGGACTTGGTGATACTCCAGCCTTGAACATGCAAAAGGTTCAGGGCTGGTCCCTGAGGGAACAGATGTTGTGGATCATTTATGGCATCCCACTCCCATTTGGCACAGAAATCCCTCCCCCTACATAAATGTCCCCATTTTGGCTGGAGTCCCCATGAAGATTTTGGGGTTTGGACAGTCCCAAGAAACTAAAGCCACGAGATTTCTGGCCAGCCTTAATTTACTGATTCATCTGCCGGGTGCCTACTCTGCCTTCTCCCACTTCGTACCATGACCACCAGCAACCACTGACATCATTTTAAAAGCCTCCACAGAGGACTGTCAAGACCAAGAGTCTTCCTCAGTCTTTGAAACAGAACCATGAAATCCCAGAGCAGCTTGGGCTTTCTTCAGCATTCACTTTTAAGTAAGATTTAACCTTCATTTTCCCTTTCCATTCTGACAGCAACCTTTTTATCCTCAAATGTTAATAAAGGCAAATAATTATTTAGACTCTGAGAAAGAGCTGATTATTGTTGTAAAATGTTGTGAACATCAGCCTGCCTTACTGCTTTGAAGATGAAAGTTACTGTACCAAAAACATCCAAACGTTAGCAGACACCAAAATTAGCACTAAACTGTGTTAATTATTTAATACTGTCTACATGGAGAACAACTTTCTTCAAAAAAATAACACAGCTTAAAAACTATTTTGTAAGGAATCTTGGGTGTTAGCCTCCACTATTTACCAAGAAATTCTTAAAAGAATGCAAAATGGGAATATTATGATCCTCACCTCAGCACTCCACTGACAGTTTTATCACTTTGTCAGCAATTTTAAGTCACTTTTTCCTTTTTCAGTGAAAACAGATGAAAACATTTAAGTGACTAAAAAAGCCTTTTCTGTTTAACTATTCAGCGTTAAATAGCCAACCAGTGCCAAACAGGCTGCCCTGAGACCACGGAACCAAGTCTGCATATTTGCAAAGCAATCACAACCAGGACTGAAGTTACACTTTGTATTCTAGAGAAAACAATACATGTACCTATAAAAAAGAGCCAACCATACACGTATTTTGAAGCTAACTTGCTTTTCCAAACCCTAACACAAACACACTGAAATCCATGAGGCAAAGAAGCTGCTGTGCACTCCTGTGAGGAGGTAAATTCAGATCATCAAAATCAAGCTCCTTGGAATACAAACAAGAATAAAAAAGAACCTACTGATAAACACTGGAACACCTGTACAGCAGCAACCCTTTAAAACTGTACTTTAGCACAGACAGAGGTTCTTGAACCCTGTACATCACACAGAAACATTTGCAGCTGCAAACTTCAAAACTACACAGTTTATGCAAACAACTATTTCAGAAGCAGAAATTTTAGGGGCACAGTCAAGAAACGAGGCCTTGCCCCACCGGAATTTAGATTTCATCTTATAGTGCAACCAACAGGCAAGGGTGGAGGGATGACGATGCTTTTGGTGGAGATTATTGTATATGCTGGGTATATTTGCTGTATATTTTGGGTATCTCAGGGCTCTCAATAATGTCCTGATGTCACCACCCCATATACTCATCCAAATTATTTTTCCCCTGAAAAGGGAGCCAAAACAAGTTGGTGAAAATTCTTTTAACTTGGAAAACCAGCAAGTTCACATGGTACCAGTCATAATTAGCACAGATTTGATCAAAAATACATTCTGAAGAGGAAATTCTACTTCACTGCTCACATGCTTGTTGCGTATTTACTTTCTTACTACATATTACATTTTATTTTTTGCTTCACAAGCCAGATCCTCAGACAGTATTTCAACAGCTTTCTGGTCGACTATTCTTAGAGCATAAAGGCAACAAAACAAGACTTGAAAATGCATTTTAGAACAGCTGACTGTTGCGTGTCACCCAGTGAATTACATCTTTCTTATGCTTTGCAGAACACCCTAATTCCAGAAATACACTCCCAATCTCAATACTCTATTCTTTCTGGCAAATCTTCCCAACTACTTCTATTTTTGCTCCACTGCTAGAGCCACTCATCTGAAGCAAATTTTGAGGACTTCCAAAATTAATTACTGCCTTCCTGCCTTGCCTCTGGCTAGAAGCTGGTATAAACACTACCACTGAACTGAGCTGTATCTCAAATTCTGTATTCTATTGACAATGAATGATTCTTCCTTTGTCTCAGGAAAACCCTAAGTCCCTCAAGTTTTCCCCACACCCTGTTATTTTTCTCTCTAATAATGCAGCATTTGTGGTCTGTGTCATCATCAGCCACTACAAACTCACACCCAGCTGGGATGGAAATCCTCTCTGCTCGTGCTCCTTTTGCTCTAGGTACTTCAATTACATTTCCTGCTGTAACTTTTATTTTGCAAATGCTCTCACAGTTCTGAGTGTACCTCTGCAGCATACCAAGGCAGATTTTTTGGTCAGTCCTCCCCATAACTGGATCCTCATTTCCTCTCTTTTTCCTGGGCTGCTTTTCCATGACTTTAAAACTTCTGACAGTTTTCCTTGCTGGGGTGTGACATGCATGGGACAGTGTATGGCAGTGGACCAGAGGGGAGGAAAGAAAAATAAACCCAAATACAGAGGTACACCACAAACTGTCTAGTATGTAATTCCTGGCACTTCCTCAGCCCCAGACCTTCTTCACAAAAAAAAAAAAAATTAGATTAAGAAACCATTAGGATGTTTCCTGTTTCAGAAGCAGAGAGGACAAAATTGAAGAGATTTGTTTCAAAAATAGAAGTACACACCAAAAAAAGCATCTGCACTTTTTAAGTATTATTTTCATGTTTTTCATCTGAAAGTCACTGATTTCTTAGTACATTAAACTGACACAATCGAAGCAGAGCTCCAATTTAAGTACCACTACAGTCAGGTCTGACCCAAAGGTGAAACAAGATCCAGATATTCCTGGTAAAAGGCAGAATAAGACCAGGATTTAAGAATGACTACTAGAGATAGTAATAATTTAAGAGCAACTATTATCCTTTCTGGAAGGGGATTTTTTTTTTTCCTGAAAGAGAGGAAGAGACACGGACTGAAAAGAGAACAGTTATTTTAATGGTTATTTTGCTGGAAGTTATCAGGGAGGAGAAGCTGCTCTCTGGGACACAGCACTCAGAGCAGCACAAGAACCAAACCAACCCTTTACAGGATATTCAGTTATTTCACCTGCGAAAATCAGGTGACAAGGGCCTTGTGCTCTGTCTACTGTGGTGGTAACACAACACTGGCATAATTCTCACAGCTCAGCTACACAAAAGGAAATTTATCTGTGCACTTGTAACAGGAGAGTCTTTACCTGTTCAAGCTTATTCACAAACCCCATCAGACACAACACAGTCTAGATTTTTGCCTGGCAGATGTACCTTTGTCCCCCATTAAATCCTTTGACCATAAAAACGTTAAAATAAACGTACATGTTCTGATTTGATCTAATTCATACAACCAAACTCAGGTATTTTAATGTCCCTGTAGATGCTTTATAATTGATGCACTTTCAGCACACTTTATGATCAAAGAAACCCCACAAAACCCCACAACGGATAGGGTGAGTACATGATGCATCTGCCTTGGCTTGGACAGTGTGGGTAAAGGAGACTTCTCTAAACATCCAGATGATAACCTGTAGGATTCTGGAGATCTCTGGGATTTCAGCAGAGAACTTCTATCTCCCCAGACTGCACTTCTCAAGGCAAGGCCCTGGGATTTAAGCTGCTTGGAGCTGTAGGGCAGTAGAGAGGAGATGTACCCCAAGGACCAGGCTGCACACACAGAACAAATACCACATCCACCACTGCTGGGTTTCACAGCACAAGACAAAATCATGTTCCTTCACTGTACAAAACACTGCAAATGCCATTCTCTCTTCCTTTAAAATGAAAATATTTACCTCAAAGTGTTGACACAGAATAAATGACCCCAGAACAGAGAGAAACACCTTTCAGCTTAATTTACAGGCACCTGGGTTTAGCTTTTACTACTCCTTCTGCCATCACACCTGCCTAACAAGGCAGTGTTCACAGCCAGATTTGTTTTTAATGTTGAACGAAAGAGTATTTTCATTTTTTTCCTGCAAATCCTATTAGCAACCAAGTCCATGAATTTCACAAGCAAACAGAAAGACTATAAATGTAAGAATTCCAGTGCCAACAGTGCTTATTCCCTCACTTAATACAATCCAGCAACTCTTGAAGTCTGAGCACGCTCCCAATCCCTGCAGCCTTCCTTCTCAGGCACAACTCAGAACTCACCCTGCAGAGCTGTCCAGGGAACATCCACCCGAATGCTGTGCTCCAGCTCCCAGGAAGGAAGGAAAGATTATTCCACATCCACTGGTAAATGCACCCCCCCATGCATCTGCACACATGCAAACTAAAACTCGAGGCACCAGTGTCCCAAAGCAGCCTGGCAGAACCCTGGCATCCCTCTGCAGTCCAGGTCAGGAGCCTGCACTGAGGGACCAACTCCTGTTACATGACAACATTGCCTGCATCTTACAACTACTGTTCTAGGGACAACTTGATTTTTCATTTAGTTTGTTAATGCACAAATACAACACTTTTTAGAGGAAGGTATTTTGAATACAAAAAAGTCTGCTGGACATGCACAGTTTCCATGTTATTTTTGTTATCAATTTTAACGAGTATGCAAATAAATTGGCTCAAACAAGATACAGCTTTCACACTTTCTGTTCTATAAGCAAGGACTAAATCAGACACAGTAGTATTGGTATTATTTATAGAATTTAGTATTAGTGACAGCATTATTTTGAGTCAATTTACATAAATACTTTATCTGGGATCAAAGAAATGATTCTACACTTCATTTCATGTACTAGTGTACTTGGTCTGGGCCAGATCTCAGACCAAGATCAGCAATCCAAATACCAGCAACACAGTTCCTCAACATCCAACAATGTTTATGGTGTCCATGTTTATGGTGGCTCATGATCCTCACGATGGTTTATCTTCAGGTGGAAACGGAAGAGAGAAACAGCAGACAAAAAGCAGGAGGTCTGGGTCATTAAGGATTGTCAAGGCTAAAGAGCATTTGAGTTTAGTTTGGATGTACAGAGAGGACCAGTACCTGGTGTACACAGATGGCAGGTACACGATGCTCCTGCCAGTGCAGGGTCCTGCTTGCTGCACTGCTGCTTTTTAAACTTTCTATAATGGTAACGTGCATTTCAGTAGAACTCCAACGACTTAACCCCAGGCCTTATATTTGATTATTGTTGCTTGAAAAAGACATTTGAAGGAATTGGCAAAGCTCTGTGGAAAGGAAAAGGATTTTTTAACCACTACAAATGGCCTATCTACAGAAATTTTTATTCTCTCCCAAATCTTAGAACACAGCAAGTGGTTAAACAATTTGGGTAGGCCATAAATCAAACTATTCAGGTATATCCAGGTGCTGAACTGCCATTAAAATTGCATCTTAAAATAGCTTCCGCTCCTGAAGAAGATCACAGAGAGTCCAAATTTCTCTGCAGATCAAGGAGGCAGCTGCATACATTTAACCATGACAAACAACTTACAGTTACAGACCTCAGAGAGTGAATTCATGCGGGAGACAGGAACTGTAGGGTGAGCAAAGCATCCCAGCTCTCAGAAAATCCAAGCCCACTAAACATACTCAAGTATACAGCTATCTTTTGAATACAAGCTGAACTTCTGAAGTTACCATACCAGCATTCCATTAGGAATTCCACGTGCTGGTACCACTCCCTGCCCGGAAGGCACTTAACACACCATCCTCTCAGTGGCAGCAGGGGAAAATGAGCAGATATCCCTCCACCCTCTCCTCTGCTCAGGCCCAAAGAGCACCTGGACAAGGCTGAAACAAGAACAAGAAACTGTCCCAGCTGCCCCCCTTCTCCAGATGCTCTTCTGAACTGGACCAGTAGATAGGGCACAATTATTCTTTCAAAAACAGCGACCTGTTTTCAAATCTGCTTCTCCCCTTCCTCTAACTTTGGTGCAGCCTCACCTGGGAAACACACAAAGCAGCTCCTGCCATCACTGTAGCAGGTCACTCAGCTGGGAGATCCTTCGCCAGGAACAGGAGAGTGGCCAGATGAACTGACCTGGCACACCACTTGCCTATGGGGGTGCAGTACATCCCCACTGGAGAAGCAAGTTACCAAATTAATAACCCCTTCCCAAATTTCTGAGCATGATGTAGAAATCAAAATTGCACACTACCACCAGCAATGGGTTTACAACACCAAGAGTTTAACCAGCTTTTCACAGTGTGCAACTGTCCATATTTAGGGTGGAAATGGAACCATAATTGCTCAACAACTCCACTTACTTAAAAAAAAATCTTACTTCAGAAAACACAAATGTACCTATTTACAAAGCTGTACCCTGCCAAAAATTTTAAACACGTTCATTGTACACCTCTGCTTTGATTTAACAAAGCATGCATCTGAGGTGGTTAATGCACATTTCAAGGTATATTAAAAATGAGAGATCAAAAATTAGCATTAGCCCAGTTAAGCTCTGCAAATATTTTGCTCCAGCTACATTAACTAGACCCTGTTTGGCATTAAGCCTGTCAGTACTAAGCCAGTTTTACATTCTTAGGTGTAACCTGTGAACGTGGTGCTAATAGCAATAGCTGTACTTCAAGCTGAATTCAAAATGACCAAAATTTCACACATCGTCTTCTGTAAACTTTTCAGATCAAGAAGCAGGTCAACTCTGGAACTGCTTTTAACAGGATTGTATGATCAGATCATTCCAGAAAACAGGGTCTCCTGTTTAAATCAGGACCATTACAGTGGGCAGAGAGCTTGGCTGATCAACAGCAAGCACCAGCTCCAGGTCTGAAGGCGACCTGGAAATTTATATCCCCGTGCTGAAAATATCACAAGAAAAGCTAGTTTGGAGGCTAATCCCCCACAAATACATTTAGATTATGATCTGAGATAACTGTTTGACATTTTAATATGTACTAAAGTCAGAAAATAGTAACCCACTTAGTACAGGCGAGAAAGCTGAAGATGCTTCAGATCTATCTCCAAGCTGGAAAATGTAAGACACTATATTAAGATACAAGGAATACCCTTGTGAGAGAGGAGGGGGGAAAAGCAACAGAAGTGTAGACATCCAGAAGCAGACCTATAATGGGAACAATTTCATCCCCAGAAGTGGTTTGCATCTGAACAACATTCAATTTTTATAATGGTAAAACCATGTGTCTGCACTAAGAGCTCTGTAAGCTTGGATTTTACACCCTCAGAACTTCGCTACAGCCCTGCAGTGGATTTCTGGGAAGAGACAGGCCCAAGTGTCAAATCAAAGGTCTTGGGAATGTTTAAAAAGAAAGTTACACATAGAAGTCATCAATGGCTGAAGAGTTTTCTCTTCCTCCTGCCTCCTCAGTCAAGTTGCCTCACTTGTTTGTGAGGCCAAACAATAAAGCAGACCACTGAACTGAGCTAGATTAAAAATAAACTCAAAATAAGGAAGTTATTTTTAATTCAGATCTCTTCATTCACCTCCTTATAAGAAAGGAAGCAAAAGCGAGGCACAGAAGTCAAAAAAACCCTGCTCTAGAAGACAGTACTTCTCTGCAGCAGTGTTAAACTGAACTAGACATTCCAGCAGCACATAAAAGCCATCTCATATAATGCCCAGACCACAACCCAGGACCATCCCTGCAGCTGGTGCAGAGTTTTGGGTTAGATTCCTCTTTCTGGCAGGCTCTGCTCTGCGCTGAACTGCTGCACAGCCACCTGCCCCTGTCCTAGTCAAGAAAGACTCCCTGGATGTGGGAGATGTTTGAATCTTTTGGCTCCAGGGGGATCCAGAACACACACCTGCTAACTAAGAAGGCTTCTGCTACACTAATTTAAATACAAGTTAGGTAATAATAATAATAATAATCTAGAACAAAATGGGCCTTGAAGATGTGCTGTGTTCAATCCAGTGCTACTAGTGTAACTTTACTAGCAAAAGCAAGTGTTACACATTTGGATAAGCAAGGCATTGGGAAGGCTCCCATGGCTCGTGTTCAGACCTTGACTAAGCTGTACTTCAAGCAATTACATACTATTGCTGGATTTGACTTGCTTTGCTCTTCAAAGCTGCCATAAAGTATCTGAATTTCGATTCATCTTCATTATTACTTGCAATAAGGATTTACACAAATACTACTGGGGCACCATGACTGAAAAGACAACACAGATAAACACCCTGACAGAAGCACTTGAGGCACTGGCTCTCACACTAACACCTCTCAGTTCATTATACTGCAGGATGCTGAGAGGTCTTACAGAATTAGTTGGAATGTTTTCTTAATCCAGCAAGAGAGGTCACTGACCAATAAAGCTGAAGTGGTTTTATCCCAAGTTTCAAGGTCTGAAGACAGATGCCAAGGTTCCACACACCTCTCTTCAGTGGCAAGGCCAGTATCAGTCCCACCTCTACAGCCCGATCTCCTCCAGAGCCAGCTCAGCTCCTGCAGGGACTGGAGAGCTCCCTGCTTCCACTGCTCCTCTCCAGCAAAGCAGAGGGGACAGGACACAGCCATGGCTGAACTCGGCTGCTTATCAATAGGCAACCAACACGCAAAAAGAGATTCATTTTTGTGCAATTTTCTAATTGTTTCCCCATTAATCCGTGCTATTATCAAAATCAAGAGGGTTTACCCCAGCAGAGATCCATGGTAAACAAAGGAGTCACAGAGCTTTCCCTCCTTCAGAGGGAAACCCCAAGAATCCTTTCCAGGAAGGATCATATCCTTCCCACAGCAACCCTCTCCTAACTTTGGATCACAACTTCAGGGCACAGGTTTTAGGTCAAAGTTTAAAAAAAAGGACAAGTCTGCTGAGGACAAAAATATATTTTAAAACCAATATGTAACTGAAGCAATACATGTGAAGAAACAAACAATTATTAAAAAATCCTGTGGCTAAACTTTTAGAATTAACTACTTCTAAGGTATTATTGGTTAAGTTTTGATTTCTGGCAGATTTTGCTTGATTTTTTTCTTTTTTTTTTTAGTTTTGCTGCTTATTTTTAGTTTCCACTTTTAGAAAGAAAGGGGAGGGAGGGAAGAAAAGACACAGCACTTCAGCTTATGGTTACCTCTGTGGGATGACAGAAGTATTGCAAAGTGGAGTTTTAAGGGGACTGGTTTTTTTGTGCAGGATGTAAATCCAAGAAGCATCTGAAACAGTCAGACTGAAATAAAGGACATAAAAGCCACACAGGAAGAATGAGAAGAGGGAAAGGAAAGCAGAAAAAATTGTGAAACACCACTACTGTAAGTCCTACTAGCAGGGATGGTTTTGCAAGTGGCTTGTGAGCCACTGCTTAATTCAGATAATCTACAGTCATGTTTATCTCCGTGCTCAAACTTCTCATAGTATTTACGGTTCTCCAGAATTAGGTTCACCCCTCCAAATTATTAAGAAACCAGGTGAAAAACTCTTTAGAAGAGGTCAGTTCCTTGCTACTCCCAGTGAAGAAGGAAATCCAACTATCTTTAATGAATAAAAGAAGGTTCACACAATCTCTGTTTAAGCAGATTTATTTTTAAAACAACTAAAACCTCATACTGCCTCAGGACTTCAAGGCCTTATACCCCCAGAGCAGCACCTTAGTGTCCAGTCACGCTAAAGTCTGTAACAGAAACAAATTAACCAGTTATCTAAATGGAAGTATTAAGATATGCTGTGAAGGCAAACTTGTGTCTAAAAATTGTTACCTGATCACAGGGACCAGAAACAGTTAGTGACATGTAACTGAGAGGCATTTCAGGACTCCTGAACACATACTTTTAGATACAGGGAAGAAAAAAAATCCCACCAAATAAACTGTTCACTCCCCAAACACTTCTTAATACCTTCATTCTTTTCCAGTAATCAGAGACTAAGCAGACAAAAAATTGCAACAGGTTACTGTCCAAAAACTGCGCTGTGCTAAATAAACACAGTCTTAGAGACTGTCCCCATCCCAGCTGACAGACAAAATAGTGATGCAGAGAAACACAGACCCCAGAGGTAGGGTGGCAAACCTTTCAGATCCTAATACCTGCAAACTACAACGTTTGTATCGTGACAAGCCACGAGCCCCTGTCACCACCACGTCCAGCACAGCAGAACTGCAGAACACGGGCAAGTTTAAAACACCTGCCTCATCAAAAGCCCTCATCCTCTACCATTGTATATATACTATATGTGTATTTATATAGAGATATATAGCAACTCAATTATCACCTTATCCACTACAGATGTGAAGTCTATACATTTTTAATTGACCAATTGACCAATTATTATGAAATAAATCTACACCACTAATGCCTGATCTATTTATCAGAGAGACTATTGCCCCATTAAGTTGTATTTAAAACCTTTGCCAAGTTTTAATAGGCATCCTCATACTTTTACCAAAATCTCCATCAAAGTTCTGCTGAACAGTATCAGGAATATTAGAAAATAACTCACCAAAACATATGGGAGGAAAAACCTCTGTTGTGAAAACACACAACCATTCCTTTCTCCAAACAGAGCTCAACAGAAATTCACCCACTTGTTGTAGCATTAGTATAACATCATGTTTATAGAGCCCCAGAACAAAACTGTCCTTAGATCTTTACAAAAACACACATACACATCTGGAGATGCCATATTTTCAAAACCATCCTCACAGTTGCACCCTGTGAAATCACTAGATGATCAAGCTTAGAGCTCAGTCAACACCAGTGATACTCCTACATATCCTTTGCTATTTACACTAGGAAAAGGGAAATTATGAAAAATGACCTTAAGAATTTTCACAGATTTCTGCATTTAAAGCAAGTTCTACTGGAGTGCATTCAACCCCTTAACACACACAACATAAAGCTCCAAGCTCTGTTTCTCAGCACTTTTATGTTTCATATCAAAGAGAAGTGACTATATTAAAAACAACTCATCACCTCTCCCAGGCTGGAAAACACTGCAGTACTTCTAAAAAAAAAAAAAACCCAAATCTGTTTTGCACTTTCTCCTCATACAATATTCCAGCTCACTATCCTCATTGTTTTCCTCTGTCTTGGAACAAGCTTTGAGTGCAGGTCGTGGTGCTGGTTTACCTCCGGAAAGGCTGACGCTGCTCAGGACACCTGGAGGACTCCGATCTCCACATTCCAGCACATGTGCAAGAAGAGCTGAGGTACCAGTGTTTTCTCTCCCCCAGTTTAAACAGGATGCTCCTGACACACCTTGTCTGAGTGGCACTACTCAGGAGCTCACTTCACAGCTCCAGTCAGGGAGAACTCTGGGTTTGCAGACACTGAACATCCTGTTCTAAGACCTTTGATGCCACAAAGAATGATGGTTTTGTTAAAATCTTCACTATTAAATGGGTCAGGAATTACTTATTTCAGTAATGTTTAAAACAGCTGCCAAACAGCAATTAAAAACACTGAGTTATGCTCTACTGATTGCAGCAGGGAGTTTTAGTTTTCTCAAAATTTATCATTTGTTTGTAATCTCCACATTTTTAATGCATTTTTTTAACAAGTATGCCCATGCTGTTGTCATACAATCAAGCTGTGTTAGTCTAGATGCGTATTAAATCCAATCAATCCATTCAAATATATTTTTAAATTTTGAAGAGAATCCCAAAGATTCTTAGACTAACAGCCTTCCTCAAACTGGAAGTCAGCACAGTACTTGCAAAATCCATCTACTAATTTCCAGTTCTAGCTGACAAAATCTCAGCCTTCCATGTAATCTAGGCAAATTGAAGTCAGAATAAGACATTATTTCCAATATGACCATTTTTCATTTTGCTGTCAAGTCATTCAAACCCAGTTCAATGTTTCTAAACTTGCAGAGCTTGTTTTACTACAATCAGCAAGCCAAGCTGAAAAATAAATGGATTAACAGAAATATTAAAATGTATTAAGTCTAAGCCTGCAACAATATCCACAGATATATTCTGCCACAGCCATTGCCACTGATCAGTTGCACTCTCACTCTTTTTACTACGTAGTGTATGAAATTAAAATGCTAAAATCACTGCAGCAAAATACAGTAAGTGACCAAAGAAAAAAGTTTCAGAAAACACTGTATACTTAATAACCTGAGGAATAAGACAGGCTGTCTCCAGCCACACTTCTACTTGTCAAAACACTTTCTAATAGCTGCTAATCCTATTGCTGGTAACGCCAAACTAGGACATAGTAGACTTTGACTATATTAATATACATATGTATTTGAGGGGCAAAAGCACACTTGCTATAGATTACTAACGCCTTGCATTGCAAGCCATCAATTTTCCTCTTCCATAAACAACGTCCTAAAGCCCCGAGATGCCAAGCCAAATTAAAGCAACTGATCTGAGACACCTCAAAGCACAAACTAAAGCAAACGATGTCCTGTTTTAAATTTATTACCATTCAAGAAAAATTGGATGCTTCGCAAGCTTTAAACCAGCTCATTTTCACCCTTAGCCCAAATATCGAATGATGTCATGCAAGATGTACTGGCTTAACTGGTTTAACTGCTACAGGCTGGATGCACTGTTTAGATCTGCTCGTGATAAATTACTTCGCAGCAATGGAAATGATTCAGTTAGTTTTAATCAATTATCTACATCTGCTTTTTTAAAAGTAGTTTGGGTTTCTATTACTTCTACACACATAACTTGACAACTTGCTGCTTTACTTGGTATTGCTACCTAGGAACAACAGGGAGCAGATTTTACCAGAAAATTGCATGTAACAATTGGAGTGCAGCAAGGAAGTCTGAGATTTTTCCACTATTCCGCTATTTCCACTTCTCCTTCACAGGAAGTTTAATAAATCTGACGACCTATGGAACACCCAGCTCACGGGAAATGCACCAAAGGAACTCTGGACAGAGTTTCTACTACTCTTCAAAAGTCATCAATGCCCCTTTCCCAGCTGGCACAAAGCTGCTACCTGAGAACAACCCAGTGCACACCTTTCCCAAGGCTGAGCATGATGCCACTAAACAGAACCATCACTGGGAATAAGAGAACAGGCCTGGTTCTTTGCTCTCAGAATTAACCTAATTTGGCTTGTTGTGTATCCCATCGGTATTTTTATCTTCCTTCTCTTGACCATCATCTATTTCATGGAAAAATGTCAAGGCTGGAGAGGGGAAGGGGCAGGAAGAACATATAAACAACCACATACCCACAGTCTTATAATGAATTTAGCTTGCATATTCTCCCCTCAAACATACAGCCCCCGTTTCATCACCACTTGGTTAGAAACAGAGGACAGCAAAGGAGCTCAGAGAAGAGGGATACAGGCAAGGAAGCAAGCAAAAAAATGAAATGAACTTTTATGTCTGCAAATTATACTAAATTGCCAAGAATTGAGAATACTAATGAGGACAAAATATGAGACGGAAGCAAGCACTCAGAAGACTGGCAAAAAAGTAAGTAATTGAGACCAGTATCACACAGTGGGTCAGAAATCTAGCAAATTCTGTCAGTAATGAGTAAAACAGGAATGAACAGCAAGGAACACAAACTTTCAGCTGCATGGAAACTCCAAAAAAAGTGCAGTTTTAAACTCTTCACATACATACTTACAGACATGTCATGTTTTTTCATGGTTTGGTTTTGTTTTAGGTATTGGTTTTTTGTTTTTTTTTGTAAACATGTCATTTCACCTGAAATTCAAATCTCAATTTTAAATTGCCCTAACTAAAGAAAAACTTAGAAGATGGCACTGGCTGAGAGGCTGCAGAGTTGATGCCAGGAGAGGACACAAGTGTGTGACCTGAACGACCAGTCACTGCGTGTCCCTGGACTGTGACACTGTCTTGCTAAGCCTGTGCTGGATACTTCAGGAAAGAAACTTCCCTAATGGGAAACACACGTACATATGTAACTATGGGCAGAGGCTGAACCTACAAAAAAGCAGATTCAAATTATAAACAAGGGAAACTTACAGTTATTAAGCTGCAAATGAGACTTTCCATGAGAGAAATTTTTGAAACGTGTAACTGTAGCATTGTATGAAGCCAAGTTCTTTGAAGCTCAGGCACTTATGAAAAGATGTTACAAAGGAAACATATATAAAGTATCAGGGTTGGATTCAGTTACACTTCATAGAGCAAATCACTAGCAACTTAAGAGCTGTAATTCTTTGCATGATAAAGCAAACTACACACCCTACTTACAGTAGAGGAAAAAAAAAATATTTATTTCTTCCACTAAATTTATTTAGCATAAAAATAAACTCTTCAGAATTTCTACAGGCTAATTTACTAATCACCACCCCAAACTGTTAATTTATCTAACACCCAGGCACCAACGGCTCATCTGCACACTCCCACTCTGTTTCGGCCCAAAGAATCACATGCTTCAATGCAGCAACGAATAGATGAGGGGTGCACACAAAATCCATGACTAGCAACAGAATTTGGCCGGGCAACTCTCAGCCTCTGTGCCACCTCAAGCAGCCCCTCCTGCTCCTTTCTGCCCCAACGCACCACATTAATACAGCATCAAATGGGGCTTGCAGGGTGAGATAAATTAAAAACCTGAACTAGGTACATTTTAACCTCCCCCTTTCTGATTGTAGCAGTCACAGGGAGATGTGCTAACCCAGCCTGGTGTGGCACCTGAGGGGAAAACCAGTGAGAGCAAATGCTGTCCAAGTGTCCCCTCGGCTGGGCAAGGGGCTGCCTTCAGCTGAGGAGACCCAACCCTGACAGTGCCCAGAAATTCAAAGTTTCTCTGTCCATACATCACTGCTGCCAAGCCTCAGTATGGCTAAAGCTGATCACTATCACCATCCACTGGTAACAAGACTAAGTACCCAAAGAGGTGACTGGTGTCACCACAGCATTCCAGTGAGTGCTGCAGGTAGGTCAGGCTGCATCACACCCGGGCCCTCATCACTGTTGTCAGTGCTTCTTTCCTTCACGATGCAGAGGTTAATTCTTCTTTCTACAGGGAATGTCTTCATCCCTCACTAGGTTCGAGAGCCCTCTCTAATACTACACTTTCACTTACAGTGTCCATAAGGTCATCAAGGGAGAGTAAATTAGTCACAAGGGAAAGGGGAGGGGAAAAAAATGGGGATATGAGAGTAAACACTCCAAATACTGGAACTGATTCAATCTTGAAGAGTTTAATTCCACACTTTGATTACTACGTCTGAAATCGTTCATCTAGTATAGCTGTGCACAGACTAAGCAAACCTTCACATAATTCAAAATCAAGATGTGCAATTTTCCACTGCACATTCTTCACATACCTCCTAAATCTAACGTGATCACTCACTGAAGAATGGCATCCAACATTGCTCTGTGCATGTTAAAATTACGCTACTAACTACATGTTATTAAGTCTTTTCCTCACTGCTTGAAAACATCTCTAAAGCAAGCATAAACACTCATATATTAAGATGATGAACATTGTTTACACATTAAATTAATATATAACCCATGATGTTAACTTGTATTAAAAGTTAGCAATAATTTGATCTCTGTAGTCTAGTGAACTTAAAATGTTCCTTAAAAAAATATTGAAAGTATTGGAATAAACCTCCGAAGACTAAACTTTTTTTTTGTTTTTAGACAAATGGAGAGTTCTGTAAAGTCTCACAAATTAACAAGCCTGTCATCTCACCTGGAATCAGCTGTGTGTGGCCTAACAGATTTCAAATAGATTTCTGAGACAATGATTTATTCTTAGTGTCGCTACGTTGATATGCACAGACTCTTTCCTCACTTCTCCAATGGAGGTGGCCAACAGTGTGATTTTCACAACCACACAGTGACTTCTGCGTGTATTTTGGACTCCTGTACCCCCACCAGCAGAGGGGATGCAATCCAGAGCTGTTCAGGAATCCTTTAAACTGCATAAAAACGTTCAGAATGTCACAATGAACCCAGTACAGTACATCATCTAGCCCATAAAATTCAAAATAAAAACAGTAAACACAGTCAATATTCTAAAGGACTTGAAAAGGACACTGAGAAAATGCAGATTGCTAGAGGCTATCAAACAATCTGCTGGAAACTATAACCCACATGATGTTCACATTTGTATGCATACAAATATGAGACATCATTTAAATCACCTCCTTTTACACATTGGTCCCACTACACATAAACACCGGCGTGGAGATTTTTCGAAAACAAAGCTGAAAACAGTCACTCGTATAGAAAATAAGTTTTAGCTATTACGGCATAAAATAGAGACTCATGTTTAAGAAAGCCACGATTTATATAATGACCTTCTAATCTTGAAATGTAATCTCACAGTCTCTGTGACCAACTTCCACAAAAACACCTTCGCTTCTCACGATTTCAATGGCTATTATTGAGCAGAAAGGTACATAAGCTAAGGCGATTGCCACGTTTTTAAGCAAAATATCTTGTGTTGGCGACTATTTATGTCACTGTCGGTTAAAGCGGCTGTATGAGAATTGGCATCTTCACAGCGAGGCGTTCGGAACGATATTTAGGGAGTTGGTGGGTTTGACCTCCAAGTCAATCCGTGCGAGCAGCTCACTGCGCCCGTCCTTCCTCAGGGAACGAAACCCCACCGTACATTTGCCCAAAATGTTGGATTCAGAGGGAACGCGTTGTTCAGAGGAGGGGAGGGTGTGTAAAAAACAACAACACATTAAAAAAAAAAGGCTCCGCTAAAGGTACCCCCGGAGACCACACCGGACGGGGGTAGGGAACATGCAAACGTAGTGCCTCCTTTATGGAGCCAGCGCAACTGCATGACGGTGCAGGATGCGGGCCGTGCAGGCGCTACACATGGCCAGCGCTGCCCGCCGACCCGCGCAGGCCCGGCCGGCAGCGGGTTCTGTAAATAACCCTCGGAGGGTTAATTAAAAATGGCGAGCAGCGTGGCTGCCTGCATACAATGAGCGGCCGGGCAGGGCAGGGCTGCAGCCCCGCGACAGCCGCGTCCCCTTCGCCAAAACCCTCCCCCGGGATCCCCGCAACTACTTTGCCCGGACCCCCAAACCCCGG
>WEKX01007978.1:128043-166115 GCA_013390025.1 Pitta sordida
CGGCCGCCGCGGCGGCGACACCCGGCTCCTCGCTCGGGCTGTACCTGCCGGGAGCGGAGGGAGCCCCGCACTGCCCTGCGCCCGCACCGGCCGCTTCATGCGGTCACGGGACCGCCCGGGTTGCGGTTGTGCCCCGCGGGTGCGTTTGGCCCTTGCGGGTGTGCGGCTCGGCCGGGGGACACCGTGCTGAGCTGGGCCCCTGGCAGGGCACACACCGCACGGACAGGCGGATAAAGGGCATGTCTGCGTGGTGTGCAGAGAGAGGAAAAATCTGCTGTAAACAAGTCTGTTCCTCGCCCGGGTGCCACTACTCTTCACGAGCCTCCTGCCTGGGGAGTGCAGTGCCTCGCAGGGAAGGCTGTGTTCCTGGGGTGGACAGAGAAGGCAGGGGTGCTGATAAATAAATAACCTCTGCCTGGTCCAGTCTGGGGTTAGAGCAATGAAGGGAGCAGCTTCATTTAAGGATGAAAACGTAGTTGGAAGGCTGTGGAGAGTTCCATTGAACAGTCCAGTGTTTACTTCAGAATCCTGGGAAACAGCAGATAATCTCCGAAGGGAAGGACTCAGAACACGCAGAACTGGGCCTTCTGAAGGGGTTGGCACTGCTGGTCTGCAAGTGGATAAACGAACGAAAATATTTGGTTTTGTACTTTATAAAATGAGCAAATCAAAACCAATCTCAGGGATAAATGCAACCTGTCTGTGCTCCAGCTTCTCAGCAGCACAGGAGTCTGCTGGGGTGGGAAGGAGAGGAAAATCATTTCTAAGTAGGAAGCCCTGCCTTAAGAAGCAAATTCTAGTCCTAGAAGGAAAAAAACATAGGAAGTTGAAGATGTTAGTGGGAAGATCAGGTTTTAAAAGCCGTTGATTTGGTAGTTTGCCCTCCAAAAGGTACATTCTGACTTTCCCTGTTATTCCTCTGAATTTTCAAAAGCTATTTAAAGAAAAATTATGTACCAATCTGGAACTTATTTCTTACTATTGACCCAGGCAAAAGCATGAAAAATCTGCCAAACCTGGGCTTACAATATCTTGGCAAAACAGGGGGATTATTTCAGAGGTTCACACAGAGATTGATGCACATATCTTTAGTTTCTTAATGTCTTAAACTTCAGGTTCCCCGCTGCCAGTCTTTCCCTATAATTACCTCCCAGAACAATTGCTGTTTCCTAATGACTTCCATTCCAACCTCCTAAATCATACACAGGTTTAAACTCATCCCTCCATCCTCCCTCCACCAGTGATCCCCAATACAGGATGAACCAGTATGTCACAACAGGAAGGTGGCTGTAGGTTATTACCCAATTCCTCAGCCACGGACACCGGGCTTGTGGGCAAGAAACAACTGAGGAAAATGTTATTATAAACCTTAAAAATATTATTTTATAAACAAAAACCTCTCTGAACTTCAGTTCGTTTTAAGGCAGCTAATTTTTCCTAATTTTTGAACTCCCCTACTGTTTTAAGGGAGCAGAAATAATGCAAAATTCATATTTACAAATCCTTTGCTGTGGAAAAGGTGGTATGGAAGAGAAAGGCAGGAACTTTCCTGGGTTTAGCTGCACATGGTAAGGATGTATCATCAGTTTTTGAAGGCAGCATGTTGCAATCCAGCACTTGATTGTAATCCTAATTTAAGCCAGCTTTATCTTTTCAGAGTCCAGCTACAATAGTGTCTAAAGTACCTTAAAATGTTTTGAAATTATGTGAAAATGTGCCATTTATGTTGTACAGCAAACTCTATTGAGAATTGATTCAAGTATTTAGGAGGAAATATACTTTAAGCGTGTATATAATAATCTCAAATGCATTTCTGAAATAATTAAATAGGCATTTTATCCCATCAGCCTGTGGTTTGATTGTTTCTAGGCAGGAAAGAGAAATTCTATTAACTGCTGAGCCTGAAGTGAAGTCCAGATCTCAACATATGCTAACGCTTTATCCCTACTACGTGAAGAATACTTCTGCTGAGTATTCCTGGCCCATTGCCACTTCTTCATGAAACTTTCTGCCGTTCACCTTCCTCCAGTATAAGGCACAAAGGCTCTGTCCTTTGAAAGAAAGGGTGGTCACCTTTGTGTAACCACCTGGCCACATCATTGCTGCCAGCATTTCACCCAACCTCTGCTCCAGCACTGGTACCAAATCCAGCTGCTCCATAAATGCCTTCTATTTTCTTATAAATCTGTTTCTGCACTGCACACTACGTCCTCAAAAGCTACATCCCCCTGTGACTCCCATACACTGTAGTTCTGATGGCAAATGCATTGTGCAAAACACTTGGGCAAATCCCTGGCACAGGTTACTGATATTTATGAAAAAATAAACATGAAAGATCATGAGCGGAACTTGATGAATACAGTCTATGTGTCCATTCCTTTCATTCTTGCCCTTCCTTTTCCACTCCTTCCTTTCATTGCTTACACCCACTTACCGAATCTTGTCTAAATTTAGGCCTCTATCCTGTCAGCTAACCCAGTCCCTCTTGGCCCTTGTGCCCCCACAGAGCACTGAGGAATCTGGTGAAGCTGCACCTGGGCACAGGATTTCATCCTCCAGGTCCTGGTCATGGATCAGCAGGCAAAGGAGGTCCCTTACTGTGTGCTCGGGGTCAGCTGGGCTGCAGCCTGCCCACATTCCCTCCACATTAGTCATGTAATGAGAAATGACATTAAAGAGGTGCTATCATCTTTAAAATGCCATTGAAGAAATGTGCTTTATTTATTTTGTGAGGCTGACCTGCTCCTCAGCCTCCCTGAAATATAAAAATAAATCCAACTCAGGCTGTTTATTTTTAAAACACTCACAAGCCAGTATTTGTGCTCCAGGCTGAGCCATCAGGAACCAGAGTGTTCCCCCTGTCTCCCTGTGTTTCTGCCTTTCAGGTGAGAGATCCTGACCATGGCAGAGCCAGGGAGGTTCCCCGTGCCCTGCTGCTGCCCCCCTCCACTGGGATACCCCCATCTTCAGCGGGGTCTGATGGCCACTGCTTAGAAAACTAAGGGGGAACCACAGAAAACTGGGCTGAAGGAATGAGGGGGGGTGCTTAGCCCATCCTCTGCCCTGTGGCAGAATGAGGCAGACCAGGCGTGTTTCTGCCAGCCTGCTTATCTCCTCCCTGCTCCTCAGCTGCTGCAGGAATTCCTGCTCCCCAGCTCTGTTTGCTGCCCTGGCTTCAGCCTCAGAGGTGTCCTCTCCTGGCCAGCACCACGGATGGTGTTCCCTCATGTGTGCAGGTGGCCGTGTCTATACTTAAGAAAATGTATATCCATTTAATGACAGAAGGGCAATTACACCAGCACACACCCTTAATACAGATGCACTAAACCAGCAGAACTGGGGTTGCTGCTTGTGCAGCTTACTCTGCTGTGTTTGTGGATTCATTCATGCAGACGTGCCTCTGTGCCAGTAACCTTTCTCAAGTCACTGAGGGTTTCCCTTTAATCAAACAAACTTTATCTTTTAAGGAGTTATATAAATGCTTATTCCATAATAACAAACAGAGGTAAATCCATTGTAACTGAATACATGCCATAGTTCCAAGATTTACATGGTTTCAGGCATATTTTGGAGCAGTTTTTCAAAGCCACATCCTTCATACAACTTTCAGAAAGAGTCAAGAAATCTATTGTCATAGCTACTAGAAAAAAGAGGAAAAGGACAGATGAACTTTAATTTTTATGATAAAAACAAGTCTATTTTGCTGAAAACTTGAATGTTTACCCCTAAGATGGTAGGTGGTGACTTAGTCTCTGTTTACCATCTTTGAAAAGTGTAATGATTCCTTTTTTTAATCAAATTTTGTTGGAAACTGTAAAGTATAAACTCAAGCGTTACAACGATAGACATCCAAATGAAAAAGGGAGTGCAAGGTACTTTACAGGTCTATCTTTTCCTGTACAATTCTAATTATTCAACTCAGAGCAGCAGTAAAAGTGATGTCTCACTCTCAGCAGAAGGCAGAAAGGGAAGCTGAAAAGCACCAATGCAGTGAGGTATACTTGCAACAGCCCTTTTAAAATAAATGTGTTATTAGTGGAAATTTGGATTTCCAGCAGGAACACTGATCCTCCCTGTGCAGCATGTGCTGTTCTGCTGAAGTGCTTTGACCTGCAGAGGTTCTCAACGTGTTCTTAATGTGGTGTTGGAGTCAGCTGTACATCTCCTCTGCTGCAAGGGAGCTGAGGTGTGTAAGATCCCTGTGTTTACAAACAAGCAGCAAGAGCTGAAGTGCCACAAGTGGTTATGTAGTCTTTTTCAGCAAAAAAACCCAGTTTGTGTGTTCTGTCCATTGTGTATCACATACCCAAACAAAGGTGGCCCAGAGTACCCGGAGGAAAATGGGATGAACCACTCAGGCTTGGCATAGCAATTGATCACCCTGCTGCAAATTTCCCATTGTTGAAGGCTCCTGAATTTTGACAGCAAAGGCAAAGATCACCTGTAGTGGCATTTGGCCACTTTTCTGTCCAGATGAGGTGGATACCAAAGAATTTCTATGCCCTTTGCCCAGGGAGTTCTTGAAAACAACCTGAACAGAGACTTTCCAGTAAAGGTACCATGCTGAGACTTAAGAGATCGAACTTCAGTTCCTGGCTTTGTCTCACCTGTGTCACAGCTGTGACACGTCCTCTGCAAAGCACCTGATGACTGGTTCAGAAGACCACAGCGCGCATTTAAGTTGGCCTTGCTAACTAGAGGCATTAGTTGTGTGTCCACAAATGTGTTTCTCTGCTGTGTCTGGTCACAGGAAAGGGGCACAGAGAAGGGCAGGTACTCTCTCTCCTAAACAAAACTCTTCCTGATGTTGGCTCAGTCCACCAGGTGTTAGTGCTGCTAGGCAAACAAACTATTCAGCAAACTACATATTATGTTCAAATGAAAATGAATATAAACTATAGCATGAAAAATTTGAGTACTTCAAAATTTGAGCCATTTCTTCTCCCTGAGATCACCTCTTTTTGCCTGACTGCACATGAAATCCCCACCTGGATGCCAGCCCAGGCATTAAACCTGAGACCTACCCTGCCATCTATGTCCAGCTACTGGCTTATCTCCTTCTTCTTCCTTCTTCCCCAGAAGAAAAAACAGCCTCCATATATCCCTTCCTTCTTTCAATAGTCCACATGAATGGTGACCTCCTCTCTGACACTGTTTTGTCTTCACCCTGGTCTTCACTTTGTGCTGAGAGTTTAACAAACTGTGAAAGCAGGGCAGGGGCCACATCAGCACAGGTGGTGCCATGGCTACGTCTAATCTGTATCTGTCATATTAGAATAATCTGTTGTATATTAAGGGGTAGATTTGATTTCTTTTCCAAAGTGTTATTTACAATCTGGCAGAGTTCACTACAAGTGTAGGAACTGATCCTGCAATTTGATCAGCCCCAGCAATCCCAGTGGAGTCGGCATGATTGGATCAGATTCCAGTATTGAAGATTATTCTTGTAAACTCCGTCATATGCAAACCTCACATAATCTGTAGTCACCAAATTTCTAAATAAACAAGGCAAATGACATCTGCAGTTGGCATTTTTACATTCATTTGAATGTCACAGCACTGGCTGAATTAATCCATTTTTGTTAAGTGTCAGAGAAAAGGTCCTAGAGAGGCAATGAAATAAAAGAAGTTAATAACAGACAGAAACTTTTTAAAGATAAACTTGGGAAGATACACCTTTTACTTTCAAGTGAATAAAATTAGGTCCTAGAAGACAGAACTCTTTTTCTATCCCTTTCAAATAAGAGCCCTGTGATCCTTCAGGGAGCTCTGGGCAGGCAGACACAGGAACAAATGCAGTGTCCTTCAGTGTCTTCAGTTTTGATTTCAGGTCAGAAATTCCAAGTAAAATGGACAATAGTATTTCCCTCCCTTTTTTATAATCAAAATTATGAAGCTTCATTGTTCCTACAAACAACTCCTGAAGTGAAAGCCCTTTGGGTTTGCTAAAGATGTGACTGCTGAATGTAGCCCAGAGTTGGTTCTCTCCTAAGTATTACTAAGAATTTGAGTTCAGTAGGAAGAAGCAGTACATAGTTTGATGAGAACTCCCTGTCCTCTGATTGTTCAGATATCAGCCCTATTGTCATCCTCCTGGTTTTCCTGTGCTATCTGCCAGCCAGCAAAGCTGGAGAGGTCAAAGTGCAAACCAGCCAAAAGCTCAGGACAGAATAAAAAAGGGTTCTTCAGCCTTTTGTGACATAAGGCCCTTGAGAAGCAAATGAAATTTTTTTTTCAAGGTACTTTTCAGAGGCATATGTGAACAGGAATGATTGCTACAGACATTTGAGCAGAAACTGGGAATTAATTGCTATAAAGCTGCTCCTGATGTGGGGTCTGAAGAGGAGGAGGAGGAGTTTCCCACCTCAGCAATGCCAGGATTGTGCAGCATGTTGTAGAGAGGAGAAAGATACCAATTAGAGTAATAGAGAGAGCAGGGCTTGGATCACAGAGATAAACATCTGGAAGGCTCCTTGGGGCAATTACATTTGAAGACTTAAAAATAGGAAGGATTAATTTAACTGGGATTCTGAGATGGAACTGAAACTGGTAGAGTTGTTTGCTTATGGAACCACATAATTGCACTTCTTCCTATTATCAGCAGCAGTTTATGCTCACAGGAGTTTAGGAAGTCGGACTTTTAAAGAACATAGAAGGAGAACACTCCCCCAGAGTGTGGGAGGCGAGAGTAGGGCATGAATTAACATTTCCACAGTGGTGAAGCCAAAGCCAAGTGTGGCATCTGGCTACCTTTATTCCTCTTCAGCATTAGCAATAAATATTAATTGTATTTAATACAAGCTGTTTTGTTCTTTGAATAGGAAACTTAAACATTCAGCTGGTGCTCACACCACAGCTTAGAGCAGGCTGCTTCAGCAGGCCCTGCTTTCTAGCAACCCCTCCTCTGGCCACTGTAGTGGGGGAGAAGTGGCCTGTCACTCAGGCTTCATTTCGTCTGAGCTTGATTGTTGGCAGTAAGAAACCTCTTAATTCTATTGAGAAAATTGGTATTGGGAAGATATTTGGGGCAGTTTTAGCTATATTGTATTTGAGAGACTTCTGATGCATTGTGTGGTCAGTAATACTAGGGCAGAGGGAGGAAAGAGAATTGTCAGTTAATTTTTTCAGTTTTGCTGTACACAGAAAACTCTAAACCTGTTATTTTTCAATATATCCTGTGGTCAGAATTAATTTCTTAGTCTGAGATCTTTAGGACAAGGTAATTTTCAATAACTATTTGGTTTGATCCTTGATATCTGCAGCTGATGCCTTAAACAAAAAACAGGATTCCTATGACTCCTACACTCTTTCCATGAAGCATATGTATATGTCTATGTTTATGTATTTGTACATGTATATTTAATGTCCCCCCAATTTCTTCCTGACTGTACTGGCAAAGGAAGTCCTCACCAAATCATCACAGCTTTGCCAGTGTGGAAGGCCGTTCCCTGGAGTGTTTGATGTATGTAGGAACCTGCTTGGACACTTGATTTCCCTGCCTTCTTTGGAGGCTGCTTCAGTGTCTGGGCAGACTGCTCCTGCTGGTGCTCATTAGATTTCTTGCCTCAATGCTCAGGTTGAATTGACACTTTCCATAAGTTTTTCTTTAATAGCTTAACGCTCCAAATCTTCTACAAAAATATTAATTTGGTGCTTCTACATGCTTCTCTGTGGCATGGCTCTTTCATATTTTGACCCATAGGCCCAGGAAACCATCACCATCAAACTGGAGGTTTCTGCCAGGGGTTAACTCATGGACTCATCTGAATGATTCTGTCACGGCAAGGGAGAGGGATTCTTCTTTATTAACAGGATTTTATGCTTCTGAGTAGCTTCAAGGAAATCAGTCCCAGAGGCCCTCCACAGCAGAAGCTGAAGGAGCAAAAGCCATCTTTTAACACAGCACAAGTCCCAGGAAGCTGCAATATTTAAAGTTCTTGTCAGGAGCTTTCTATCAAAGGCAAATCTTTTGCCTCTGCCCTCCGATCAGAATGAGGAGTCAATTTTTGAGTAGAGAACAGCTTGGTTTCAAATCTGGGAAGAGCCACAGCTGTAAGTGAAGAAGAACTGTTACTCTCATTTGATGATTCTTCGGTGGTTTAGCCCATCAGAACAGAGAGTTAAGGCACTGACCTTCCCCAATACATTTGGAAAGCAGCACATCCAAGTAGTCAGACTTCTTGACGTAAAAATGCCAGCAAGTTTTACTTGAACTCAATTACTCCAAGATAGACTCTTAGGACTTTCCTGAGGGTTCATATGGCAATGGATATTTTTGAAACCTACAAAAAGCTCTGTTCTAAGGTCTGCCATTGCTGACTTCCCTGGATTCACTCATTGTCTGGTTTCTTAAACACTTTGTTGCTGACATCGAGTGAGTTTCATGCATCAGTCACTTCCTTATCTTCTTTTAGATTTTACATGGTAGAGTGGTGCAGAGAACTCATCAGAGAGTCACTGCAAAGAGGAGACTTAAGGTACTTTGCCATTTCCAGCCTTCATCTTATACTGAAGCCCTATTTTAAATGTTGATAGAAACCAGTTGTAAAGGCTGCTATAGGCTATGTGGACTTGCTCCATGCATCTACAGAATCATTATGATTTAGCTTTGGTCTACAGCAAGAAATCCTGTTTTAGTCAGCATGTGCTGTGGAATAGTATTATAGAAATCAAGCTGTTCAATTCATTAGAAACTTCATCTATTGCAGGATAATATTGCTTAGCTCTGAGTTTCTTTTGCTGCAGTCTCGCATGCATCCTTCAGAGAAAGCAATGCCATGATGGAGATTGCCCTGATTTGCTGTACTTTTTGTTTCAAATATAACCTGTCTTCTGTGTCTATCCATTTCCCCCAATGATTCCATCATTTTCATGTTTATTTCTCATTGTTGTATCTTCTTTTCTGTCACCTCCTGATACTTCAGGGGTAAGGATCCAGGCAGCCCTCTGGAGAGGGACAGTCTCTGAAGAGACTGTTCACCTCTGTCCTACAACAATAGGAGAGCCTGATAACTTTTGTATTGTTCTGTCAGATTTCCTTCCCATTCCCATCCTCTTTTATTTTTCACCCTCCTTGGCTGATTTATTTCTCTGGTAAAACATTAACTCCTGCTCAAACTGAACCAGAACCAGAGAACAGACCAACAACTTGGCAAAACCATGCACACGTTAATGCAGAAATGGATTTTTCTGTGAAATATTTCAGATTTACATAGGCACAGAGAGAAAAACAGCTGCTATTTGTTCTGAGAATTTGATTAAAGGTAAGAGAGGAGAAAGAATGTTTTGAAAAACTTTAGGCATAGTATGTGAAAAATGCACAGGTACAGCTGGAAGAGGATGAGCCATGACACCCTGAGGCTCACACAGCTTTCCAGTGGGGATATTCCTGTGCAGAACTTCACACACGCCCACCTGCAGACCTGCAAATCTAGTTCAATTGATTTCTTCCTCTGCATCCTATAATTTGAGAGCTGAAAATTATTTATAGTAGACAGAGTGCTTTGTAAACATGAGAGTAACTTTCTGTTTAAATAGGTTGTTTTTTAAGGATTCTTCCATCTTGTTACTGATCATCTCTTAATACAACAGCTAGGCACTAGTTTCAATGCAGTAGGACACTTTTTCCAGTCCAATGTCCTCATTTCCTAGGTTTCTGAGGAATAATTTATAGCAGTGTCACACACCTCCAGAAATATTACGTTGCCAAGGTCAGTATGTTTAAAGATGTCACTACTGTTAGTCACCTTTCTCATCCTCTTGCCACTGCCCTCAAAACAAGGACAACTTTTTGTGAATCAGTGCTGGAGCTGCTGCAGTTCTGTATTAAGGCCAATCCAGGCTGGAGTTATTTTGCTTCAGCATATTGGGCTGACAATGGCAATCTAGGACCTGATCCCCAGAGGATCAGATGTCTCTGGCTCAGAGACGAGCAAAGCTGTGTAACCTCAGACTGCTGATTTTAATCTGCTGGCCCAACACCCTGGGACTTGGTTGAGCATCAGATAGTGAGAGTGATGAAGAGGTCCTGGGCTACATGACAGGTACTAGAGGCCAGGTAGATAGTTGGTCTGATTTGGCTTGTGGAGAGCTTGAACAGAGTGATGAGCTATTTTTAAATTGTGCCAGGCAAAGCTTGAGGACTGGCTATGTAGAAATTAATGGGCAATCCTCTTCTGCCCCAATGGAGGAGACAGAAGAATGAAGTTGTTACACACACAGCAGCAGGACAGTGGGGAAATGTGGAGGGGCTGGAAGGACCACAGCTCACTTTTCAGGGCTTGCAAGAACAACTATTGATTTGGGGAATTGTTGGCTGAGTAGTGGGAGTTACAGCCTAGTGTGGAGGTGGGAGGAGGCAGGATTGGAGGCCCAGGCCTGAAAGGAAAGGAATTTCCAAGGGTAGGCTGCCATCCTGGTGTCTGGAGAGCAGGGGAGCCCAGGAATGTGCTCAGGTGCTGTTCCAGCGTGCAACTCTGAGGAGGTATCCAGCTGTTTCATGTGCTCCTCATCCTGCAGCTCAGCAGTGCCTGCCTGCTCTTGGTTCTCTGCCTGATGGAAGGTCTGAGCGCTGCAAGCGAACTGCAGTTCCCCAGGAACACGTGTGCAAACACACGCTCTTTGTGCACTCCTTGCAGTCCCACACTCACCTCTCTCTCTGTCTCAAGCAGCTCAAGTTCATTAGTGTTCCGTCCCTGTGATTTTAGTTAAAAATCGCTGGGTTTGGAGAAAACAAAAAAAAAAAGCCATTTAATAATTGTCAAGGAGGCCAGAACTTTGTAAAACTTAATTCTTTAAAGCGTTTTGGAAATTCCTACCTGAAAACATCATAGAAGGCAACTGAAGGGAACCAAGGCTGCCTGGGGAGTAATTTCTTGGGACTTCAAGGAAAACAAAGTAGCAATAACCTGAGAGAAGGAGGAAGGTCTGTTGTTGTTCCTGTTCTTCTGGCTCCATCAGCTCTCTGCCAGTTCATGCCAAGAGGAGCTTCCTCGTTCTTTCCCTCTTATTTTTCAATCCAGTTGTTTCCATTTCCAAAAGAGAACATGAAGCAGATCGATTGATGAAATAACAAATCTCATGTTTCCTAAAGCCAAGCAAATACTGACAGAGCCCATCTGACAATGCCCAGGATGGAAGATCCCTCTGGGAACAGCAGCCTCACAGGAGGGGAGCAGGAGACAGCCAGGCCCAGCAGCAGGAAGGCTGACAGAGCACTCCCTCTCCTCTTGAGATGAAGGGGATTAAGTATTTTTACAGAACTTGATGTAGAAAATCTTCTTTTCATTTGTTTTCCGAGATTGATGGTGTGTGATTCTTCTTGCCTTGCTTATATGGAGGGATTATTTGGCTGCATGATTTAACTGACACAGCAACAAATTACACGCATATTGTAGTAATTGGGAGTTTGTGTGCAGAAAAATTTCCATAGAAATGATATGAAATAGGCTCAGGTCAGTGAAAGGAGAAGACAGAGGAAGACTGGCTGTTAGAGCAGGATAAGTCCATCCCATATAGATCCATCATCCTGCTTTGCATTAGAAGACGTGGAGATTCTTTTTCCAAAAAACGTATTTGGTGACATTTTAAAAAAGTCTGCAGTTTACTAGATGCTCAGGTTTGGCATTTATTTTATCAAACAGGGACTCAAACAAAATCCCTGCAGCCTGTGTTTGTTGTACTGTATGCTTTTACTGGGCACAAGACATTTGAAAGGGGATGTTACAGATGGAGGCTGTTTGTGTGGTGGTTTGCAGCCAGCAGATGGTGTGGCCTGGGACACTTCCTTAACCCTTACACTGGAAAAAAAAATATATATAGGTATTGCAGAGCCCTGTGAGAACAGCTGCTCCCAAGAAATACAAGGTTTCAAATATCAGTTACTTTCCTGTTAGGAAATCTGAATCTTTCCTCGAAGTACTGAATAGCCTTAATGGTTGAATCCATTAAGCAGAAAAATAAGTAAGTGAAAGAAGCACAAAAGGACAGAAGTAACCTATAGGCAATTTCAGTTTGTCCCAGAGGAATATTGTCACAGAAAGTGGTTCTGAAGTACATCTGGAATTAAAAATTCACGAATTCAGATCACCTACTCCCACTCTCAAAATAATTTGCTATAAGGTTTATCATCATCTCAGCACACTGATGGTGAACTGGAAGAAATGCCAGCTAATTCAAGAACAGAGGGGACTGAGTAGTAGCACAAAGGAAGTGAAGATTTCTATGATTTTGTATCGCACTCTAAGGAAGAAAGATCAGCACCAAAGTAACAATTTGAAGTCTAATTTTTCTTTAGGGACTTAACATCACTCTTTGTACACCACTGAGAACAATATATCTGTGTATCCACACTATTACTGTCAATGATGTTGGGAGATGGAAAGACAGTTACAGTCTCTGGAAATATAAACATCTAATTAAGGAAAGATACTGAAAACTGCTAAAGGGAACAAAAAACTTGCTTTAGCATATCCTCTGAGTATCCTGGTCTTTGGTAGAGAGTGGAGCCTGGAGCAGCTCCCCAAAGAGAAGCAAAGCACACATCAGCTCATCCTCCAAGAGCAGCTCAGCCTGAGGGCAGAGCACAGGACAGTGATGGGTAAACACAGTTCCCTTCCCGGGCAGCTACAGGAGAGTCAGGGAACCAAATGCAAATCTAACACAGTTCACATGCTACAGGCTTGGCAAGATACACCCTCAGCTGCTGTAAAACAAGCGGTTCAGCACAATCAGTCCATGCGTGTCCATTCAACCCACTGGAAGATTTGAGGCTGTTACACACCTCAGAGTGTGGGTCTTGCAAATCTAAGGTGGCACCATGTTCCTGGATGAGCACATTAAAGAGGAAAGCAGTGGGCAATGAACCATGGTCCTGTTCAGGCACCAGCCTCAGGTAGCTGTTCACACAGCCTTTACCATGGCCATAACCAGGCCTGTGTCATCTCACTGGGTACAGACACCTCCCTGCAGAGCGAGTCCTGGCCATTGGGTGTTCACCCTGTGTACTCATGAATTACCTGTTCACTGAGAGCTTTACAAGTGTAAGTGATGGTCAGGCTGATGGACAGCCAGCCACTGGGATATTCATTTGGTGATCCAAGCCCAGGGGCTCCCTGTGTGTGCAGAGCTTGGATTAACCAAGAGTGCCAGGAAGGGCTCTGTGCTTCCCTGGACAGCCTGGAGAAGGGCCATGGGAAGCCCATTAGGGAAAAAAAAGGTTGCTGCTTGGCTTATAAAAGCAAAAATAACCCCCCAAGTTAGGCCCGTGGTGTACTTGTGCTTGCCCACCTGCTTCCAGGAGTGAGGAAGTGCCCTCTGCTTTGGTCCCATTGTGCCTGTGAAGGGTCAGGCTGTGCCCTACATGTATTTCACTTTTCACAAATGAAAACAAAGAGATTAGCTCTGAAATGAATACATCCAGAGTGCTCCATGTGTCACTCATGCTGCACAGGGGAGAATCCCACCGCATCTCCCCAGTTATAAAAGCTGCAAGAAGAGCACAACTGTGCTATCAGACATCAGAGAATCTGCACAGGAGAACGTGCAGAAACTGTCTCATCATTTCTGGTCTTCACAGACCACTGTTTATAAGCAACATTTCTTTCTTTTGTAGGGTTCTTAGCCCTAACTGACTATATTTTAACAAGATTCTTTTCTGTCTTCCCTTATTTCTCAATGGGTTGCCATGCTGAGAGCATAGGAAGCAGCCTCCTCTATTCCTTTCCTTCGTGCTCCCGTGGGGATCTCTCCCTCCCCAAATTGCAAGCAGATTGAGACAGTCTGGCATCCAGAGGAGTGGGAAAACAAACAACCCTCTCACAATCCCCATTCCACTTTTTGCCTCCCCTTTGAGCCCAGCTTAGCTGAGCACGGAGAGCTTTGTCCCAGAGCTCCTGTGAAGAGACACGTGCTCTGACACTCTTGTTCTCGCCCATGTGAGAGAGGTTAGACTTTTGAAAAACTGCCTGCCTTAACTTGATTGCTTTTTTTTTACTCCCCCCCCCATTCAACAGGCTGCAACATAGCGAATTAAACATCTAGAAAAAACAGCTGTTGTCATTTTTCTGCAGCTTTCAGTGGTTCAGATGAGGCGAGCAATCAAAGGGCAAGGCAGAGGCATGTCTTTTCATTGCTGCTATAAACAATCAAACTGAGACTTTGCACCATGTAGAAGGCTGCATTACAAACAGGAATGGCTGCTATCATATTTCCATCCTGAGGCTGATTTATATAAACTGCCTTCTGAGTTCTGATTAGGGTCAAACACATGTGCTGTAGAGGCAGAGCAGATTGCTGGAATAAAATTTTCAGTAACACTTCTAATTATTCAGGTGTCTACTAGTGAGAAATTTCTGTTTCAGGGAAGTTGCACACAGTTTCTTAAGTGTTTCAGGAGGGAGGTAGTCGAGCAAATTAAGATGGGCTGGTATTTCTGAGGAGGTTGCATCTCTGTGCTATAGATGCTGTACAGTCAGGAGCAGAAACTGCTCAGTAAATCACTGATGCATTTTGTAATATTAAGGAGCTGTATCGTCTTTTAATTTATTCTATGGAAAGAATATTTACAGCTGGTGAAATCCTAAGAGTTTTCAAGCATATGTTCAAAGGTTACGATCAGGGCTCCTGTAAGTGAACCTGCACAGCTCATACTTGAATAGAAAAAGATTTTCTGTCAGGGCATACCATAGAAAGAGCTCTATTTCTTCCACCCAAAAATTCGGAAATCACACAAGCCCTTGATTATAGACTTGTGTCCTCCTCCCGTGATAAAAACCTGCCTTCCCCCAAAGAGTTTTGAGGCAAAGACTCCTTCTGTATTTATGTGCAGAGCCAGACATACCTATGGCCGAGAATATATTGACTCCTGCCTGTTCAAATGGCAGCGAAGTGAGGCTGGGCACACAAGAATTAAACATTGTGGTGGAGGAATAAGTGCTTAGAAAAAAATGCTGCAAACGATTAGGAAAGAGCTGCCCAAAAATAAACTCGGAAAGGTGCAGTTTGTGCCGCAGCTCAGCCCTGCATCGCCGGAGCGCAAATGTGCGAACCTTTATCGGGCAGAAGTCCCCACTGCCCCGGATTCCCGTGCGATTGAAAGCAGAGTCATCTGCAACAATGGGAGCTTTATTTATCCTGCACAATTGCTGCCAAAGCAGTCCTGGGACGTCCATGAGACTGCTATGAATATGTTTGGAGCGGGATGAATCTGGCAGAGCGCTGCGAAACTGCTGCATCACCAGTCTCGGGTCCTCTGGCTGGCGGCACTGACTGGCAGTTTTTGTGCAGGGCTGCTGAGGAAATTTTAAAGCTTTTAGGAGCCTGAAAAGGCCCGCCCCGTTAGAGGCTCAGGATTGCCCTACCCTCTAGAGGCAGTGGCGAGGAGGTGACCGCTGCTGCTGTGAGAGTGATGGACACTGGGAGCCAGGACTGCGGGCTGTGCCCATCCCCGCACCCTCCACACTCACAGCTCCCACCCTGATGGTGGGTGTTTCCAGGTGTAATGAGTAAAGAGGTACGTCAAGGGTAAAATGGGAGTCGTTTTACATCTTCTCTCTGATGGCTCCGAGGGCACTATTATTAGATTGACTGGTTTTATTTTTATTTGAAATAGAAGGAGGTGTGTAGCAAAGGAACAAGAATTTAAGGTTTTCCTTCATCAGGGGCATTCATCACTTTGGTGCTTGTCAGCAGGGCAGAAATCCGTGGCCTTCTGAGTTGTCCTACTGAACTGCACTTAATCCTGTTAGCCTCCCTAATACGACCTACTTCTTCCCAGGACTAAGAGTCATCCGGCTTTCATAAGGAAACAATAATGAAACTAAATCTGCTTCCAGCATGTAGGACTCCTGAAAGAAGAGTCACTTACTGACAAGTATGGACTTGATACTCAAGAGGTAGCATGACCGATAAGTTCCCAATGGAGAGCTTGGCAGGTTACACTTTTCACTAGACATTATTATCAAGCTTACAGGGCTTAGGGAGCAGGGAAATTTGGGGGCAATGAATAGATAACATGGCTGGAAACTTCACTGATTCCATCAGAGAAGATGAAGCCATTACAGCAGAAGGACTGAAGCCCTTTGTGTTCTACAAGAGTTTGGGAAGAGACATGGGAAAATACTTCACTCCCTCATGGTCAGGCTTTTTCTCTAGGGAGAATTTTCAAATCTTCACTGAAAATAAAACAACAGTAAAAATTTTGAGGAGAATAAAATTTCCTGGTTTCCAAATGTGCCTTTTCTTTATGCAGTCTTCCTGGCTCCTCACTACATGAATCCTCCAGAGCTGAGGGCTGAAGTAAAGCTCAGACTAGGTCAGGATTGCTTTTAGTGAACAAGATGAAGTAGGGGACAGCAAAAGAGAGTGGAATGTGTTCTCTGAGGTGATGCTGACCTTATTTCCTAATGGGCTAAAAAGACATAAGCAAGAAGCAGATATAAAAAGATGAAAGGAAATTTTATATTAACTACCCACTTGAACTCTTCCCAGAGTGAAGGTGAGAATCACCTTGACAGTCAGCTTCCAGGTATCTGTGGTTCTGCTGCTGGGTAAATGTAAATGATGCCTCCTGGAAAAGGCACTCAATTCTACAGTTTAAATTTGGTTAATTAAAGGATTCTGGAGACATAATTCTTAACATGTAACCCTTCACATGAGAGGAACACACTCAGAAACTCTAGTACACCAGAGCGAATGTAAATGCCAGGTACACACTGAACCCGAGAAACAGAGTCTCCAGTGTGTGACCTTGTTCCTTAAGAAAAAGGTTTCTATTCAGCACTGCACTCCAAGTCACGAGTCAGGTGGGGGATATAGAGGCAAACTTTGAAACGTACTGTCCAGGCAAAAGGAACTTGTCACACATCCAGGGTCAGAGCCCGGCGTAAAGCCCAGAGTATGGCAGGGGCAAGCCCCAATCACGCAAAGTGTCACAAACTCCTCAGCAATGCACATGGACATCACCAGTTTCTGTGTGATAGTCAGTTGTTATTTCCCTCTCGAGTTATGCAGGAGGGCACTGTCACAGCCTGCAAGGCCACCAATGTGAGCTATGCAGTGCATGTGAGACCACAGAAGAGAGTCTCTCTGGTTATCAGGTGCCCGAGAGAATCTTTGTCATCCTGATACTCAGAGCAAGAAGGTGATAAATCAATGCAAAGCAAAGCTTGTAGGTTGACAGTGGCTCAAAAAATGTCTGCCAGTTTCCCAAAGTATTCATCTGACACCCCCCCATCATCACCTCCTCTTTGCTTAGTGCAGTTTGCTTTTCTGTTAGCCCTGGCATAACGTCAGACTGTGAGACCCTTCAAAAAATCCTGCTCACCTCTTTCCTCAGCAACTAGATCCCAAAGCATAAGGCATTTTTCAGGGGCAGGAGCAAAATTTACTGTCCTGCTTCATTCAGAGACTGTAGGTGTCCCAGGAGGAGGGTGGAAGGGCTGGCGGGAGGTTGTGGGAAGGCTCTACAACACAGAGACCAGCTCCCATCTCTTCTCCCTTGTTTCAGCCATATCACTGTCAATGTATGTTGCAGAGCTGTCCCAAGAAGCTCACAGTTCATGTTACAGGCAGCTGTGATACAACACTCAGATATTGAGGTGGTTGCTTGATGGTGACAACACAGCTCAGCAGGGAAATGGATACGTGGGGTGCAGTGGTAGGGGAGATAAAAGGTCGTGAATATTCAACTTGAAATGCCACTATTGGTATGAAAAAGGATATCAAACAAATCTGTCAGTATGAAAACATGATAAAATAATGTAATTTTCATTGAGCAAAGTAACACAAGGGCCTATTTGAAAACTCTTCAGTCCTCCCAAATCCAGAAGTCTTAAACCAGTACTTTTATTCCCTGTCACAGCTCATTATTCCTCTCTGGTTCTAAGATTGGTTTTAATCTCATAATGTTCTCTATGTGAAAGTATCCTGTTCTTTGATCGGCACTAGACCTACACAAATAAAGTTAGAGCAATTTCACTGGATGTTATCTCCAGAGAAGCAAGGATTAGGAACAAAAGATCAATTTAAGGTGCATTGAAAGATCTGGATGCTGAGCTGTGTCTGAGTGCAAGAGTAATGCAATGATTTCTGTGCTGTATTTCAGCTCTTTCTGCTCTGTGTGCTGACAAGTGTTATATTGATCTGGTGGAAAAACATAAAGGGTCAGATGAAAATAGTCTTTTGAGTACAATTTGCTACCAATCAGTTTAGAAATGGGGTGAAAATCCTGAAAGAAACATTGACTCATCAAGTTGAAGCTGTTTGTGTTTTGCCCCAAAACTCTCCCACCGTGCTCTGAGTAATGTGATGATGCTGCCCAGTGCCTCAGATGATGCCGTCATGGACCACGGTGAGATAAGTGTGATGACTCATTCCTTTGGTCTGTTAAAGAAGGGTGTAAATATTATAGAGCCTGTATTGATTCTAAAACAAAAGAAACAAAAAAAAAAGAAGAGTTTTTAGAGTTTCTGAGCACAGTGCATGGCAGAGCCACAGACAGACTGCACTGCATCCCTGTGAACTGCCAGCTTCTTTTTTTTTTCCTGTTTATAATGGGAGACATTTTTCTTTTCTTTAACCAAGGAGACCTATTTTCCTGTCCACCTCGCATCCTGTCTTCCACAAAAATGTCTCCCTAGAACTTTTCTGATGGTGCCAAACCTGATATGGGCCAGATAAAATACAGCACTGTCAAAACATGAATCAGTCACCTGGTGAGGTGACACAGGTCAAAAACCAGGCTCAGGAATTCCCGATGGATTTTCTGGATGTTCATCCTCCCAACCTCTTTTACTGTTATGCATAAAACAAACAACATTTTTATTTATGGAACGTATCAACTTGCTTAAAACAATACAAGCAACTGAAAACTCAGCCTTGCCTGCTATTTTTATTAAGTTTGCAAACCAGCATGGTCTACCCATTCATCCAAGAAAATTCAGAGGAATTTAAAACCCATTCCCTTGGCAGCAGGGCAGAGGATTGAATTAAATGAGAAAGCCAGCTCTTGACAGCAGAGAAGTTCCTTTCCTATGTTGTATCAGACAGGGTCACATCCTCTGCTGTTTAAACTGATTTATATTACACCAGGAACCATCTCTTAACCACTGGGGTGAAACGGGGCTGGTGAGAGTCTGAACAGTCACTGCTGCCCACAGTGGCAGGTGTGGGGCTCAACGTCTCATGTGCAGTCTCCCCTCCAAAAGCTCACTCAGGGATGACCCAGTGGATGGCAGTTGACAGGCTGGGGATGTTATTCACTCCTCCTCAGTTAAAACCTGACCGATTTCCATCTGGTGACTTCAGGAGTAGTTGCTGTACCCAGACGGCCTCAGGTGATACATTTTGTCTATTTATATCCTTGCAAAGGAGAAATAAATACAGGTAGATGACATGGGAAAGTGCCCTGAACCAAGCAGAAAGCTTTAGTGATAGCTGTTTTATCATGTGCATTCCAGAAGATGCTTTAATATCACAGAAAAATGCTAAAAGTGAGAAGAAATGAAAACAATTTGTATCTTTATGGATGAACTGTAAGCCATGACACCAGGACAGTTCTATCCAGAAAAAGAAAACCCACTCCCCTAACTATTTTCTATTACACTCAATAGCTAAAAAATTAAGTTGTTGAGTAAATTTTACTCCAGACAGAATAAAATGTGCCCCAGCTGCACTACATAGCTTGTTTTCCTGTCTGTGTGTGCACAGCATGCACTCCGTGTAATGAAGGATAATTGTGTCAGTACATAATTAGAGATAAAAAAGTGAGGCAGTGATGAGATCAGCATGACAATCCTCCTAAACAGATATCAATTTGCCACGTGGTTTGAGGCCAGGACTGGGACTAGGATCAATAAACTAAATCTCTAACTGGGCTGTGCCATGACCCTGAGGAGACCCTTTATCTTTTCTTTGTCCAATTTTCCATGTGGTACAAGTAAAAGATGATTGTTCAGATGAATGTCAGCTCTCTGCAGGACCCATGAAAAATTCAGGCAATATTTGAATAATTTAAAGGTTCTTTCCAAAATGCACTGTAGCAAAGTTTACAGAGCCCAAAGGCTGGAAAACTTGCAAAAAGTGTTTGAAGAGATTATTTATGAATTAGCTAAGCATTGATTAATGGACAATGCACAGAGTCAGCCAGGATCCACATCTACTATTTTTGTACTGGAAAGCTGTGGAAACACTGTGAACAATAATAAAAATAATAAAAAGAAAGAAACTCTCAGGAAACCACCCATCAGCTCCACCAACCACCCAGTGTTTGCTGTCCTCCCCCATCAGTGGGGATACACCCCTCAGATGTCATTGGCTGCTAAACTGAGAGCAGGGCAACTTGGAGTCTCAGGATCTGTAGGAAAGGGAACTAATTTTCTGTCTCATGATCCGTCACTTTGAATTCCCCTTTTAACACACAGTCAGCAATGGATTTGTAGTGACAGCTGTGTAGAGGGGGATCTGACACAGATCTCTGCCGATCTGACATCAAGCTCTGATGATCTGACATCAGCTATAATTGGGACTGTAATCAAGAGTTGGCTGAGAACTTTGAGCTTCGTCATTAGTCATCATTAAAAAACAAAGAAGTTACTCTCTCTGACATGAATTTTGGTTTTATTTTAAGAATATTCAGAAAGATGAGTCTCAGCCTATCTGCTCAGGACAGGACTTGAGAGTCCTGAGACCTGCTCCAGGGAGGACTCCAGCTGTTAACATCCTCAGCAGCTGCTTCAGTGAGGCAGGGTTGGTCTCGGGGAGATGCAGAGACAACACCTCTCCAACTCAGCAGATGGTGGGTGAGGAAAAGGATGGAATGGGCAGAAGTGAAGGCATCTTGTAGGTCCAACTATTGGCACAATGATTGGAATGAGTCCAAGCTGTGCTGTGGTACTTAACATGAGATCTTATTGTAGAGACATAAAAGAAGACATTAAGGTAGGGAGAGAGATTTGTGAAGAAAAGGGGTTTGCAGAAGAAGATAAGGTGGGGGAAAGAGGAATTGCAAAAGGGGAAAGAAACCAGAGGTTCTCCCTGGGCATCAAGGACATCAGAAACCTCTTCAGCCATGCCTAGGAAGTGGTGGGACCTCAGAAGTGAGACTTCAGCATGACTGGGATGCTCCCTCCATGACTGGGAGCACCTGGATCTGGGCACCACCTGGATCTAAACTCCAACAGAATGCTAGAAATGTGCCCATGAGTGCCAGGTAAGGACCATGAGTCTTAGAGCCCCCCAAAAAGGCCATTTTTATAGTGCAAGTGGTCTCATGGTCAGTGGCATCAAGAGGAGGGCACTGGAGAAGGTCATCAGGCTGTGATGTGAGCAGAATTGCACTGACTTGTGAGGAGCCACACAACTGAACCAGAGAAAGCAGAGGCATTGTTAAAACCATTCTTTTGTGGGACATTCCTTTGTGTTTACTTCTCCCACAACACTTTCAAAGGCCCTTCATATAATGCTGGAAGGAAAATGGGAAATGCCTTGTCTCGAGGCTTCCTGTTGTCAAAGAGAGGAATAATCCAATATCCTGCACAGGTGCTGGCTAGGTCCCAAAATTCGCTTTATCATGGCACAGGGCCTTGGGGCAGCTCACACCTGAGAGGGGCCACGGGGCTGGCACAGCACAGCGTGTTTGGGAGCTCTCCCTCTGCCCATGGGCACCACGCCTGCTCCTCCAGCTCATATTTTATTTTTAATTCAGCTAGTCAGAGGGTTGGAGAGAGGAAGAGGCGGGTGCTGCCCTGGGTTGAAGTCCAGAGAGCATTGTTTTCTCATTATGAGCATTGTGTTGCCATTGTGGATAATTATAATCTTACATCTCTATTCATTTTTATTTTCTTTTAGAAAACCACACAAAGGCACTGAAGCCAGAAACTTCTTGGTGACAACCCAGGAGATGTCTGTTGTTCTTCCTGACTGTATTTTATCTTATGGGGATTTGAGGGTATTGCTGTGGAAATGGCAGATATTAAAACCTCATTATACTTCTGTTTGCAAAACAGATCTTAATTGCTCGCCATCCTAAACAATTACCCTGGCAGGCAAATTCTGGAAAAAGTAACAGTCAAAAAGGATGAAAAATCTTCTTTTTTGTTGCTTTGTTGAAACAGCAAAAGCTGCATGCAAATTCACTTCATCAGCCAAAACACCCTGCTAGCACAGCCCCATACCCAAGGGGAGACTACAATTTTCTCAAGTGAAGCTACTTCTGTTTCCTAAACCTTGTTCCAACTATAGGTACCATATAAAGTTAAATGTTCCTCTGCAACCTGTCCCAGCATATGGAGCTTTGGTGTGAATCAGGGAGACACATTCCAGCCTTGCCCTCATGGCCCTCCCTGTGTAACTCACACACGAAGTGAGAAGTGCAAAGCTCCAGTGGACCCAGGTGATCAACACTCCAGATTCAGTACAAACCATCTTGGCGCTAAGGCAAGGCAACACTGATGATTTCTGATATCTTCTTGTCTAACAAAAAAACCCCCAAACTCATGAGCTTTGGCTGGGGCTCCTGAGTGATTCTTACTTCCAAAACTGAAGGTGTTGATGTGGTAGGACTGCCATGGATTTACTGGGAGGGAAAAAAAAATGGCAGTAATGTCTGATAGAATTGTCTTGGTTTCACGGGGATTCCAGTTCTGGTATTCTTGGCCTTGTGTGAGACTCAATTCCTTGTGGTCTCCATTACTCCTTGGAGTCTCCTTTACACCAACCACAGGTCTCCTAACAGTCAGTTAAGCCTGTGCTTAAAGCAAAGCTGCTCTCAAGAGGTTCAGGGGTGTTGCTTTTATGGCAGTCGTTTGACAAAGTGTCGAATATCATTTGAACGCTTACTTGCCTTGGAGAAGATTCATCTCTTTGGCTGTTTCCCTCCCTGCAGAGGGTAGTCATTCCTCGACTCCCAAGAACTGATTTCTAAAAAGCTTGAAGTGAATGGTCTGTGTGCTGCTGCTCCCAGCCAGTGCTTGGGCATCAGAGAGTTCCTGAGATTCCAACGGAGTTCCCCTCCAGGTCACCTCATCCAGGATCTCTGAAAGGGCCATGAGCGAGCTGATGCACAGGCTTGTGCTTCAGGTTGGTCCAATGAACCCCAGAATGCCACCCAAAGACTCAGGCAGAGCCTGCTGCCCCCCCAACAACTGGAGTGAGCCCACTCTGCAGATGATGGCACGACATGAGGGGCAGGGATGTCACCCTCCTCCCGAAGCGCCTTCTCTCCTGGCAAAGCCAACAGTTCAGCACGGCACTGACTTCAAGGAATTCGGAAGCATCTGAGAGATCGCTTACCTCCTTTGGGGGCTGTAATTTTCTAAAAATGCCAGAAGATTAATGTACATTACATATTGTGTGATTATATGTTTCATGCCTCAGCTCCCGGTGACCACTAGATGTTTATTTATTTATTTTGTGAAATAAAACTCCTGAATGGGAAGCTGCCGGCAGGTGAGTGTCCCGAACAGAGAAACGGCACCCCTGGAGCCACTGAAGGCTCAGGGAGGGACCCGGAGCTGGGAACTGGGAACTGGAAAGTGGGAGCAGGCAGCTGGATGCTGAGGTCTGGGCGCAGGTACCTCCCCGCCCCTCTCTGAGCCCCGGGTGCTCCTCAGGGCAGCAATTCAATGCTAATTTGAGCTGATGGCCGTGATTCCCAGAGCGCTCAGTGTTATTGTGCACACCTTTTCAATCGTCTCCCTTCTTTAAATTCAGAGGCAGCGTTTTACATTTGCTCCCGGCTAATCCTGTGGTCCCTGGAGAGGCAGGCTGTGATTAGGAGGAGGAGGAGGGTGGGCAAGGACCAGGAGCCAGACCCGAGTCAGGCCTGCTCATCCCTCACCTCCCTCCACTCTGTCCTACATCCTGACCTCCTCCCCGCTTCGGCTGAGATTCTGTTCCCTTTAAAAGAATGAGGGGGTTTTGTGAAAAATCAGAATTAAGGTCCGTGAAGTTTCTTCCCAGAAAGCAACTCATCCTCTGGTTATCCCATCTGCTTGAGCAACCTTTACAATGGCATCAGTCATTCAGCATGGTTTTCTAATTTCATTAGAAAGACATAGTTGTAAGGCTGCATATTGAAAGAAACAAAACCAAACCCATTTTAGGAACGTAAAGTGCTCCATTTGGATTTGGAATCTTGGGCCTAGATACACTACACAGGGACAGAGGCAGTAAGATGCTGAGCAGGGATTATGCAGCATCTAAAGGCAAACACACAGCAGAGTATTTCTGGTGAGGAAGTGCCCTTTGTTGAGATCTTTCACACTTCTCTAAAGGCAAAGGGATCTTGTCTGAGGTAAATAAACTACCCTGTGGGCTGCGGCAGCATTCCGGGGACAGACCTCGCTCCCTGCTGCCCATCATGGCCTGCCACGCACCGACACCAATCTAAAGTGATTTTCTCGGCTGCTGTGCCCATGAGGAACTGGCTTTCATCAAAACGCCACAGTAACCCTGTTATCTTAACCCTGCTCTTGATGAACGCAGGGCAAAAGCACCGGGGTGTGACGAGGAGTGTCTGCACTCTGCTCCCTGAGGCCAGTGCTTCCTTTCCCCCCTAATTTGGCAGGTCTGGGAGAGGAGCAGATCCCTCCTTCCCTCCGAAGTGTTGCCAGTGCAGAGCTGCCAAACACCAGGCAGATCCTCGCCCTGGCCCCATGGCTGCCTGGATCCCCCAAGGTGAGAACAGCAATGCAGGAAAGGGGGATCTCAGAGCTGCTCAGTGCATCTTAAATCTGCAAAACCCGCTTTGGTCTGTAAGGGCAATCTCTGCTCCCACTTCTGGAGAAAAGGAAGTTTCATTGTTTTGGCCACAGGCGATGGCACCGACACAAACATTTAGTGTGCACAATGACAAATACTCTGTATCTGAGCACATTCATACTTCAAGAGTCACCAAGAGGGATTTAAGCACATCTGAGTGCTCAGTAGGAATGGCAAGGACAGAGGATTGTGCTTAAAACTTTGCAGTCTTGCCTTAACAGGAATTGCTGACAATTAAAGGAGTCAACTGCAAGGAGCCCATGCCAGGTATTGTCTGCGAGTCCTCTTTGCTACAGGAAGATTGTAGAAAAAAAAATAAATGTTGCTTTATGTCAAGGGAATGCTGCCAGTCAGAGCAGAAGAATGAGGCACTGTGCTGCGCTGGTACAGGGACATCAATCTCACAGAATCACAGAATCACAGAATCAGTAAGGTTGGAAAAGACCATAGAAATCTCATCAAGTCCAACCTATCACCTATTACCTAACCTAGCCGAACCTGTTACCTAACCTGTTGTCATCCTACTACCAACAGACCATCCTACCTATAACACACTACCCTAATATCTAGGTCATGCCACCAAGTACATCATCCAACCTTTTCTTAAACACCTCTAGGGACGGTGACTCCACCACCTCCTTGGGCAGCCCATTCCACTGAGAGATCACCCTCTCTGTGAAAAAGTTCCTTCTAATGTCCAGTCTAAAACTAAATCTCAGGAGCAAGTAAACCTTGGTCCGTCTTGGCGGAAGCCGAAAATACTTGGGATAGGCAAAGCTGAAGCTGTAAGTAAAGGGTGGAAGCCCGAAGGGAGCTCTGGGACCGAATATGTGATTTTTTGTGCGCCGGAGGGAGGGCAGCTGCTGGCCCAAACCCCCCGAGCCTGAATGGGTGGGAGATGTCTGCTTAACAGTCCGCATTCCTGGGCTCGGCTTCCCCTTATCTCCCGATCTTAGTGGTAACCACAACCAGCTATTTGTCCCTGAACTGGATTGGTAGGGGATAGAAAAGGCCTTTCAGGTGCACAGAATCCTGAGTAATTCTTAATTACTATATAACGCACTTCGCAATATTTTGTGTCCTTGGTTTCTTTGTTTAAAAAAGCTCCCCACGCTGGCATAATATTAATACGCGAGAATTTCAGCCCAGATTTTCCATTCTTTTTTTCCTAACCCACAGCGTGCTCTTCCAGATGAGGAAGTGAAGGTGATTTGGGAAGCTTAGTGCTTTTAGAGGCAGTGCCCCACAAAAAGGGTTCCCCATCACGGCCTGAGCTGGGAATCAGCAACTCAAACAGCAACTTTCCGAAGCCTGGGAAGCTGAGGGATCAGGTGCACATACACAGTACAAAGTTTGACACCTGCAAGAGGAAAATGGACCTGCTGGTCCCCTTGCAGGAGGAGTGGGATGGAGGAGCTGAGCCAGCGAAGGACGGGGAGAGAGCCTGGTGTGTTCCAGGCGGCCCAGGGGCTCCAGCCTGAGCAAAACGTGTCCCTGTCGAAAGAGCAGCAGCTGGATCCCCGTTTATTTTATATTGATAATGCTCAGGGTGAGCGAGATGGTAAGAGATGGAAGCTTGCTTACAACAGCATTGAAACACCCAGAGAAAGGCGTTTAGGAAAACTTTAATATTTTGGCACCGTCCCACGGAAGTGGCGCTGCCGGCACATCTCTCAGCGTGCGGAGCCAGAGTACTGATGAACCCCGTGGCTGACATGAAAAGTAGACGCAGCAGTTTGAAATAAGACGCGAAACAAATGTGGATCTAAACCTCTGCTAAAGGTCTGCTCACAAAGGCAAGTCCCAGGTAAGAAGCGACTCTGCTGTCCTGCGGTGCCTTTCCTTCCCAGGACACAAGCACTAACGATGCTGATTAAGTGCTATCGTGCAGCCCGTCCGTTCCGCGTCCCACACAAAAGCCATCGGCCTTTCCTCATTATCAGCCGGCAAGAGGCCCCGCAAGTAACCTGGGGCAATGATGGATATTCCAGGGTTTCTCTCTATTGTGTATTTCTCTAAGTCACTCCTCACACAACTCGTTATTTTTAGTTCCAAAACACATGGAAACAAAGGGACTCCCAAAGTCAGAGTTACGATAGTGTTTAATAATATTTGAGGGTAAATTGTATTTCCCCTCTTAAAGCAGCAGGGAGAATTTAAAGTGATGGTTTCTACTAAAGGAAAATATTCCCTCTGAAATTTTGCCTATGAGTTCAGTGAAGAGCTCGAATCAAATTTATGGTGGATTATTCATTTTTTTTTTCACTTTGAAGTGCCTGGGGTAATGGTGTGGTAACTCCCGCAGTGCTGGGCAGCATTGATTTTCGAGGAAAAGTTATTTGTTTTAATTTCTGAATATATTTTGGGCCCATCATAAAACAATTAACACCGCTTAAAAAGTCAGTAGGTGGGAAGCCTGCAGGGAAGCGTGGCCACCTTTATCTGGTCCCAGAGAAATTCCTTTAGAAAGGACGAAATGTGGCTTAGCCTGAAGTTTCAAGAAATCATTTCAAAGTCAAAAGAGAACCACTCTTTTCACAGGCAGCGTTTTGCTCAGGGGACATGAGTCCCCTGCAAACATTCCTCGGGACCGGGAAGGGGCTTGTGCACCGGGCTGGGACACGGGGGTGGCCGCGGGCAGGGGACAGACAGCAGGGACGGACAGGGGACAGACAGCAGGGACGGGCAGGGGACAGCAGCGACAGGCAGGGGACAGAAGTGACGGGGAGGGGACAGCAGTGCCAGCAGGAGCTGACACTAGCGGGGAGGGTACAACAGGGACATCAGGGGACAGCAGCGACAAGCAAGGAACAGCAGCGCCGGATAGGGGACAGCAGAGGGCAGGGGACAGCAGAAAACAGCACTGGCGGGCAGGGGACAGCAGTGACAGGCAGAGGACAGCAGGGGACAGCGACGGGCAGCCAGTCATCCAACCTCCCGGATTCCTTCCCATGGGCTGTACGGCTGGAATTCGCACCGTTTCCTTGCCTCGGTTCCCACCGAGTGCTCCGGGACCCGGGCAGAGCTCTGGTGTTCTGGTACGCAGTACCCTGGCTCTGAACTTTGGAAAACAACCGGCAGATTCTAAGGAATTCGAAGGTTCCCTGTGGGTTCCCCCGGTGCTCTGAGGGGCCTGGGCTGAGCCAGCGGTACATCGCGGCTGCTCTGTCGCGACTCGTGCCAGGCGGGCTCAGGGGGTGCCACACACAGGGACCCACGTCGGCTTCCACTTGGCGAACGCCCCCCGAGAGCAGAATGTGGCCGGACACAGGTTCTCAATTTAAGCCGACGGTACCGGGTGAGCTACGAGACATATCTCCAAGGAGTATCCAGCTGTGCCAGCTGTGCTCCTGGAACAGCCCGGTGTCCCGAACATCCAGCTGCGCCAGCTGTGCTCCTGGAACACGGAGGGGCAGTGGCAGAGCTGCAGGGCCGCAGGCACAGAGCACAGGGAGCCTCTGCCCCCGGGGCTGGCCCCGGAGCGCTCACTGATCCTTATATAGGTCAAGTAATCTTTGAACACTGTGTCTCACACCAGACCTTCCTGTGCAGGAGACTTTATTTATAGATATAGGCGCAGATACAGACAATCAGACTACAGCTTCCACGGGGGAGTGGCTGCTCCTCATTAGACCCTTGGACCCAATTCTCTTTGGGATGTGTCATCTTAAAGTGTTGCCCAGAGACTGATGGATTGTACCCAAATAGAAGGTGACATGCACTGTACAACCAAATTACAAAATGAATCAAGTCAGTTCGTATTTGAAGGAAAAAAATCTTCTCCCAGAGCTCATAATTTATTAAATTCTGAAATCAAGAGCTGAATATTTATAGTTTACTTTTGTTCCTCTTTCTGGAGCTCTCTAGACAGACATTATGTTCAGCTGGCCTGAAAAATGAGATCTGCATTCAGAACGAAGAGATCTGAAGTGCTCTCCCAGATTTTTTTCCTCTTGGTAGATATTAAGGGGTTTACCCATATTTCTTTCCCAGCTAATGAGCCTTGTGGCCATTAGTGGCTTTGGGCATGGATTTTGACAACACCGTCTAAAGCACAGCTCAAACTGTCATGCTGGAGCACTGGCTGTTTTAAATTGCAGTGGTAGAAAGAATAATTATTTATAGATTGTCACCTAAATTGGCATCAACCTACAAAACGGACTTATTTGTTTAAATATCTCTTTCAGGAGTTTTTTTTCCAAATCACATAGAATGATTCAACACCCACTACAGAAACAGATCACTTACAATTATAAGCATGTTTAGGCTTATTACTAAAGACTGCTTATTCAAATTATGCCATGAGTATTTCCTTAAAGAAATAAACTGAAATTAAATTCAGATAAAATAGCCATAGCAATCCAAACCTCTTGTCTTTGTGCTACCTTAAAGCACAACTCAAATTACTTATTCGGAGCAATTTTGTGTCCAGGGCTGGGCAGCAGCTTTATTCCTTCCATCCCAGTGAAATCCCTGCTGAGGAATGAAGCAGGTTGTGTCGAATCCATGGACTTTATATTCACATTCCAAATGAATAGGCATATACAAACCTCCTCATGGAATAAAATGAACCACATGCCAATTTTTAAAAAGTGTTTTTAAGTTGAAGTGTTCCCCTGTGCCTGCCGAGTATGTGTGGGGTGAGACACACGAGCCTCAGCTCTGCAATGGTGACAGCAGAGCCAAGAGATGAGCAGGAAGTTTTGGTAAAACTGGAACATTACGGGGGAAAAAAGCAATTAATCTCCTCAGCATGGGCTGGACCAGGTCCTACAGACCTTCCTTAATGGTAAATATTTTGTGCCTTCCTGATGGATATTGTGAAGTTTAAAACAGGAGCACTCTGTGCAAAGGCACCTGCTCGGGATTAAAAATGGTGGCAAAAGTGACAGCTGAGCTGGTTCCTCTCTGCACTGCTGCGGTTTGGGAATTCTACTGCAAACATCAAACCCCCAGTTGTTCTATTTACACAAACCCTGGCTGGAGCTGTGTCTGGTGTAGCTCAGGGGCAGGACAGCAGAGAAAGCATCAGCCTTGAAGGCAGGGGTGGCAGAGACATGTGATGCAGGATCCGGGCTCCTGAGTGAGATCCAGTGCCCAGTTTCCTTTCTGATTTCATGTTTGTTTGGATAGACTAGAGCCACCCACAGGCTGACCAGGATGTGTGAGGGGCACAGAGGTGTAGAAGCCCAAGAACACACAGGCAAGCACTGCACTCCTTCTCTGGGGTAATAATACCTCTGGTAGCAATGTCTCCGTCCTGATGGAGACACACTTAAAGTGTGTCTTCTTCTATTTTCTCCTCGCTGCTGAGATAGAAGTTACTGACTTTGTCAGATTTTCCCTCTCTTAGATAATATTTTCAAGCCAGAAGACAGCACTGTGAAAATGTGCAGACAGCAGCAAAACCTCAAGTTTCACACAAGGAAGCAAGGACTGCCCAGAAACGTGGAGTGCCCTCACTTACGCTTCAGAGTAACAGGATTTTCCTTCCAGCATGAAAATGATCATTTGCCCAGGGTTATTCAGCTGGGAGGCAGCAAGTGGCTCAGCACAGGCTCCCTGCAGCATGTGCAATTATACAGTAGGACAGTGCTGTGCAATTACACGGCCTCTGCCATCCAAATGCTGCAGCTCATTTTGCAAGCACTCATTAAATAACTTGCACAACATCCTTGCTGATAAAGTGTACGCTCTAATCATGTCTGAGCATCACAGGCTGAGGCACAGAAGATTTAAGGGCTTGCTCACGGTCACACTTTGAGGATCAATAGGAATCACTGGTGTCTTCCCTCTCATTACCCGATGCCAGTTCTTATATGCAACATCCTCCATTTGGATTTTAAATGCAGATGACTGATGCCATCTTTCTATTTCTGTTGGAAGGGATCCATGTGTCAAATCTGAGTGTAAAAATACCACATTTCGATACAAATATATGCCATAAAAGGAGATCATGCTAGTAGAGCTTGCAAATTCATAGCCCTTTAAGTCCCGAAGCATCTCAAAGAGCTCTTCCCTGAGTATTTATGTGATTTTCACTTTACCACCTCTCAAGTGGAACATAACATTCCCTTAATAGCACACAGCAATACGCAGTATAGAAAGTGAGGAACTATACCCAAAGATGGGGCTGAGAATGAGAAGGGATTTAAACTCAGAAATACGGTAGTGCTTCAATAAAAAGCTTGATCCATAATTCAAATTTATTTTCCCTGCTTACCTGAAATGCTATTATGAGTATCTGCTGATTTTCTACATATCACAGAGCAGAGAATTTCAGCCACAAAGTTTTACACCAGGGGCGTGTCAGGTGCTGAAGGGCAGAGTCCCAATGCTCACACCTCAGTACCATGGCATCCTTCTGCAGTGTCAAAGTACACTCATTTCTGGGTCAAATAGCAGGAAAAAAGGCTACTTACAATCTAGTTTGCTGAAAATTATTCCATAGTATATAATTTCCCAACAGCTTTGGTTTTATTTATAAAGGGGCAAATCAGCATTATTATTGAAAATGGATGGAGCCTTGGATGGAAATCTGTAAGGCACTGCTCTGGGAGTGTGCTGCAGAGGAGAGCTGCTCTCTACTTGCCTCACTGCTAGAGATGGTTGTCAGCCTCCTTGGCCCTATTGCTGCAGGCTTTGCAGTGGGAATTTAGGGAATTCCTAAGTCAGAAACTTCCAGACCATCGTGCTGCTGTTAATGAAACCATTAGTTTCTTCAATCCCTTTATTTTGTTTCTCTTGTATTCACAGTGAGATTCCTCACTATGTATTTCAGTCTCGTTGGAATGTTCAGGTGCAAAGGTGCAAGCATTACCTGCTCCAATGACTGCAGCAGCTCCACAGTGGATGGCAGCCCCATGGTGGCACTGCAGGGACAGACAGACAGACGAGTGGGTGGCCCTGATCTGCTTGCGCCAGGCTCACTGTCCCAGCTCCTGTCCCCTGTGGACACCATGGGGATCCAACACTGCCTTTGTGTGGGTAGGACATGAACACTGGGATAATGGTGGGATCAGGTGAGGGGAGAGAGAACATCTGGAGGGCACAACTGAAGGTCCAACTTGCAGGGAGTTCATGCCTTTGTTCCCAGATCTATTTGAGAAAGACAATGTGGGTTCAAAACTGGTTCCAAAGTGGTGCAGAAGCAGTCCCTGTTGTCAGTGGCTACATTAAGCCAAGGAGCCATTTACTATGTGACTTCCACCATGTACAGCAAAGACACAGCATTTCAAAGAGCAGAGTCCATGTCCATCATCTATTCAGAGCCTTCTGCCAGTGTCTGAGACACTGCGGGGAGCTCTTACAGCCTCTCTGCCATCCATTCCCTTCTCCCATTTTGCTATCTCTTCCCAATGGTTTGGATGTATTGTCTTCTTGACCTTTCTGATAAGCAACCTTTGAACAGACAAGCTTTAATGGTGGAGAGGAGCTGCTTGCACAGATCTTTCCCCTTGTACCCGCTCCTTCCACAGCCATTCCTGACATCCAAAGATCTGATGCAGACAACTGCTTGGTGTGTTCTGTGCTCCAGGAGCACAGCAGAGAACACCACTGTTCCCATCTCCCTGCCACACATGCTTTGTGTAAATGGGGAGTTTCTGTTCTAGTTTTTAATTCGATGTCCTCCTGTGAATGCCATTGGGAGTAGAAATTCAGGAAACCCAGTTATAAATGTTTGGATGTTCAGATCCTGTTAATCAAGGCTGGAGTCGCTTAATGAAGGAAGTTAAGAGCAGCACTTTCATTTCGTTTTCATTTCTGTGCAGAGAAGAGGGCTCCAGAAATTAAGTGATAATTTTATTAAATTATGATCCATTGAAATACACCCAGATTAGTGTGATAACTCAGCTAATGGCATGTATAATTATTTGATTACACATGCTGAACCATGGATCTATGAATATTAAAAATATTAGACACTAATATAAAGCCAAGGGATAATCTGTCATGAATTCAGATAAAACAGCTGTAAAACCCCATATGTGCAATATTGAGCCCTCAAAATGAAAATCATCAGTACATCCCTTCCCAACTCCAGCATGATGTGATGTTTTCAGGCTATTTAGAGAAACATATTACTACTATTTAGAACATAATAATTATCTTTTTTCCACACAAATATTTCAAAACTTGTGTGCTGGCCCATACCTTCACCTCCATCCTCATTCCCAACATCCCTAGAGCCAGTTGTGGCACAACATGAGCCAAGACACTGAGTCTGCTCTAGACAAGAAAATCTAGGCATTTCTTATCCCACATATATTTTCACAACCTGTTTCCACTGCTTCACAGTGGTACTTTAATGCAGATAGATAACTAACTGCCTGGTGGCTGTGATTAGCCCTGGCTTGGCAGAGCTTGCTAAAGCCAGTGGGTGCTGAGTGGGTCACAGGAGATTTAGAATAAATTTGAACTGTTTTTAACATGCTTTATTTGTTCTACAGGTGGTACTGGGATTATTCACAATTTGGCCTCATGATCTGAGCAGATATTTTCTCTTTAGGGAAGGCAAATGCTCAAAAATCTCTCCTTCCCTTACCCTATTCACCCCTCTTTCCTCCCCAAAGGAATATTTAAGGATGAAGGAGTTTGACAGCTAATACTTATGCCACCTGCAGAAGAGAAGAACGACTTAAACCACAATACTTAGCTGCTGTTGCCCAATGGCTTTATATTGATTCAAATCTTCTCTGTCACTGTAACATGTCTCAGAATCTCCACATCACACAAGGCCATTGACCAGCTCAGGGAACAAATTTCACTGAAAACTAGTACCTTTACAAACACAGTAAGAATAAAAAAAAAATGTTTTAAATCTGGTCTGTTTGAGCATGTGGTGCACATGGTGAATATTGACATAAGAGAAATGGAGAGAAAAACCTGATTGAGGAGGACTTTTGGGTGAGTGCCTGTACTTCGCCTAAACCCCCATTTGGCTGACAGTGCTCTCGCTGAAATGGGCTGAGCTGAAGCAGCAAAAGTTCAAGGCCAGAACTAGAATTCACATCTGGAGTAAAGACAAAGAAACAAAATTTTTTAAAGAATGCTTATCCCATTTCCATGCTTATTGGATTTTAGGGTCTGTTTCTGTCTGTTCCCAGGAGTAAAATACAGGAAGAGTTACAGAACAACTGAATATTGCAATGAGGGGGGAGAAAAATATGCTTTGGAGTAAGTGCTCCAGCATCCTCATAAATCTGCACTGGAATAGACTCTGGCCATTGTATTTCTGAGGCTGTTACAACAGAGCACAGCATGGTGGTTGCTCTCACCATAGCAACCCAGAAAACTGCCCCAGTGGAGAACACTTCCACTCTGCAACACCCATTTCTCCCTGTCCTTGCTTCTCAAAGGAAATTGGTATATTCAGGACTTGAAGTAGCACTCGAAGCCTCAGCCCTGGTTTCAGTGCCACTTAAAGTCTCCTGCACTCCATCAAACAGCAGCAACAGGGAATATTAGTAGCAGCTCTCTTATGCTGCAGAGAGCTATCGAAAAGTGGGGTCAAACCTAGGAAAGAGTATTGTCAATTTTTTCAATACATACCAACCTCTTGGAGCCCAGCACTCACTCTTTTATGGGGAGTATCAGAGATGTTTAATGCTCTGAGATGTCGTTCTGATTGCGTTCTCCACAACATTGCACCACTCCATCCTAAAGGAGCTCAGATCATGGCCTGAGCCCTGACAGAAGTGATTTTAGACAAACTCACTGGGCAGCACCAGGGCAGCTGGTGCTGGGGCTCAGCTCTGCCACCGCTGCTGAGGCTTCTGGCAAACACCAGCCAGGCAGCCAGAGGTGAGACTGTCAGATTATACCTGCTAATCCAGAATTCGAGAATCTTGTTCCAGCAGAGCCAAACTGCTTTCCTCCTCAAAGTCATCATGGCTTTCGGAGCAAAAAAGTCTCTGGATCACTATTTTATGCAAAACTAAATTGATCAAGCTTTAATTACATAGTTTCAAGCTGATTTTATGTGACAGCATTTTCATCATCATCTTAGGAAGTGCTCCCAGGACATTGCAGGAAGGATGCAGACACAGTTGCAATACACATTTTTTTTAATTTAAGTTTATCATCAGTTTAAAACCCAAACCAGTATCCAGATAGTCTTTTTGTAGTGCTTAGCTAATTTTGGCTTTCAGAACATACCACCACCTAGGTGCACATACTGAAAAAAAAATTTAATCCTATTTCCTAACTTTTCTCCTTCCTCTGACTCCAAAACAGGGGAATATGAGGCTCTTGCAGCCACAGTGAACCCTCATGCGTTGATGGTCTCAACCTTTTTCAGACTGATGGAGCTAAAGGAGCTCTGTCTTCACATTTTCCAGGGGGACACAGCAGTAACAAGCCAACAGACATGAAAGCACATCTGAGAGCATCAGTACCAGGTTAAACTGCCTGGACTGTGATATGCAGCAGCCAGTACACGGCTGTTCTCTGGGAACCAGACTTCTCACAGACACCTGCTGCTCTCTCGCTCAGCTGTGTCATTTCAGACTTACTCGGGATGAAAAATTTTGCCAGAGAAATGTTACAATTTGCAGCTGAGTAATCTCCTTCCCTCCTGACCTATGTTATGGAGGATGGCATACCAATCCCAAAGGACAAAACAGTGAAGAGAAATGAAAACATTGCCACTCAGGCCTGCTTTTTTCCCTTTGCTGAAATGAATACCTGCTCCCTTCAGTTCCTCCTCTTAAAATGTCATGAAAGGTTTCTTACACAAGGATCCACAGAATTGTGAAAACCTTCCCATGTCTACATTCAGATACATCTACAAGCAGATAATTTAAAATGTCAGCCTTCAGTTTTAATAGATTGTATTATCAATAAACATTTCTCTATCCTCATTCCATATTTTAATATTAAAAAAATGTTTTCTTTTATTTATCATTAAATTCAACTCCCAGTAAGAATCTGCATGAGGGAATAAAACGAGTCTTCAGAGCCTTGTACAATTAGCATATTCTCATCATGCTCCAGTAATTATCTCCCCTGAGACTTCAGTTGGGATGCCACACTGCTCTCATCACTGCAGTGTTCCCACGGGGCAAATTAAGGGGCAAAACACCAAGATTACTCAGGTGCCACATGTGCCATACACACACTGGTGACCCTCCAGCCTTTTGGCACTCGACTTCAGCCAAGAAATCACTTCCCAGCAACCAACACCAGCTCAGCTGTGTTTGTACCAGGCCACTTCAGGCAGGTCAGAACACATGAAATTTGTCCTTTATTTATAGGGAGGAAGAATTCTGCAGTGACCAGTGTTGCTCAGAGGGCAATGGGGAGAAGTGCTTGGGTGTGTTTGGGGCTTTCGCCCACAGTGCTTTTGTTCTTTTTTTCTTCTCTCCTTTGTTTCCTCCTCCACAATTTGCCTCAAAAAGTCTATCAATATTGTCTTCATTTTCCATTTAATTCTACTTCTCTTCATGTAGAGTTCACTTGGTACATTATTCTCCCAGTCCCAGAAAATGCTTGGCTCCTTTCCCAGGTCCCTAACACCCTTTTTATCTTCAAGTGGCATAAAGAACTCTGTAGACCCGAGTTCTTTAATTAATTCCACCAAAAATGGTGTAAGATCTCTACTTTCAAAATTCCATGTCCCAGTGTTCTCGGGTTCTCCAGTTTGTATCAGCTGTAGGGACCCCTGGGAACTGTGTGCAGCCAGGTTTCCTAAATCAACCCAGGAAATTCGACTGCTACGCTTTCACCCAGGATTGCCCTGCTTGATTTGCATCAGTCGCAGCCAAATTTCAGGACTGTGTGCCTGATAAATCATGACTAACACTGCATTGTATTGTAGCAACGAACTGTTGATTTCACAGTTACCAACATTATGCAACTCCTTAGAAATATTCCAAAAAACCAGATGTGTGGTACACAAAATCCAGAATAGCCATGACTCCTCCTCCTGCAACAAGCTTCATGCACTGACTCCTGATCTTAGATCTCACAGGGAGCCCATGGAAACTGAAAGGAATTTCTGCTAACTTGTTTTTATGATGGAGATGATACAAGTACCTGATTTATTGGAAAAATACTGAAACACAATCCCATCACACATTCCGATTTGATGCCTTTCAATATATAAACAATCCAAGAGGATAAGGAATGAATATTTCCAAGCTGTAGGTAGTCTATAAGAAATCCTATTCAATGTGGAAGATTACTGGCCTACTGATCGATGGATGGCTTACTAAACCAATTTTGCTGAAGTTCATAATCTTAAGTAAGGATTGGACAGAGCCTTACACAGAAAAAAAAAAGAATATCCATGCCTCTGTGCACGTGCATTAGTGCTGAATATATGAGATTTATGTGTTAGAAGCCAATGACACATCAGTTTAAGGTGTGCACAGGGCTATGGATATTCTTACCCGTTCTGCTCAGATGCAGTGCCATGGCATAACCCACAAACTGCAGGTCCCGAGCAGTTACTCTCTGGGATTTAAAAAATACAGTAGTTGCAGCTTTAGTTTCAATTGTCCTCAGAGGGAAAAAGAAAACCCCAACAGTTCTAATTGTTTCCTCATCACGTCTCTTTCCCCGCTGCATGTGATTTACGGCTGAATTCCTGCGCGTTTTAGGAAGCTGCGTGAAGACCCAAGTTCAGAATGAGAACAAGCACGGACTGGATAGAACAGCCTGTCAGAGAGGGGAACAACCCTCGAGGCTGGTATTTCTGAGGAGGAATGGCCACTCCAGGCTGCCAGTTCATGTCTGGTACCAGTTCAGTGATGCAGGATGATCTGGGCCCGGCTGCTCCGGCACCGCAGCCTGGGGACAGCGGGTGCAAACCCGGGTGTGGCCGCAGGTGCGTCCAGCCTGGCGCCCGAGCCGGGGGATGAGGGATCCTGTGGGGGACGGTGAGGGCTGAGAGTTGTTTCCGCACCGATTCACGGCTCGGCTCACACGCTGGCGGGGGGGGAATGTTTGGTTTGATTGGAAGTGCGGCTGGAGCAGCTGTGACGTGCATTCGCACAGGAGCACTTTGAAGAGCTCGAGAGGTAACCGAGCCCTTTAAACGTGCGCAAAGCAGCCACGACGTTCGCCAGCCGGGACCGTGCCTGGCACAGCGCAAAATACAGGAAATTGTTCACAGTGTGTACAACAGACCGAGAAGCGACGGCGCAGGTCTGACCCCTCGCTCCAAACCCCTCAACCGCCTTTGCCCGGGCCGCTGCCGCCGGGCTCGGCCGTTCCACAGGGCTTAGCCCTGGGGCCCTGCACTGCCGCCATCTTCCCCCGGGGCCGGGAAGGGAACCGCCTCCCGGGAGGGCTCTGCCCCTCGGCGGTGC